>JAUCMX010000024.1:14134771-14467271 GCA_033459395.1 Hemibagrus guttatus | reverse complement strand
GAAAACTCGGACACTAAATATAAATAATTTTTATTTCAGTAGATACCTACATAATACAAATGTCTTACTTATCATAATATAAACATCTTAATTATTATACCTCTTACTAAATAATATACATTGATTTTCAGCCATTCGAGAATCTTTTTTTCGGTGAATTTAAACGTTTCCGTGTCCTGTTTACTTCATTCGCTTACCTTAAAATTATTATTATTTTTTATTGGGAAACATATTGGATTCAAACAGTAAGACATTTACGATCACAGATGGTGATTATTATGATTTTAACATTTCTCAATGATCTAATACCTGATCTTGCCTTATTTTTTGCAGTATTTTTGGCATTACAAACCATGACTGCTTTCAGTAAATAAAAACATAAAAAATAACAAGTATGATTTATATATTAGTGAAATAATAAAACAAATAACATAAACACAGTAACTTTAAGCAGAGCCAAGCATTTAGTATGTACAACACTACTGTAATCCTATTCTTGCGCCCATGTCATGCTTTTAATATGACTGTCACGCTCAAACACATACTGAAACAGCTGTTGAAAGTAAAGAGAAGTGACTGATCAGCAGTGGCTTATTTAAAGATATTGTATTCATGCAAACGGTTAACTGAGAAAAAGAAAAGAAAATGCACGATTCAGATAAATAGATCAAAATATGAATAAAATATAAAGTATAGTACAGCATTTTCCCTCTCTCACTCCACTCCACTTGAAATATATTATATAATGGGAACACTAGTACACCTACTCAATCATGCATGTATCTAATCAGCTAATAGTATGGAAGCAGAGCAATCTATATAATCATGCAGATAGAGGCCAGCAGCTTTGGCTAATGTTCACTTCAACCAGAATGGACAAAATCTCAGTGATTTTGACCATGGAATGAATTTTGGCCCCAGACAGGCTGGTTTGAGTATTTGTATAACTACTGATCTCTCTGGAGTTTACTCAGAATGGTGCAATAAAGAAAAAACATCCAGTGTTGATTGGAGAGAATGCCAGACTGGTCAGAGCTGGCATAAAGGCTACAGCAGCTCAGATAAAAACTCTGAAATTGTGAAATTGTGGTGAGCAGAAAAGCATCTCAAAATGCACAGCACATTGAACCTTGAGGTGGATGGTCTAAAACAGCAGAATACCACATGGAGTTACACTTCTGTCAGCCAAGAAAACTGAGGCTGCAGTGGACACAGGTTCACTCAAACTGGACAGGTGAAGACTGGAAAGATGCAGCCTGGTCTGATGTATCTGGATTTGTGCTGAGGCTCACAGATGGTAAAATTTGAACCATCAGCATGAAACCATAGACCCAACCTGCTTTGTGTGAACAGTCCAGGCTGGTGGAGGAGGTGTAATAATGTTGGGAATGTTTTCTGGGCACACTTTGGTCCTGTTAATACTCATCAATCACCGCTTGAATGTCACAAACTTTTAGATAAGTGCTGCTGATCATGTGCATGTGGTCACCTGCAAAATCTGCAGGAATTGTGTGATATAATTATGGACCATATTTTAAAGGAATGTTTCTAACATATTTTGCAATCCATGCCATGAAGAATGGAGGCTGTTGTCTAGTGCTTCATAAGAAGTGTTTATTTAGTGTATATATATATATATATATATATATATATATATATATATATATATATATATATATATATATATATATATATATATATATATATATATATATATATATATATATATATATATATATATATATATATACACTAAATAATACATTAAAAAAATGATCACTTGGGAAACATCCCTCCAACATTCACTCCCCACACCTGAAAACATTCATCCTTCTCAAAAGAGATGGTAGCTCTGTGGTTCAGGCATTGCTCTACTTATCAGAAGGTCATGAGTTCAACTCCCCATACCAAAACGTTGCCACTTGTGGGCCCCTGAGCTGGGCCCATAACCCTCAATTGCTCAGTTGTATAAATGAGATAGATGTAAGTCACTCAAGGGGACACACAAGGGGTGTCGTAAATGTCTAAGATGTAAAAAAATATCACATGTTAAAGAAAAAATTCCATCAAAAAAATTTCCAGAAGTTCATAGAAAGAAGAATAGTGAGTTCTCTAATTCCTTTAATAAAATATTATGATACTTGATGATATTGTGATACACTGATACTGTGATATTGACTGATGAGTTCACTTTGAGCTTACGACACTCTTAGACAAATTGATTAGAATAGATTGAAAGTAACTTGAAAACGAATAAACCATTCGAATATGTTTTCATTCCAGTAGCACTGATGCTATTTCCAATCCTGTTACTGATTCAAAAGCAAAATGTATCAGTAAAGAAACCTTGTAGAGAATTAGAGCTTGCTTCCTGAGATAAACACATGCTTGAATGGTTAAAGCTCAATGTGTATCACAGTATCTTCAATATCACAACTTCAAAGTAACTAAAATAATAGTAAATAAGTTGTATGACACTAAAACGCACATTTTGTCCTAACCTATAATGGATGCCTCATGGAAATGGATCTTTTAAGCATGAGACAGCATTAAACATACATGCATCTTTTATTAGTTTCAATGTTGGAAAATGATTTCAAATAAGTTACATGGGCTAAATGTCATTCCTACTGCAGAGACACCCTTGTAATAAATGAAGATGGGAATCATGTGTTTTCGAATTCAGAATTCCAGCACACATGACTCCCACGTTCTCCAATTACACCCTTCTTCTCTTTTTACTGTGTAATTATATTAGCCATCAATTTCAAGTTCCCAGCCAATATTTACCTTTACATCCTGTTCAGCACGCTGAACATCACAGGAAATATAACACGGAACTGAAATAACAGTCATGCAGAAAACCCATATATACAGTGGTGTGAAAAAGTGTTGGCCCCCGTCCTGATTTCTTATTTTTTTGCATGTTTGTCACACTTTAATGTTTCAGATAATCAAACACATTTAAATATTAGTCAAAGATAACACAAGTAAACACATCATGCAGTTTTTAAATGAAGGTTTTTATTATTAAGGGAAAACAAAATCCAAGCTTGTTTTGATGTTGTGGGATGAATACAAATCTCTCTGGTTAACCAAATCTACTAACTGAGTGTGTATTGCTGTAGCTGTTACTGATAAAGTGTATGTCAAGATTTCTTCCTTTGGGTTTTAGTTCACTCCTTTCTGTTGCCTTTGACACATGACGGATGAATCAACGTTCTCTTTAAAAGTGGAGCAGCTGCACCAGAGTGATGTGGAGATAGTGATTTAGACCATGAAATCTCTCCCGCCCCTGTATGTGTGTACCTCAGAGTGACAATAGGGGACTTTCATAGATCCTCACTCAAAATGGCAGCTCTATGAGGGCTTCCCAACAGGCGATGTGTCTTGATCTGCTCCTCCAGATCTGCCGTGTGACTTCCTCCCCCAAACATCCCTCTCATTCACACTATCTCACCATCTCTCCCTCTCTCTCCCTCTCTCTCTCTCTCTCTCTCTCTCTCTCTCTCTCTCTCTCTCCCTCCCTCTCATACTTTTATCTTCCTCCTTCCATTTTCTCTGGTCTGCTGAGCCTGTTTGTCTGTTGAACAATTCCTCCAAACCATCAAAAACGTGCTCTGGCGAAAAAAGGCTTGTGATTTATGAAACACGCTTGAGAACTTTCAGACGAAGTTTGCGACAACCTTTCTGTCCTGGCTTTTCAATCTAATTAAAACCAAGCAAAATAGAAATAAAATTACTTAATTAACAGAATACTAGATGCACTATTCATCAGCGTCAAATCTCTAATAAACCAAAATCAGTGCTTAATGACAGCATTAATCTCCTCATTTTCATTCCACAATTAAACATGACCGCAGGCCACGTATCATTTACGGTGTCTTAACTATATCCCTAAATCAGACCAGTCTGAAAAGATCTAGACTATATAGTTACCCTGGTTCCAGAGACAGAAGCTTATTATTGGGTTATTTCACTTAATAAAGCCAGTGCTTTGAGACACATGACAGCGATACAGCATGTGACCACTCTGCCATGGCGTTATCTATAAGGTCTCTGACCTTGATGCTAAATTTGTCCATCGAGTGAAAAAAACTGTTTGCTGTGAAGATAAGAATAATTAGTGCTTATCAAAGGACAAGCTGGTTGTTCCTAATTAAAAAGATTAATGTGAAACTGCAGCATACTTTTAAACTGACTCACAATAAGACAAGCAATAACTTATGATAAGGTCTGTGTTTATTTATGTTCAAGTAATAGACTATGCAGCACATACAAATGCACATAGCTGGCTGTCATCCTTTTTCGTGACTGACGTTGATGAATGGGATAAGAAATTAACACACAACACAATAACGAAATAAGTATTGAAGACTTCTCCGGTCTTCTAACTACATGCTCTTCCTACTCATTTCCTCTACGTTTCAAGATGAATAAATGTGCAATAAGTCTGGATTTATGACACTTTTAGCAGATACTTCCTGTAGTTTCTGAACCGAATCACTTATAATACTAGTATAACTGAATCAGTTCTCGGTGAATGATCCAAATTTATTTCAGGAATATGATCTTGCTAAATGACCCAACTTTATTTCACATTTATATTCAGAAGCATTACATTCTCTCAGTGGTATTCAGTCTGTGTTTGATGATCACACCAAACCTCTGCACTTTCACTACAGCACCTTATTTCTGGTTAAATGATTCTTATGAATGTCTAAGTGACGGGTTGTCGACTCGAGAACTGTGGTTTGGATGTGAATCCAGTAAAGTAATTCAGTGGACTGATATAAATGATAGATTTGTAAATTTTAGAAAATTGTCATTGTTCAGCAATTCCAGGTTTCTAAACATGATCCGGTGTAGTTTCTGGAGCAGACTGTCTGTTGCGTTTCATCTAATCTCATATTTTTATGTAAATAATTTAGCTGAAGGCAGTTCATCAGACCAGGGACTAGTTACAAGGCTGGAGAAGTTTAATCAGTTGCCTTTGAGTTGTATTTTTTCATTTACCCTCTGATTACTGAAGTAACAACAAGGCTTGTTAAAAAAAAAATAAAAAAATAAAAATAAAAATAAATAAATAAATAAATATTGACCACAAAAACAATGTTTAAAGATGAACTGACAGAAGGATGGATTTATTCTACAAGTGTTCAAAACTTCTTTACTGTGGCATCACTATGAAATGAAACATTCATTCATTCATTGTCTACCGCTTATCCGATCTATACTCGGGTCATGGGGAGCCTGTGCCTATCTCAGGCGTCATTGGGCATCAAGGCAGGATACACCCTGGACGGGGTGCCAACCCATCGCAGGGCACACACACTCTCATTCACTCACGCAATCACACACTACGGACAATTTAGAGATGCCAATCAACCTACAATGCATGTCTTTGGACTGGGGAGGAAACCGGAGTACCCGGAGGAAACCCCCGAGGCACGGGGAGAACATGCAAACTCCACACACACACACACACACACACACACACACACACACACACACACACACACACACACACACACACGGCGGAGGCGGGAATCGAACCCCCAACCCTGGAGGTGTGAGGCAAACGTTGCTAACCACTAAGCCACCGTGCCCCCTGAAATGAAACAATTCCTTTGAATTGTCTTTTGTTCATTGCCATGAAATTTATTAACGGTTCAGCATTTAAAAAATGATACAAAAATGGGTCCTGCTTTGTCAGATTTAACTACAAAATCCAATCTTTTCCAAGATTTACATACATTAGCATTATGCCATTTTTATTAGAATTTTATGACTTAAAAATAAAAATCAAAGCTAAATCTCAATGTTTTATCTAAATCTAAATATTCAATAAATGTTAAATCTAAATGTAAATGTTATACATAAATCTCAAATATTAATCTGAAATCTAAAAATAAATATTAATATTATATTTAAAGTATATAAGTAGGATTTAGATCGAACATTTAAATGCTCATTTAAAAAGCTTATTATACTTACCTGGATCTTTGTATATAAGGTTATAAATTTTAGTTGAAGACCCTTAATCTATGTAAACTAAACCAGATCTTTGTCAGATCTCAGTCCACAATCTGTAAAATGCCCTAAAAAGCCACCAGGAAAAAAAGGAAGGTTTGTTTACTGTGGAAGCAATCAGCCAGGTCACTAAGTTCACGTGGACTTATTTTCAGGGGCTGCCTGAAATAATTTCCAAATGCAGACTGCTGCCAATCCGCCGCCGCTGCTATTGACCTTCTCTTTGATATTGTGGTCACCTGTCTGTTTGGATCATGGGATTATAGGTTTGACCTTAAGCTTTCACGCTTGACTTTTCTAAAGATTCCATCTCTGAAACACACATCCAGCACCAGATCTCTGATACAGATACTGTAGATTGGGTGAAGATCACACAATATATTAGTGTAACATTGCACTTAGATGTCTGCACTAAAACCTTCTTTGCTTTACCCAAACCTCCAGTGGAGGCAAACAGACATAGATTAAAGACTCAGTTACATTTCTTCATCTATACATTTTAAATCATAAATGCTTGAAGCGTTAAAGTAAATCAGAATGACTTTTTATTAGTTTTTCAACTGTAATATGTGTCCTCTGTCACATGAGCACTTCATTTGAGTATTAAATTTGATTTCTGCATTTTTTTATGTTTCACATGTAGTCCACCCTTGCACTGATTGGATAAAATTGTAGATCTGATTGCTGAATAATAAAGAATACTGTGGGATAAAATCTCTGCGGTAGCAAGCAATCAGGTGTAAACTATTTTCCTTAATGAAAACTGCACCTGAAATTAGAACTCGTCTTCCTGTTTTAAAAGACGGAAATCAGCACTCGATGTTTTTTGATTATCCATGAGTTGGACAGAAAGACATGTTTCTATTTCACACAGGTTGGGATAAACACTGATTCTGTCTGCTGCCATGTGAAGAGAAGTCGAAGGAGATTAGTACCGATAACTAAATGTGTATTTTGCTAGCTGTGCTTAACATGTGTTAGATTGTATAATACCAAGCACTATCCAGGTCAATCAATGAAAAAATGTGTCTCGGCCAGGGAAAAAACCTTCGAATGATGTAATTTTTTATTTCCTGAAGTCAAATATATTTTTGTTGTGCATGTATTACATCTTTTGTTACCAATGGTTATTATAATTTTTTACAGCCAGTATCTTATTACAAACGGAATGGATTACATCCTTTTTTCTATGACACATGACTATTTAGCAACCTGAAAAACTAAATCACGAGAGTCACAGTGTGAGGAAATCACACTTATCTAACAAGGTTTTAGACATTTGAAGGCAGACTATCTATTTTTCTTTTATGGCTCTTTGCTAATATTCAGCCACAGCGCCATCCTACCGGTTTTCCCAGACTCTCACACATACACGCTAAATGTGTACAATGTGAAAAGATGTCAGATGTCCACATGTGCCTGTAATTTCTGACTGTGCCACCCAGTTTGTCCTGAACAGACTTTTCTAAACATAAAAACAAAACTCCACTTTGCACCAATTGACACATTTTCCAGATTTATCATTTGACATTTTTTTCCTCTCAACAGCTGCAACTACTGTTTACTCAACATGTGGGCTTTCTGTGACTGTACAAAGCACCTGATATGAAGCACATGTTGTTCACTTTCTGATTGATCTGACATGTTTTCACTGCAATGTAATTCAGTGTCAAAGTGGTGCTAACTCTGCTTCTAAATAAAAAGTGTTAAACATTTCTCTACCCAGGGTAGAGTGCGAGAAGCCCTACGGTGTGAATGTTTCACATTTTTAATTTGAAACTAAACTGAAATTAGTCCTAAAAAGTGGGGTTAGGACTAGTTTTTTGCGAAACTTTGTTCTGAAGCAGAGTTAGCATGTTCAATGTGAAAAGATGTCAGATCACTTAGACACTGAACAGCGTGTGCCACATACCAGAGCAGTATGAAAAGCCCTTTTGAGGAAATGAACAGTTCCTGAATGAGATTTTGTCTGTGAACTCAGAATGTGCCTACAGTTATGGCAATCTTGGACTACACTACCCAGAATCCACTACGTTTGCAATCGCCAAGACTATTGAACATACTCACCTGTTTCCAATCACACACTTATACTTCACCTCTTTCATGTGAATGGAGGTTAATAGAGATACAATTTCAGGTAAAACTGCTTTGCTGAGACATGGTGAACAATTCCAAAATGTACGCAAGATCAACGTTAAAACCACAAGCGATCAGCATTAAACAGATTAAACTAGGCAATGGGAAGAAAAGTGAATCAAATCACTGAGTGATCTCAAACTAAAACAACAAACTTGGGGAAAGCATCAGAACGAATGGAAGTGTGAACAAACCTGATAAACCTGCACAGTTCCTGGGTGAGTTTTTCATTAACCAAACACACTACAATTAAACACAAAACCAGAAGTGATGCAAACAATTCAGCTCATTTTCTTTTCAGCACAATGAACAAGTCACAGAACACAGTAGATGAGGAAGTTCTAGTTTTCAATTACTAAATGAGCTTGTATGTGTTTGACTCGCCACAAAATTGTTCAAGAAACATTCTGCTTTACTGGTTGTGCTGTGCTGCTGCTTATATACTACATGCCTTATTACTGGCTTAGGAGCTAAATATAGATTTTGTTTTTCTATGAACTTTGTGTTTAATCATTTGGTAATATTCGTTATGGGAAACTCTGCCCTAAAAGTTTATACTCTACAAAAAACATTACTGAAATAGAAACTCCAGCCCAGGAGCTAACAGGAGCAGCCTTTGTTCCTCCACTGGATCCACCTAAAGTTCCTGATAAAAGCCCTTATGTTCATGGAAATGTTCTGTAGTGGATAGAGAATGTGTTCTTCTAGAAATCTTTCTTGTCCTAGAGATAAGGAGCTGAAGAAAGTAAAATAAGGCTGGAGGAACACTCATTCATAACTGAGAACAACTTGCTACACATCTACATATACTGTAAGAACAGTCACTTCATCCCCATGTGTTACACACACTATTGCTGCACTGCTAACTTCATATACATTTATATCCTGTCTCATATTCTGCATATTGTGGTCTTTATTTAATTTTTCTGTATAGCATTTTTTGTAAATGAAATGCATATTGTAGTTATTTTATATCTGTATATTTGAAGGTCACCAAAAAGCTGGTACCAAATTCCTTACTTGGCCAATAAACCTGATATTGATTCTGATTAATTTAATCAATTTGACAAAAGTGCACTTAATGCTATTACTCTGAGGATACCTTTCAAAGGAAATATTTTGCATCCATGTGTGGACAGGCGGACGATCTGAAGAGACGTAGTGAGGAAAGAAATACACTTATAAATACACTAACTTTTTACAATTAATTTTTTCTCTTGCTCTCTTCTTGTTTACTTCTTTTTATTATATTATATATTTTAAGCCTGTTAAATCCGAACCAGACCTAATATTTTTCTAGTATTTTCCTCCATTTTATTCTGGCTTTGCTACTGATTTATTCATAGATACTGGTCTTTCACTGAGTGGTTTCTTTCTTTTTCCTAGTTGTTAAGTTGCTGAACCATTTTTCCTAACTGGGAAAGTGGATATTATGGTTACAGCAGCACTTTTTACTCAAAACGCCACTTCTCTGCTTTCTCCTACATTAATAATTTTGGCTTTGTCATCCTTCCTCAATATCCGTCAAGCTCTTTGTGTGGATCGGAACTGGAGGTCCACTAAACCCAGGCTTTAATTCATTGGCTCTTTTGGTTCTGTAATCATTTGTTTGTATTTATTAATTACTTAAATAAAAGGAATATTTACAGCAATAATATTTATAATCTGCCATTGGTGAAGATGTTGTATATATTGATGGTAATAGGGATGAAGGATCTACAGCGCAGTAGTGATTCGTGTAAAAAAAACCTGACAGATTTTTGCTGGTTCTCAGGGTCAGGTCATCCAGGCAAATTTCCACTGTGAATTCACTGTGGATTATTTATTTTTTTTCCCTGAGCTCATCACCTGATTAGTGTCTCTATTTTTTCTTTTCTTTTCTTTTCTTTTCTTTTCTCTTCTTTTCTCTTCTCTTCTTCTTTTTTAAGACAACATTTTCCAGCTTCAGATCTGTACGAGTGCTGATGCTATCAAAGCGCCTCAAATAAATTGTTCTGGTATTGTTCTGGGCTTGAAGGGACTTCTGTCCAATCCAATTCACAAGACAGACTGAAACAACAAGCAATGACAATCACTGTGCTGCCTTTCTTTTTTTATGTCCTCCCTCTTTTTTTTTTTGCGTCCTGTCTTTCATTGTTGTTATACTGTTTGGAGGTGTTGTAGACCAAAGACAAACCTCTGACATGTTTTGACAGAAGCGATTTTTGAAAAAACAAAACACAAGCTCTGCCCCTACAATATGCTCATATTCCATATTTACACGTATGTCTTTTAGGAGCTCTGTGTACGCTTGGTGCATGAGATGTTGTTCTTTTCTTACTTTGAATATAAAATTGACAAAGAACTAGTGATTCATCCTTCATCTGAGTTTCTTTACATAAACCATATTCTTAGAAAATGTATGTGTACTCTTTACGTAATCATTTTCAGTCTCGGTTTGAAATGCAGTCCTTGACGTTCTGTGTCCACATTTCAGGGTTTCATCTGCATTTCTATTTTAAAGAAATTGCCATGCCAGAGAAAAGAGGCCACTGAAAAAGGTTGATATTTTATACATTGTTTTTTCTTTTTTCTTTTTAAGATTGATGGCATTCAGTTTTTTGCCTCTGCTGTCATCTTCCACCTACTTGGTGTGTTGTTACTATCTGTCCCCATCTGCTTTACCTCACCTCTAAAACCCCTCAGCTCTGCCAAGCGTTTGCCAAGCGTGCCCGACAAATTGCACTACCGTGGCAGACTGAACACATAGGCGCAAAAGACGAAAGGAACTTGGCGCGAGCTGAAGTGACAAGGGAGTGCAAGACTGTGTTTTGCTCTTCCCCTCTGTGTGTGTGTTTGTGTGTGTGTGTGTGTGTGTGGTGTTTTGAGGGTTTATGGGCTACACTATCTATCTATACATATTTGTATACATTGGTGTACTCTATTTGTATACTCATGTCTGTTTGTGTACTGTTTCCTTTGAATGGTCCAGTGACATTCCAACATTGCTTATATTCAACATTACCTCACTGTGTATATCACTTCGCCTGTCTTTGTTTGGCACATAATAGTCTATTTAGTTTTTAAACTCTTACTACAGTACATTTAAAGGCCATGGCAAACAAAACATTTTTCATAATTGTAATTTTTGACTTTAATATGAAAGCCCTTTAGATGAAAATTAAAATGAAGAAGGGAAGCCAATTTCACTATAAGCACCTTAAATGGATATGTGCTAATCAGTGAGAGTTAGTAAACTAACCAACATGCTATAAATTGAGTGTGGCTTGTTCAGGATCTGTTTCTGCTAGCGGAGCAAAATATAAAAAGAACATTTGACCATATCGCATGCAAAAAATTCAGTAACTTGATTTTTTTTTTTTTTTTTTTTTTTTTTAATAGATTTGTTATATAAGAACAGTATTACACTCTCAATTGTGCAGTTAAACCAGGGTGTTCAGTCCCATCCACAAAGGACCAGTACAGATTTTTTTTTCCAATCACTCAGGAGCCACACCTGATTAGGGGCAGTAGAAGCTCAGTGATTAAGATGTTGGCCCTTATCTTGGATAAGACTGTACTCCACTGGGATATACTGGATATCTGGACTGCTGTTATTTGTGCCTATGCTGAATCACAGCTTTGTCTATATTCATTAATACTGCACTCTTACTTGTGTGATATTGCTTAAAAATCATTTACAAAAACAAGTTAGAGATGGCTGAGGCTGGATTTTGGCTAAATTTAAATCATTTCCAAAAAGAAAAAACACACAAAAACAAATGATTTCATCCAAAACTCTTTTTTTTTTTTTTTTTTTGCTCATACATTAAAAACACATATATTTCAATTACTTGAAAATGCTTTGCGTTTACTTTTTAATCTTCCTACAAATATCAATTGGGTAAGGAGCCAATATAGCAGTAATTCTGCTTATTGATGTCTAACATTTTACTAGCCAAGTACAAAAGTTACACTTGAGCTAAGTGAAGGTCACACTTTGATCAGGTTTTTGGATCGCCATGTGCTATAGTGAAACAGACATTAAGTAAACCTACAAAAAACAAACAGAATCTCAGAACGGAGAGCAAACTATTGAATAAACATGATTACTGTATACACGCTTTCACACACGCCCTCTGAGCTCTAGCTGCTAACGGATGAACGAGTCAATCTGAATTGATTTTAGTGCTTGTCTATGACCATAGATGAATATAAATGAATATGAATAATGTACATACAAGGGCACACACCTTGTGTACAGAACTCTGAATAAACCGTTGGCTGTTCCTCAAAGTCACATTCTTTCCCTGAGCTTTCATTGGCTCTTAGCTACTGCGTGCCCCCCCCCATCTCTCTCTCTCTGTCTGTGTGTGTGTGTGTGTGTGTGTGTGTGATGTATGCAGGATTGTGTAACAACTCTACAATGTTTCATTTATTCCATGTGCATGAATAGGCCACCAATCTGTAATATGTAAATGTTGCATGTGATGTCCACTAATTTGAGGTCCCTATTTCACCTCGGGTGGAGCTAATTATCTCAGCAGGCACTTTTGGGAAGTCCCTGTAAAGGGTTCAAAAACTCTATCCATTCATCTTGCCCTCATTAAAGTCAAAACAGTCTGGTTATGCTTGAGAGCTGTTTAAACAGTACAGAAGCCAAGAACCAGTACATCATAGCTTTAACTAATATTAAAAATAGTATTACATCCACAGGGTAGAACCAGATCAAATAAAGCAAAATAAGAAAAAAAAAAAAATAAAGATTTTTTTCAAATAAAATACTAGGACCTGCAGTTATAAATCTGTCATAAGTATTATTTGTAAAGCCACTTTTATAACAATGCCTTTTCAAGCAAAGTACATGCACTGCAACATTTCCTGATGCTACAAACCGTTGCCATAGCTACACTTTAACAACAAGAGAAAAGGAAGTAGAGAGTAAGATAATTGTCGCAGATTCATAGGGAAATAGCCAGTATTAAATCAGGTGATTAAATGAGGTGTTAACTGAATGCTGACCATGTTTACTGTGCAGCTGCTCCTACTAGCTGTTAACACCTCACTGTCTGAACCGGCTTTGTGTTACACATCTGTAAGTCATACAGGCACCAAATCATGCAGAGCAAAAAGCCAAGGCTGCCAGCATTGCCTTAACACAAAGAAAGAGACTGTTACAAAATGAAAGCAGCACCTGTGAGTTTGTGTGTGGTTCGGGAAAAAGAATGCTCGCTAATTTACAGTGATGTGAAATATTGTGTCAGTTCTTCAGAGCAGCTTTAGGCTGTTGTCAGTAGGGTTATGGGTTGTCAAAATCTTAGGACACTAGTAAACAAAACACATGTTTTACACCAAAAGGGCAAATCTGCTAGGGCTAAAAATAACTTGCCCAACTTTTTCTCCCAATTTATTCTTTTCCCAGTTCAGCTAGCTCTGCCTGATCACATGACAGCAGGAGGGTAAAGGCTAGCACATGCTTCCTCCATGATGCATCTTTTTAAGTTACGTCACCGCTGAACACTCTCGGAGGAAAGAGCTAACTACCCTCTTACACATACATGTTGCTTTGGCCAGTTTTGCTATGTAAGGCCGTGGCAGTATCAGGATAGGAGCTAGAAGTTTTTCTGTTGTGTTAATATATAAACTAATAAATGTACAAACATGTACTTGAGGTGGTGGTGGTTATTCATGCATGAATTGAGTTTGATGAACTCACATCATTTGTGATTTAGTACATGTCAAATATTTGGCAGTATTAATTCAGGTATACTTGCACATGGATGATGATGATGATGGTGGTTGTTATTGATTTCATTATTTATTGCAAATTTTTACCGTAAAATGAAAAGGGAAGTTACATGGTTAAAAATTTCGGCATGTTACAGCAGGGGGGTTAAAAGATTGAACCAAAATTTTTTTTAGTACATTGTAGATCTTAACACATTGTAATTATGTGACAGTCTGGGAAATCAAGAAACCACACAAACAAACCTTGCTAGACTGAGTAAGTGTGATTTTCATGCACAGTGAATGTCAGACTTTAATCAAGTTGTTGGATGGCTGTGTGCTGTAGCAAAATTGACATATGCGTAATCAATTCCGTTTGTCATTTATTTACTGAGTGTTAAATTGATGCTCTGTAAATAATAACAAAAAAAATTGTCCTTGATGGTTAGTCAGAACCTTCAAATACAACTTTCTCTCATTTCACACTAGGGGGGATTTTTAAATGCTAAATACTAAAACTTTAAGTTTCACACATTTCACTTCAAGAAAGTCTTTCAATTTCAGAACAATATATTTAGTAGATAATGTCAACATTTGTCCAGGTGATGGCTTTTTCCAGACTACCACAAAATTCACTCACAAATAAAACAGTGAATGTGGCTAGCAAATGCTTGCTCTTGTGTATTATAGGAACATTTTCATCGCTTCATCTCCTTAAATGTTATGATTACCTTATTACACACAATGCTAACTTTATCTAACTTAGGCACCAAATGATTGAGATGAAGAAATGTAATTTATACAAACAGTATATGCATTGTTTTGCATTTGTTCATTATAAATAGCAGAAATAGTGAAAGATATTAATACTAAATGATAAAAATGGATAAATTCTTAAAAAATGCTTGTTCTTTTCCTTTCTGAATGTGCTATAACTTCTAACCTGTGAATAGTTCTGACACAATGTGCTGTTTATCATGGCTCTGTGATAAATGAGGGTTTTGCCAGTAACTTGATCTAACCCTGCATACCAGTATAATAATCAGCATATGGGCACACTCAGACTTCTTCCGGCTGCTCCGAGGGCATGACCCTGGCGTGACCCTCACTTAACTTCTAAACATAGATTACCGAGCAGAGCCTTGGAGACAGACCTATCCATCATTATGTCCTAAAATGTGTACATGTTACTTCCTTGTTCATTTTCTTGAAAAAAGTCTGAAATGTTAGTAAAAACTATAAGGTCAGCTCGGTAAATTATTCTCAAGGACTTCATATAATGCTAGCCTGTCCGGTACACAAACAAAAAAAGATTATTAATGACCTATACCACAAAGCTTTTGAATTTAATTGACTTGATTCTGATTGGTCAAAAGGTTTGGATTAATTTTCTGTAACAGCATGGTGCTGATAATAGTTCAAGATAATATAAGGTTTATATTAATGAGTTCATTCTAATATGTTGTTTCTATAGCAACATACACCAGGATTTATTTGATGGATGCTCCACACAGTCAGTGTGTCATTTTTTTTTTTAAGCTCATGTTTGATTAATGTAGCATTTTTGGAAGGAGTCTCCAGGGTCAGAGGTTTGTAACAGTCACAGATAAAAAGTATGAGGTGTAAGAAGAATAACATACTGTGGGACATGCTGTTATTGGAAAATGATCCACATCGAGGTGATAAGCACATGATGCCACCGTATAGTTGGTTATTTTCATATAACAGCATTGTTGTTTTATTCCTTACTTATTACTGTTATTTTAGTTTCATTTAAGGATGAATGACTTGCTCTGGATCATCAAATTGGACGACAACTTTTCTGCGATTTTATACTTATCAGTTATTTACCTTCCATCAGCTTTCCTCTCTTCCACACAGGCAGTGTGTGTTTGTATGTTATTGTTTGTATGTGTGTGCCATTGTTACTGGTTCCTGTCTCTTTCCACGCTGAGCTGGCCAGGGGGATGATTGCAGTATGCTCTCTTCCATTCATCCTTGCCTCGGCCTTTATTACCAAATTCTTATTGGCTTTTCCTCCTACTATACTGAGATTACAGAGCTTTCAGTGGACTTTCATTTCCCCCTGTGTGGTGATAATACTTCCCACCCCACACCTTGTCCTTGCCACATTTCATTAAAGTATTATGAGGTGCCCCAATGATGGCTCCACTAGGCCCCGGCATCTTATTCCATTACCTCTCCACACAGGTAATCAAAGCCAATCTTCTAATCTTTCTCCATTTCCATCATCCTCTGAGTGGCCTGGGTGCTATAACCACTCAACCGCTCATACAACCACATCCTCCACACAGATTCTTTAAACAAACAATCGCTTTTGATTATTGTTTCCACACTTAGCGACAGTTACGTTTAGTTTCCTGTTCGGAGCTCAGAGCACTGGTTTTGAAAGCATCTGGTTCAGAGCTTTTGGCAGAGGAGAACAGCCTGTGAGAGGGGAAAGGTCCAATTCTTGTTTTGCGGTTTGAGTTTCTCTTTTCAAATGCCCTACATTCTTTCTCCTTTAGAATATGGGCAATTTAATGAAATGTCAAAACACTGGCAGGATACCATGCAAGTCATCTCTGGCCAACACTAATCCTGCTTTTTATTTTTTTTGGAAATAAAAGCAATACAATGTTGCTTTCTTTACTGTGTTTTTTCATGCACAAAGGCAACAATTTACGGTTATGATTTATATCACTAGGAATTGTATTTATATCCTGATTGGTCTGTGGTTGGTGAAACACTGGATTCTGTTAAAATAATGTTTTATGACTTCTGCGCTCACTCTTTCTTTTGTATTTCTGTTCAAATTTTTTCTCCCACGAAGTGCTGCTATACCCTTCAACCTACAAATGCAATTTGTAATGATCAGAGCTACATATCACGAAATAAGATAAAGTAACATAACACTACAAAACAGATTTTATACATCAGTTTAATAGCATATGACATTGTATTGACATTTCAGAAACAACCCAGCACTGCATACGCAATGGGAACAGAGGTTCATTTAACTGTAACAAACACACTCGTTACTACAAGCATAGCTTTCATTCATTCATTCATTGTCTACCGCTTAGCCGATCTATCATCAGGTCACGGGGAGCCTGTGCCTATCTCAGGCGTCATTGGGCATCAAGGTACACACACACGAGTAAGTTACAGATGCCAATCAACCTACAATGCATGTTTTTGGACCGGGGAGAGGAAACCTCCGAGGCACGGGGAGAACATGCAAACTCCACACACACGGCGGAGGTGGGAATCGAACCCCCAACCCTGGAGGTGTGAGGCAAACGTGCTAACCACCAAGCCACCATGCCCCTCTGATAGCTTTCAATACATCCTAATTCATGCATATGAATAAATTCTAATTTCTATTTCTGATCCGTGTGAAGCGTGTGATTTAAGGTAAGAAGGTTGTTCTGAATCTGAGATCATGATCCATTTCTATGCATCTCTTCTTGTATATAATGAGCTCTTTCTAATGCATGCAGTGACGGTGTGCAAGCATGAATAATTTCATTGTGATTGTGACTTACAAAGCTGCTCATGCTGTTAAGTAAATAAATGGTGCACTTTACTGTAGAGTATGACTAAGAACAGGGGCTAAACATTTCATTATAGAAAACTACTTTATAACTGAGCTGTGTGTGTGAGAGTGAGTTTTAATAAAAGTTTACTTTTCCTAAGACACCATATTATGTTGAATCATGTTACCAAATTATTACGTTAAGCTGGTTATAAGCTCAATATCTGAGGTCTTTAAGATTTGTCACACTGTGTGAGACGTTCCCAATACTCATGGTGAAAAATTCTATAACAGATGCAGTGATAACGGGTTGTCTGAGGCACAACAGACATCTGAATGCCTTGGGATAGTTACAGGCCGTGATGCGGTATTGGCATATTGCACATGATCTCACAAACCTATCTCTGATTTTAAAAAAAGCACTCTGTTTAGGTCATGTGATCAGCACGATCTGGGCTTTGGGCAGAAAATGAGCTGGTGTAAACAGAACCAAGCCCTCAGCAATGTTATGCCATATTTTAAAAGGCGAGGAAGATGAGTTTGGAACTGTGCATGAGCTGAGTAAAAGTGGACAGCATGGATTATACCATGGCTCATATTCCTCTCTGTCGATTAGCATGCGTGGGAGCTTTGCAACTTGCCGGGTAGAAAGGAAATTATTACACTTTTTCATACTATCCAGTGTGACCCAGATGAGAATGGGTTCCCTTTTGAGCATGGTTCCTCTTGTATTTTCTTCCTTATATTGTCTCCGAGTTTTTCCTTTCCATTTTTGCCACTGGACTGCTCATTAGTTATACATTAAAATATTTTTACCATTTTATAATTTTTATTCAGAATTTTAATTCCTGTAATTTTTATTTTAATTTCTGCATTGCAACAATGTCCATTGTTATAAGTGCAATACAAATAGAATTGAATTGGATGAGGGGAATGTAGAAATGTAGGCTAGTTGTATTATATTAATTAAAATAATCATTTTTATAGGAATTTATATTTAGATGTTTACATTTTGCCACTGTCACAACTGTATTTATAGCTGTCTTGTGAGTTTCATGTAATGTCATTGCCTCTTCCTAGATGAGAGAAGCAGCAGTCATAATCTGAGAGTTTAATCAGAAATATCTGACACTATCACACAACTTTGTTCTCCGCTGTCTATGGCACCAAATCAGCTGCTGGGAACCATGAGGTCACATTGTGTTTTGTATGACCACTGATCTCAACTCAGGACCAAAGAGCCCTTATCTGATGTGCAGTTTTAATTCTTGTACAGAAAATCACACTACATGAACCCCCTTTTAAAGATAACACAAACAGATGACAAGAACTATTTATTTATTTATTTGTGTGTGTTTATTCAACCATTGTTAGTCCAAGAGAGGGTTTCTATTTGAGCATTATAATATTGTAGGAATGACTATTAATGCAAAGGAGTTATATATTTTTTTAAAAAAAATGTAAAACAGCAATAATGTTCCTAATTGTTCCTTTTTTTCACCTCGGTGCTTGTTTCCCATCTAATTCCTTTCAGCATCAGTGGCCTAAAATGTCGGGATCTGCTCAATCTTGTTATACCCATACAAAAAAAAAAATCTTCCTGTGGTCTGATGCTGCAGGTCTTATGAGGCCCCTTTTGACAACAGCATTGTGTCATAAGCTGCAGACACACCCAAACAAAAACATAACAAAACACACATACATACATTTAGTATCTTGTCTTATTTCCAGACCTTGAAAAATGTGTCTGTAATCTACAGTGGTTCTCTTGTTTTATTGAGCACTGGATAGACATCTTATGAAACAGTGGCATGCCAGAGCCAAGGACAGTACAACAGAACTTGTTTCCTTCACTGTCAAATGAACAGCTCAGATTTTTTGCTGAGCAAAACAGTGCCATTGAGCTCCTACATGATTTGTGTCGAGAAGCACTTTAGACTAAAAATCTTGCAGCTTGCAAATCCATCTTTAACGCTTCACTGAGATGTCACCGAGTGTCTCTTGACCAAGATGTCACTTGATCCGTCCTTCACACAGAGGTGGAAATACTACAGTTGCTACTATACTTAAGATTCTCAGTGGTCTCGTTTTCTCTTAACCAGCCAAAAATTCTGGTTATCCTCCAATTGTATCAGTTTAGCATAAGTTAATCCACATAAAGTAAATCAAGAATCTGGTCAATTTGTCATCTGAGGTGACCTTGTCATGCAGTTTAAGCTACTTGTCATGTATTTGTGTGTTAGAAGCCACAAAACTGCAATATTGACCTCAGTATACGCGTCCTTGCACACTCTGAGTGAAATCTTTCAATATGCTGCACTTAGCACACTTTTTTTTAATAAAACAAGATGCCATTTTTGCTCCCTAGAAGGCAGGAACTCTTTAAAAAAAAAACAAAAAAAACCCCACAAGCTTCACTAATTTTCTAACTTTAACCAGATCTAGCTAAGCTGAAATCATTGCTAATTCCAGTTGTGATTAGCTAACTTCACTAGGCAGCAAGTCGGTTACTAGTAAATGGGAAATCCTGGTTATTTACATGATATTTTACTTTTGATTAATTAAATTTCAAACTGTTGTATTTATGATGCATATATGCAGACAAGTTGAAAAAAATATTAAAAGATATTTTCAGGTAATATAGTACAGTTGCATTTAAGAAAAATAATTGCTTTTCACATGAAAACTTAATTTCATCAGGTAAAACATTATCCTTTTGCTTTTTAATACTTGAGTACTTTTAAAAGTAGTAACTCTCACTTGAGTGCATTTTAAATCATTTCCAACACATTATCTCTTTATGCTTCTCATGTGTACAATAGCTGCTTTCTTTTGGACTGAAAAAACAAAAAAATGTATTTGATGGGTGTCCAGGTTGGATCTTCATACCACTTTCAAAAGCACTGCATTAATATTTAGCAGTATGGGTTGATTTATGAGAGGCTTATGTCACAACTTGTGTGTGTTGAGATTAGAGGTGTTAAGCAGCAATGCCTTTATTTTTCCATGAAAGAGAGAAGAACTTGGTGGGATCGACTGTTATTTTGATTCTTATCTTGCAAGCTATTAGTGTGTTGTGTGTACGCCTTCACTCCATCCCTGCTCATATCACTAATATACGGGCTTCTTAAATGAGCGAAGCTATACGAGGTATACATAATGCTTTCGCGTGTGCAAATTAAATGCAAAATGCATCACGACTTTAAATAGAGAACATGAAAATGATTCATCATGGGCATCTTAAATAAGTGAAGTTGTACTGGAACAGTGCTTTATAATAGTTTTGAATGCAAATGGGCCACTATAGGTAATGTTAGGGAACATCCAATTTCACGCCCTTATATGAAATAGATACTCGGATTATTGGGCGGATACTTCATTAAAGATATCTCAAAGGTTCGTGAATATGCGTTCTCAATCAGTAATAATATTTGAAATGTTTTCTGTCATCCATGTAAAAGATTTAATGGCACCTTACAAGCTTGACACGAATCCTTGAGCATTGCTTAAGGAAAGATTTATGTTCTGCTTATATAATTCAACTGCAGCTTCCTTTCAAATAAAATGTTACCTAAATGTGTTTAACGCCTCAACTCTACCCCACAAATCACAAGCAAGGATCTACTGACAGATGACGGGATGAAGGAAGTGATAAGAAAACACTATAGCTTTTTAATTTACACATGATTAAAAAATTCTGAAATAGCTGGGGGTGGAATGTTAAAAAAAAAAAAAAAAATCATACATTTTAACTGCACAGGCTTTCTCTTATACAGTGTAGTTGATTTAAATATATAAATCGGTGCTCTGGCTGGTATTAAATGGTGTCAACTGTCACATTGTTTTATCATCCATATGATCCACTGACAAAGGTGCAATATTTTCCCCTAAATCTTATTACATGGCCTTTTATGGAGTGCTAGCAACATTTCCCTGCTTAGTTGATAATCTGTGGAAAAAGTGTCATTCCATTATTAGCGTATGTGATGACAAACTGTGGGTGATTGAAAATGGTAGGCATTTTTATTTTATTTACACTGGTTTCACCAGAATTATTGGGGGAATATATTCTGAAGTTTAATTAGCAGTATACAGTATATTAAAGTGCAAACAACCTTCAGGCATTGAGCTATTTATTATTATTATTATTATTATTATTATTATTATTATTATTATTATTAGTAGTAGTAGTAGTAGTAGTAGTAGTAGTAGTAGTAGTAGTAGAGTTTATTTTATTTTTTTATGTTTTATTATATTTTTAGTATATATTTATGTATTTATTTATTCCTTACTACTATAAATACTATAATTTTGGAAAGACTTTTTTTTTGTCTTTTTGGAAAGAATTTTTGGAAAGTGCTTGTACTGTTCATTTTTCCTCCCTTTTTTTTTGTTGAAAAATAGCTAAACAATGACACAAATTTTATGACGGAGAACTAACCAAAAATCTTCAGAAGAAATTGTTTAAAGCAGTGTATTTGTGCAATTATTTTAGGGGCATTGGTGGCTCAGTGGTAAGTTTCTATCATGCGGAAGGCCCGGGCTCGATTCCCAGCCACTGGACACAGGGCCGGCCCCAAGCCCGGAAAAATGGGAGGGTTGCATCAGGAAGGGCATCCGGCGTAAAACATTTGCCAAGTTGTTGTGCGGACCAGTTGGTCCGCTGTGGCGACCCCGAACAGGGAGCAGCCGAAAGCATTTGTGCAATTATTTTATCATTAATTGCAAAACATTATGTAACATTAAAATGAATGCAACTTAACATTAATTCGGAGTCGCAATGATATTTACCAAAATATTTTTTTCAAAAAAATTATTTAGAAGATACAAGAGTGTATTGGGTAGTGGTTCCACATACTTGCAAGCTACACATTAAATCTAATTTTTTTCAGGGAAAGGAAGAAATTCAAATACTTGTTTAGCATCTAGAAGAGTCGCCTGACATGAGCGGCACTGCTTTTAATGATTTGTGATGTGTGTTGCAGCAAAAAAGGCATTTAGTAAAAAAGCCCAAGGAAAAAAAAAAACAAATAGATGAATGGCTCTAAATATGACTTTTTTTTTTTTTTTTTATTCACATAGAGACCAGTGTTTCATAAGCAGTCAGGAGCACAGAGATGCTTATCTCCAGGTATTTGTGAAATATGGTGGTGGCACTGTCAGGGGCTGTGGGTGCATTTCAGCCAGTCAAATCAATGGAATGATTAATGCTAAGAAATAAAGACATTTCATATCGTTATTTTGCATCTTTAAGAAAAATGGCTGTGTTGGGTTTCCCTCGTAAATCTTGACCACTCAAGCACCCTGCAAACACATTCAGGACCTGTTTGTGATGCCGGAGTCTGATGGAACACCACAATCCTAAATGATCCCAGGCTGTGTGAAAAGAAGCCAAGTGTTTCATGGAGCTTGGAACAGTTTGTCAGAGCGGCAATTGTAAGGAATGAAAAGAAAATTAATGATTCTAAAGAAAATTAATTATTTAGAAAATTAATTACTGTTTGGATTTATTGTCACGCAAATAGACAACAACTAATTAAGATGAAACTTTTCACATGTGCTATATGTTTAACCTCTGAATCAGCCAAGAAACTCCACCTTAGTGTAGAAACACATAGTCACTCACTCACTCACTCACTCACACTCTCTCTCTGTCTCTGCTCTCTCTCTCTCTCTCTCTCTCTCTCTCTCTCTCTCTCTCTCTCTCTCTCTCTCTCTCTCTCTCTCTCTCTCTCTCTCTCTCTCTAGCAGAAATCATTTTCCAATTATTTCCGAAATTTCACATTTTTGTCTTTCATTTGGAGCACTTCTGCAGAGCCAACATTTCTGCTGGAAATACAGTTTCAACATTCAGGTTTATTTATTTATTTATTTTTGGCTTTCTTGAATCGTGTTGACTCATAGACCTGGATTTATTGTGATGAAATAAGTAATACGCAACCATCTCTAATTGGTTTGTGGCTTTATGGTCCTCTCTGGCTTTTTGCTTGCCTCAGTTCAATGTGAGTGACATTTTTCATTTCAGCAAGCTACTTTCAAGCAGATGACAAGCCTCCCTCCCTCAGCCTCGATCTGTGAGCAGAAGTGGCATGGGAACGGAGATCACAGCTGTTACAGTCATTTTCTCTCTCTCTCTCTCTCTCTCTCTCTCTCTCTCTCTCTCTCTCTCTCTCTCTCTCTCTCTCACCCACCCTCTTTCTCTCATCAGCAGACAAAAACACTGTGTTTATTTCCTTTGCTTTTGACTACAGTGCCTGCTTTTTTAATCAGCTTCTCTTTCTTGCTCTGCTCTTGTTCACTTACGGTGGAATGTCAACATACTGACAACCTGAAAGCCATATTGTTTGCATTTACTGTTAAACAATATACTGCATTCTAGTCTGTTTGTCAATGTTCTACAGAGAACATTAGAGTACATGAGGCAAAAGGTAACAGTGATAACCAGTGGCAATTGAATAAAACAGAACATTTCCACAGAAATTGATAATATGGTGTGGATAGTAAGAGAAATGGGGTAGGTGTGGTCCTGAAGGAGGAGTTTGTGAGGAATGTTCTGGAGGTGAAGAGAGTGTCAGACAGGGTGATGAGTCTGAAGTTAGAGATTGAAGGGGTGATGTTGAATGTTGTTAGTGGTTATGCCCCACAGGTAGGTTGTGAGTTAGAGGAGAAAGAGAGATTCTGGAGTGAATTAGATGAGGTGATGGAGAGTATTCCCACGGGTGAGAGAGTGGTGATAGGAGCAGATTTTAATGGACATGTTGGTGAGGGGAACAGAGGTGATGAGGAGGTGATGGGCAAGTTTGGAGTTAAGGAAAGGAACCTAGAAGGACAGATGGTAGTGGACTTTGCTAAGAGGATGGACATGGCTGTGGTTAACACTTATTTTCAGAAGAGGGAGGAGCATAGAGTGACTTACAAGAGTGGAGGTAGGAGAACACAGGTAGACCACATCCTATGTAGAAGAGGCAATCTGAAAGAGATTAGTGACTGTAAAGTGGTAGTGGGAGAGAGTGTAGCCAGACAGCATAGGATGGTGGTGTGTAGGATGACTTTGATGGTCTGGGGGTGGGATGTGGTAGCTTAGTGGTTAAGGCATTGGACTACTGATCGGAAGGTTGTGTGATCGAATCCCAGGTCTGCCAAGCTGCAACTACTGGGCCCCTGAGCAAGGCCCTTAACCCCAAAAAAAATGCTCAGTTGTATAAAAAAAAAAAAAAAAAAAAATGAGATGAAAATGTAAGTCGCTCTGGATAAGGGCATCTGCTAAATGCCAGAAATGTAAATGTAAATGTCTGTAAGAAGAAGAGGTCAAAGATGGAGATAGAGAAGAAAACCAAGTGGTGGAAGCTGAAAAAGGAGGAATGTTGTGAGGAATTTAGACAGAAGTTGAGGCAGGCTCTGGGTGGTCAGGTAGTGCTGCCAGATGACTGGGAAACTACAGCAGAAGTGATCAGGGAGACAGGGAGAAAGGTGCTGGGTGTGTCATCTGGAAGGAGGAAAGAAGATAAGGAGACTTGGTGGTGGAATGAGGAAGTTCAGGATAGTATCCAGAGGAAGAGGTTAGACAAGAAGAAGTGGGACATGGATAGGACTGAAGAGAATAGACAGGAATACAAGGAGTTACAGTGCAGAGTGAAGAGGGAGGTGTCTAAGGCCAAGCAGAAGGCATATGAAGAGTTGTACACTAGGTTAGACACTAGAGAAGGAGAGAAGGACTTGTACAGGATAGCTAGGCAGAGGGATCGAGATGGGAAGGATGTGCAGCAAGTTAGAGTTATTAAGGATAGAGATGGAAGGGTGCTCGCAAGTGAGGAGAGTGTACAGAGGAGATGGAAGGAGTACTTTGAGGAGCTGATGAATGAGGAAAATGAGAGGGAAAAAAGAGTAGAAGGATGAACTCTGTGGAACAGGAAGTAGATAAGACTAGAAAGGATGAAGTCAGGAAGGCTTTGATGAGGATGAAAAGTGGAAAGGCAGTTGGTCCTGATGACATCCCGGTGGAGGTCTGGGAGAGGCAGCAGTGGAATTTTTAACTAGTTTGTTTAACAGGGTTTTAGAGAGTGAGAGGATGCCTGAGGAATGGAGAAGTGTGTTAGTGCCAATCTTTAAGAATAAGGGTGACGTGCAGAGTTGCAGCAACTATAGGGGGATAAAGTTGATGAGCCATACAATGAAGCTATGGGAAAGAGTAGTGGAAGCTAGGTTAAGGAAGGTAGTGGAAATTTGTGAACAGTAGTATGGCTTCATGGCCAGAAAGAGCACAACAGATGCAATCTTTGCTCTGAGAATTTTGATGGAGAAGTATAGGGATGGTCAGAGGGAGTTGCACTGTGTGTTTGTAGACTTGGAGAAAGTGTATGACAGGGTGCCAAGAGAAGAGCTTTGGTACTGTATGAGGAAGTCAGGAGTAGCAGAGAAGTATGTCAGAGTGGTGCAGGACATGTATGAGAGGAGCAGGACAGTGGTGAGGTGTGCTGTAGGTCAGACAGAGGAGTTCAATGTGGAGGTGGGACTTCATCAGGGATCGGCTCTGAGCCTCTTCCTGTTTGCTATGGTGATGGACCAGTTGTCAGAGGAGGTCAGACAGGAGTCTCCATGGGCAATGATGTTTGCAGATGACATTGTGATCTGTAGTGAGAGCAGGGAGCAGGTGGAGGGAAACCTGGAGAGGTGGAGGTTTGCGCTGGAGAGAAGGGGAATGATGGTCAGTCGTAGTAAGACTGAGTACATGTGTGTGAATGAAAGGGGGGTGAAGTGGAATAGTAAGGTTACAGGGTGAAGAGGTGAAAAAGGTACAGGAGTTCAAGTACTTGGGGTCAACAGTCCAGAGTAATGGAGAGTGTGGGAAAGAGGTAAAGAAGCGAGTGCAGGCAGGTTGGAATGGGTGGAGAAAGGTGTCGGGAGTTCCGTGTGATAGGAAAATATCAGCGAGAATCAAGGGGAAGGTGTACAGGACAGTGGTGAGACCGGCCATGCTGTATGGTTTAGAGACAGTGTCACTGAGGAAGAGACAGGAGTCAGAGCTAGAGGTAGCCGAGCTGAAGATGGTGTGGTTCTCTTTGGGAGTGACTAGATTGGACAGGATTAGGAACGAGTACATCAGAGGGACAGCTCATGTTGGATGTTTGGGGGACAAAGTTAGGGAGGACAGATTAAGATGGTTTGGACATGTTCAGAGGAGGGAGAGTGAGTATATTGGTAGGAGAATGTTGGACATGGAGCTGCCAGGCAGGAGGCAAAGAGGAAGGCCAAAGAGGAGGTATATGGATGGAATTAATGAGGATATGAAGCTAGTGGGTGCAAGGGTTGAGGATTCAGAAGATAGGGATAGGTGGAGAGAGATGATTCGCTGTGGCGACCCCTGAAGGGAAAAGCCGAAAGAAGAAGACAATGAACTGGTCCCCTATTTTGTGGCATTGTACCAGCACCTCGATAATGAAATTATATCACCCTGTTTGGTAGTTTAGCTTAATAATGTCCATCTATGATCTACTATGACCTTGAGTCTTTCATTAAAATGATTTATGTTTCTGTTTAGTTTTTTACATTCTTGTACCACCATTAAGCCTTTAACATTAATATGAGCCAAACAACATCAGTTTTAAGATGCCAGACTATTAAAAAATACCCAAGGATGTTTCTAGCAGCCTATTCTTTAAAGGTAACGTTTTTGCTGCTGGTCAGACATGGAGATTTATTTGGACCTTTGGAAGGAGACATAAAGGGAGAAAAGACAAAGAATGAAGGGATGAGGTCTTGGTAGTCAGTGTGTTTGGTGGCCCTGCTGTGAGCGGCCTTCTGGATAGCATTTTCACTGTCTACAGCACGGATTATTAGAAACAAAGTTACAGTGGCCCTGAGACATACTATAACCTCCATCAAGCCTTTCAGAAGAGCAACAAAAACAAAGCACAACAACCTTCTGTCCAAACCCAGGCAAACCTAAAACAAGGAGGGCAAGATAAAGTGGTGAGCTCAGCAGACCTTTTGAGTCTTTGTACCATGGAATGTTTTCTGAAAACTGAAGAGAAATAAGATATAGCGATGCAATCCTGCTCACAAATGGACCCTCCTTATTTTTCCTCCTCCATGCCTCATTTTAATTGCATCCATCCTGCCTGTGCATTTCAGCTATTCTTCTCCTGCCCAGCACTGATATTGTAATGACTGGCTGACTAAAAACATAATTTAGTCTCGTCATAGTCAGATCTGGGAAATTCCATCGAAAACAAGATAGGAAGAAGATGAAATGATTTGAGAGCAGAGTAGTGCATGAGATGTTTGCTGCTTTGTTTATGTTATGTCTGCTCGCGCCTGTGGTCTGTTGATTTGCCAGGCTCGTCCACATCGTTGGCTCTTAAAATGAAAATGACACCCTGTCTCCAACCTATCAGACCTTATTTGATCCCTTCCTCACTGCCACCAAAGGCATCCAGGCGTGAGCTGCAAATACCTGAGCGGCTTTGGCTCGGTTCCCCGTCCAGCTCAAGTAGCGCTCCACAGTTACAGCGAGCCCTTTAAAGTACAGGAGGGCAGAATTCTTCTCAGACTGTTCGCTAGTAATTCAATCTCCGCTGATGAAGCCAAGATGAACACTGTGCATACTGAAGCATTGTCAAAGCACAAGATGAATATCTATGAAAAATTCTCTACATTGTGGCTTATAAAACCTGGTTCAGGTTTCAGTTCAGAGTACAAGTTATTTCCAGCTCTAATGTATACACAAAATGACAGATACAGAGGGGGAATTCAAGCAAAATTAATTTTTTTAAATATATATTATGAATGGATGTAATCTTGCAGTGAAATATACATTTAGCTTATAAATATGAAATATATATATATATATTATATATATATATATATATATATATATATATATATATATATATATATATATATATATATATATATATATATATATATATATATATATATAATATTTCATATATATAAAATATGGGTTTACTTACTCCATAATACTCGTACTCTTGTTTTTCTTCTGTTTTTTGTTTTGTTTTGAAATGGTGGTTTAGCGCTTTTCCTGTGAGACGACTATTTGATGTGGAAAGATGGTTTCAGAGGTTTATGAGCTAATATTTAAGCTTCCCTGCTGAAGGAGCTTCAAAATGTCTCTTCTGTGTCACCTACATTCAGTCAGTCATATTACCATAAACCTATCGTTTTATCTAAGAAATGGTGAAATGGACTACTGTTTGCATTTCCCTTTTAAAATAAAACTGTGGGCAAAAAGTTGAGCTGAAGTGGTGTGCAAGCTTTTCAGGAGCTTAATGGCTTTAAATGTTTGCCACTTGATGCCCAGGTAACGAATGTGCCAGGTATTTGCAGGGCCAAAAATATCTTGCGTCAGAGCACTTATAGAGCCCAAGGTCAATCTTGAAAGATCTTTTTAGACGGCACTCATGCATGCATGTGTTTTACGCTGAATCAGGAGCATGTTTAATACCTGGAATGTAAAAAAAATCTTTTGTTAAGAGAATCATTTCATGCTACACCCATATGTATAGGCTAACATTTTTGCAGACATTATACGGTCATTTATACATATGACATAAATCCAAACTCTTCCTCCACATGTAAAGTTCTTTTACAGCTTGATGTCATGCCACTGTATTTTGTTCACTATTTCTTTTGTTTGTATTTTGTTCACTTTTAATAACTGAGATCCAAGAAGCCTTTAAAAAAGAATATTTATCCATCGCCATATATCGAGTAGTAGGAGAGGCGACCGTGATATTAAAGAACAGTGAAAAAGCAGTGGCACTTTATTATTTTAAAATCCCAAATCATCTGTTGGTGAGAGAAGCTCAATTCAACATGTTCTATCTCATAAAGCTGATAACAGAATGGAGTTGAACAGAGCAACATGCCATTTCTCATTCATTTTCACCCTACCTTATGAATCACAATGGGAAAAGAAGTACCAGGTGAGTTAAATATAGCTACAGTTTTCCCTTGTCTGCAAATCCGCAACTTGTCATAACGCATACCCTACAAAAAGCTGTGAACTCTGAAATCACTGTCTTTGTGCCTTTTTTTTTTTTTAAAGAATATTTTACATATTGTTTTTGTTTGACGCTTGTTGTGATGGGAAATCACCACTCGCTCATCCTCACTCACACAGCCTGAATGCTTTCACTTTCATCATCTTACTTTGTTGGCTGTATTAATGACCATGGACCATGCACTTATTCTCTCTCAAGATGTCAAACACAAAGACTCAATCTTACAGTGTAAACTCAGATTTATTGGTATGCTCACATTTCGCGCCAGACCGATTTCTTATTTGTCCAATAGCAAGCAAGAGCTGCCTGTGCTGTCTTGAGCTGTGGTCATTGATTTAAATCCACTTCTGCAAATATCGATGAGCTTTCTTCCACTGCACAACGTCTACCCTGCCCTCCATTTAGACGGCTAATGACAGCAGTATTCATTATCATAAAAAATCAATGTGCACCATCTGACCTGTTCTTCGCAGTGAAGAAATTGACGGAAAGAACACGCCATACAAAACCTAATTTAATAGTTTCCATTAAAGCTATAGTTGATTCACCTTAGAATTTCCATCTATGAATATACCTGCACCACTGCTCATTGTTCTCAGGTAATTTTCTGCAAATTGGCTTTCCCATTTATTGGAGTTGGAGGATGTAAATTGCTATAATTATTCCAACTCTGGCATTTCAGGCAAAGAAAGAAATTACTGGCTAAAATTTCTGTCCAAATATGAGTAAGGTAATTCATTTCAAAGGTTGTAGTTAGATGCCAAGAGAGACCTTGTGGAATTGCTCATGACTGGTCATTTAGCATTGTTTTTTTTTCTGTCTCCTTGTAACTCATTACTTTTCTTTCTTGTACATTTATTTTCATCAAAATTGCTCTACATAAGGTTTTGATTTTCAAATGGTCCTGTTGTTTGCATAAAAAGAACTCAGATTTCCGGCAAGTTCTTGACAGTGGACTTTCATTGTATAACGTTTGCTTATACAGGTAATTTAAACATAAAATATTCTTTCCATTTTTGTGAATGATAAAATTGCATCGGTACCAAAGAACTGGTCATGTGCAACAAGCCTGGCAGACTGAGAATGTTTAATTACTACTGAAACTCCTGTTTATAAGCTACATTCACATGCTAATACCTTATAAAAGTGTCTATGAACAGCTAGCTATTGGCTTTAGAGGCAGCAATCAATGGAACACCCTTGGGAAATGCCCATAAGCCATTGCAATTCTGTTTACAATCACTTTATTTGGAGAAAGCTCTGCACAAACAAAGCTCATCTGAGACATCTCGAATCGCATCATCAAGGCTCTGACCTTATAGAGCAGTGAAGCGACAATCATCTACTGCTGAAGATTAGTGAAAAGGAGAATTAACTTCCTAGATGACAAAAAACAGCAGATAGACTTTAAGCAGCTTGGGCTGTACACTCCTTATCTGGGAATGTTCTATACATTTCTTCACTGAAATTACTATATGATTGCCAGATGCTTTTTTTTTTTTTTAAAGGAAAATATGTACTTTAAATTGCAAGTGCAGAGGTTTAAAAGGCGGACATGACAGCTCAGTAAGCACCACAAAGTCCCAATGAGGGACCAAAAGGCAATTTGGGCGATGCAATCTACAAGTAAGTTTGAGAAACATAGCCAGTAGTGGATGGCTGCTGAGGGACCTTCTGAACACCCACTGCCGTGTGAATAATAACACTGCACAGAGTGTTAGAGTAAGAGGGTTTTTTTTTTTTTTTTTTTTTTTTTTAAAAGCTGTATGCATCGTAAGATATGGATTTGTACAAATGGGTGTATTATTTAATACCTGGAACAAGATGTGACATCACTGACAAAACTGTCTAATGCTTTGACAATCTGCAGGTTAACGCTTATAGCTTTTTGCGTCAGCTGGGAAGGCTTAAATGATGCAAGATGTCTATTCTGATAACTCTTAGAACGATCATAACCACTAACACAAGGCCTTTTCTCCAAATGTACAAGCACATTGGCTTGCTGAGATAACATTCAAGAAGATTGCACAGAATTCTTTAACACATCCTTGAAACTTTGTCCTTGTTAATGTGCCCTAGGAACTACAGATTTAATCAATTTTGAAATAAAAAAAAAGAAGTATGCTACACTATTGTATCTTGCTGTTTTTGTGTCTTTACCCAGCATATTTCATTTTAACTAATGAGACCAAATCTGTCAATCTGTACAACCATGGATTAGTTGCCACCTGTTAGGAACCTGATTGACAGGAAGAAAACTTCCTAATTAATCTTTGTGTGTTAGGATCATAGCTAGAGTCTGTAAAAAAGGCACTAAACTATAGCTTTCATTGTCACTTGTGTGATACCCTCTAGGGTACATCATTTGCGCATTTGTACATTTGTGTGCATGCAGTGTATCCTGGAAATGTTACTCTAAAAGCTAATTAAAGGCACACAAGTGGTCTTTAAGGACCGGTTATATATCTTAAATAATTTATATAAGTATGCTACATTCATGTTTTAAACATTAAAGGTACAAAAGATGAGGGTACCACCTGAATCACCACTTAGAACCCGTGTACTGTGAGAGTTCGACAATCACATCCATCAGATGCAATTGGTTCTTACCCAACCTCTCAGGGGAGGACCAAGTCCAAAGTATATATTTACTGGACACATGAAACTTTGTATTGACCCTCATCCAAATCTGTGTCAGAGCCTGAGAAAACGAACACCCCTGAGGTATATGGATTCTACCAGGAATGCTGGCAGTGTCAACGCCAAGAGTCTGGAGTTCTCCAGTGAGTAGCTCTTGCATATCTGATGTTGTAGTGGCATCATTCTCCCAGCAGGCTCACAAACATCTGAACCATCTAAATCTCACAGCCAAGCTGTGAATAAATTGAGATTGTATTAGTTTCATGCTCCGGATCCTCTATGGACAACACTTGGATCGGTCCAATCAGTAAAGCCGCATGAGCCAGCGACTTTTCCAAAGTGGACCTCATTTCTTTTAGCAGTAGTGGGTGTGTGCTTTCTAGTAGCGCAGGAGGGGTATTAACCTCTTGGAACCTTGTTATCTTCTCAGCATCATGGCCAAGCTTGATTTACATATCGGTGCTCCACACATGATGCAATAAATCTTTTTCCATCACCTGTATGGTAGAAAGAGGCTTGAGCTTTTCACAATGATATGGTGACTCAAATCAGCATGTTATGCTGTGGTTATGTGCTTCTCTGACTGAAACCTTTGTCCTACCAACGCAGGGTGGTGGTGAAAAATATGCAATGCACTTGGATCATATCCATCAAAATCTAGCCATAGATATATATTCTTGTTTTCCCTTAAATCCATTTTTTCCTAAATAGTGCTTTCAGTAATTCCAAGTTGTTTAAAGACTAATAAGTAGCTACTTCTGCACAGTGTGCTCCAAACCTCAATGACTATTTCTGAGGCATTAACAACAGCTGCTAAAAATATTACACTAACGGTTAACTATGACTTTAAACCTAGACATGACTTTTCCTGAAGTCTAGCCACAAAAAGGTGAAACTATCAGCAATATCTGCAAATTAAACTTCAGTTATGCTGTGGCTTTATGTAGAGGTGATTTTAAGAATAGTCTGCCAGAATGTGAGTGAATTGTGGAAATATGTGCTCTATAGGCCAATAACTATCTAGCCCAGACAGATCTGTAATTCCTATTGTGTTCCACATTTAAACAGTTGAACAGTTAAACAGGCCCAGTAGACACCGGGACACCAGCAAGTGGAATAAGAACAAAAACATAATGTAAGGCGTGTACTCTAAATATGGGTTTATTGCAGTCCCTTAATACCATACAAGAATTTATGGGCCTCATATGGAAGAAGAATCATTCAGCACAGCATTATAGATCTTTTTATGAAGTCTTGGCACTAAGAAAATGAGGGGAAAAAAAACAACTCTGCGATTTAGCAGGTGAGTGAACGGGTTATGTAAGACGATCATGTACTTAAAGGAGCAGTGTGGTGAGCTGACCTGGAGATGATGGAACATCTACAGTCACGTGCCTCTGACATGACTGACACTTTAATTTACTATTCTATTAAACACATACTTATTTGACTTTTTAAAAAAAAAAAATCTTGGGTTACTGTTGAAGTATGCTTCAGATGATTGTCTAGGTACAACGTAAAACTCCCTGTAATTAATCTAGTGAAGTCTTCTCTTGGTTGTTGACTTTGACACAGAAATGCTCTTAACTTATCCTACTGTTGTGAAGGGGTTTTTCTTCACCAGAGAAATAATTCTTTTGTCTTCTATCACGGTTGTTTTCCATGATCTTCAGGTCTTTTGGTGTTTAGCTCATCAGTGCAGTCTTTCTTTTCTAGAATATTCCACATAATTGATTCAGACACATCTAATGTTTTTGGTATCTTCACTGGCAAGGGTGGCTCTTTGGACTTAATATTATAAATGGCCCACTTCAGTTAAACTTTAGACATTTGTTCTGTTTAAATGTAAATGACAAAATGAGTGAATATCACACACCCAGCCATAGAACAGACAAATATTCAAATATTTATGGACTTTATTTATAGTGTCTGTAGGCTGTACCTGTGCTAGGAAATCAATAAATTGCTCAAAACGCCCAAAGCACCACTTCTCTGAGTCCTTTAAAAAAAAAACAAAAAAAAAACGTGGTCCCTATTTTATTGCTCTGTGCTTTAAATTCAGCCAGTACATTTTCATTTTTGGATTTTGGTAGGAAATAGCACTTCCCCAGGAAAAGAGTCTCTATATTGAAGAAAAAACAAAGATTTTTGCACAGGCTCTTATTTTATCTGGAGTTATTTCTACAAACACGGCATAATCTTTCCAGATGTGGAAACTCATAGTCTATAAAACTGACTGATGTGAAGGATTCAAGCTATGTACTAAAATTCCAGCAAACAATTCAAAGGGTCCTCAAGGGATTTTTTTAATAGTTAGGGCTCCTGAAAATTGCTTTCTAAAAAAGGTTCTATATTTGAAAGTGTTTAGTTTTTTTTTTTTTTTCAATCAAAACTTTGTTTCTAAAACTGTATGCAATTATAAATTCAATAATATCCAGTCTGGAGCTCCATATGCTGTGTTCTAGACATTCTCACTTTGTTTTATGAGTTTTAGTTTTTAAAAGTATATATGAAATATACATGTTATGTTTGTTAACATTATTTTGAGCTAATCATAGCATGGTGTGTATTCTCTTTCCTTTTAAACTTTTGAAAATCGACATTTCCTTGTAATCAGCTTCTAGCTTTGACCTGTCTCTGAAAGATTTCACAATACACAGTGCTTGAATACATAGAATAGCACTTGGAGTCATCTATTCACTATTTCACTCGGCATGCACCAAGAATTCAGATATCTGTTCGAGCTTCCTAGCAGTTAGTCTAAATTTCCAATGTTCTAAGTGCATTTGAAAAAGCCTGAAGTATTAGTTTTTGGGTTTTTTTTCAAATAAAGCTGGCAGACTCCAAACATTTCCTGTGTGTAGGCTCATATAGAAAACAGGAAATCTTTGTATGCCTAGGTATTTAGACTGCCCCTACACACACACACACACACACACACACACACACACACACACACACACACACACACACACACACACACACACACACACACACACACACACCACACACACACACACACTCTCTGTGAGGGAGGTGTGATTTGCTTGAACAGCCAGTGAAATGCAACTATGTGAGAAAACACCTCTTCAAGCAAACAGTGAGACTCACAAGGCAAGCAGTTGTTCTTAGGCCAGAGGAGAGGCCTGCTTTCCTCACATCCCTATGAGAGGAAAATAAGAGCAAAGATGGTGGTCTTAAAAGCCTTTGTATCAAGAAGAAAACATGCACATATGCTGCCATTGCCTGCTTAGAGCTAAAAACCTGGCAAGAACGAGGCTCTTGATCTGTGTAGGCTGATAATTCTCCAGCTTTGTACCCGCACTGCAAAGTATTTACAATCATTTGTGTGAGTAATTGCTGCAGTCAGGAAATCATGTCTGGCTGGTATGTCACCCTGACTTCCAAACAGTCTAGTATTGCTGCTATGAACATCAAAAACACTTGGGGAATAAGTCCCTAGTCACTCGACTTTTACCGAAATGTAATCCTGTATATTCAAATTCAGAGTCATATATAGTGTTCAGAAACAAAAGAGGAAGAATTTGACTATGATCAATATGCTGTTCAGTGATTTATATGCTCATGATGGCCATTTAAACGAAGCTTATTAGTATTAGTAACAAGATAAAGTAGCATAGCTAATGGGTCAGTGAACTAGGTGTTTTTTGCAAACTAATATGTAACTGATTTAGATTCATATTCAGTGCAATTTATTTTTGCATGTTTCATTAAGGACTTTTATTTTGGTGTTACCTCATCGTAGAGAGGAAAGTGGGTAATTAAAGGTTGGGAGAGGTGGGGGAAAAAAGGAAACATATGAGGATGTAGTGGTGTAGCTGCTCTCCCTGGTTTTTGCTCTGAGCCCGCAATAATAAGTGTCCTTGATATTTCATGTCCATCATCATTATTGAAATTCCACTTAGAATAGAACTTCTGAATCCTCAGTCTACTAAACCACACCTTACACTAAATGTTTGCGTTTTTTTCTATAGATTTGTCTCCTCCTAACTGATAAAAATCATGCTAGAGAATCATTAACTCTACACATTAATTCTCAAAAGTTTACTCAGAGGGGGGCACGTGGCTTGGTGGTTAGCACGTTTGCTTCACACCTCCAGGGTTGGGGGTTCGATTCCCGCCTCCGCCATGTGTGTGTGGAGTTTGCATGTTCTCCCCGTGCCTCGGGGGTTTCCTCCAGGTGCTCCAGTTTCCTCCCCCAGTCCAAAGACATGCATTGTAGGTTGATTGGCATCTCTAAATTGTCTGTAGTGTGTGAGTGAATGAGAGTGTGTGCATGTGTCCTGCAATGGGTTGGCACTCTGTCCAGGGTGTATCCTGCCTTGATGCCCGATGACGCCTGAGAGGCTCCCTGTGACCCGAGAATAGATCGGATAAGCGGTAGACAATGAATGAATGAATGAATGACAATGAAGTTTACTCAGGATATACTATTGTGGTGTTAATTTTGTTGAGTTTTTTTAACACAGTTAAAATTCTGAGAGCAGCGTTTCCAGAGGACACTCCAAACGGATGGATCTGTAGAACCCGGTTTTCTTTGAAAGTGCACAAAATTATACAAAAGTACCATTACAGTGTCAACAAGCAGCAAGCAGAGGAAACTTGACACCAAAAAAGTCAGTGAATCACTTTACTCACATTGGGCATCAATCTTCAAGTGTATTACTTTGATATATTTGCAACAATTCTGTTGTGTTGTGCCTCATAGGGCAGCGGTAGCCTGGTGATTACTGTAGATTGCAGCACTTGGAAACCATGAAGATGACTTTGAACCGCATTTGATACAAACAGTTTTGCTACAAAAGGCTTAGGACTACAATGGCTATGATAGATTTAGGACTGCAGTTATTATGAACAGCTTTGCACTCAAGTCTCCATCAGTGAACAGTTAGATAATGTCAACAAGATTGAGTTCATGTTAAAGATAGAATGAATTTCCCAGTTACAAAACTGCGCTTGACCATATAGTTCACAGTTATAGATTAACTAACATTATGAGCAGTGACCGGTGAAGTGAATAACACCTGATCTCATCATGGCACCTGTTAGTGGGTGGGATATATTAGGCAGCAAGTGAACATTTTGTCCTCAATGTTGATGTGTTAGAAGCAGGAAAAATGGGCAAGTGTAAAGATTTGACAAGGGCCAAATTGTAATGGCTAGACGACTGGATCAGAGCATCTCCAAAACTGCAGCTCTTGTGGCGTGTTCCCGGTCTGTAGTGGTCAGTATCTATCAAAAGTGGTCCAAGGAAGGAACAGTGGTGAACCAGCGACAGGGTCATGGGCAGCCAAGGATCATCGATGCACGTGGGGAGGGAAGGCTGGCCCGTGTGATCCGATCCAACAGACGAGCTACTGTTGCTCAGATTGCTGAAGTTAATGCCGGTTCTGATAGAAAAGTGTCAGAATACACAGTGCATGACGGGTCAGGGCTGTTTTGACAGCAAAAGGGGGTCATAATGTTGTGCCTGGTCTGTGCACATTGACAAATTGAATTGATTAAGGCAGTGGGCTTTCAAAAGTTCAGGCTCATAGCAAACTGTTAGTTTGGTGCCTTTGAACAAAGTTGTTAATCCTCCATTGCTCAGTTGTCTCAATTGTAAGCCACTTTGCAATAAAGTATCAGCCAAATTAAATATAGGTCAACTTTAGAGTTTCTTGCGTGTGTTTTTTGAGGTCGAATCAAGTAAAAGAACTTGTAGCAGAAATTGGTACAAGTGTTTTGTCATTTTTGCAGCCTGGCTTTGTTGCTCATTGTGTTTCTCATTGCTAAGTCATCCTTCTTTGTTGTATGTTGATTAGTGATAGAGCTAGTATTTATTGTCAGCTGAATGTAACTACAAAACACAGACCAAAGGCTTTAAGAGCTTTCTAAAAAGCAAAATTTATAGGTAAATATCTAATTTGTTCTGTTCTCCTTGCATCCTCATGGGTTCTTCCACCTCCATACAAGTGGATGTGCGATGCTAAATAGGAGCAAGAGCGTTACAGAAGGAGTAAATGAGTGTATGGCTATGTGTGTATGCATGTGGTGCCCTGGGATGAACTGGCGTCCCGTCCAGATTGTATTCCTGCCTCCTGGCCCGTGTTCCCAGAGCCAGGATATGCTCTGGATCCAGCACAACCCTGACTAGTATGAATGAGTGAATGATGATATGTATATACACATCATGTGGAGACTCAGTGTCGTGTTTGCTGAGGAGGCAGACATGTTTCTGCATATATTCCTGCATTTGCTCACCCATTATACTGCACTCACCACACCCAGCTGGTATTCCACTTTTATGCAACAGAAACCCTGTAAAATTTGACTGCATGCTCGGCTAGCGTCAGTGTTTTATGACCTCGTTTGGTGCCTGTTCTCTGATGAAAACCAATTGTTTATTTCAGTTCTGGTGATTCTGGAAAAATACCATGTAATGACTGCTTTTATGTTTTTCTCTCCATCTTCCCCTTTTGTTTTGCCCTTTTTCAGTTCCTCTCCACCAGTGCCTACCTTTGGTATGCTAAGTATGTTTTCGTCTGGTTTTCGAGAGATGGGTGTGGATAAGCTCTTTGGCGCATGAGCATTGTGGCAGGTCATGAGGAGTGTATCCTGTTATTACAGTCCCTGGGACTTGGCTGTTTTAACTGGCTCAAGCCTAGATATCTGGATATGGTCTTAGAGGTTGAAACAATGCCACAGTAATATAGATTATAATCCCAAAGGCTACACAAAGCAAGCATTTAAAAACAGACCATATCATTCATTATTGTTCTTTATGGAAACCTTTAACTGGTGTTCAAATGACTTTTGATGCAGAGTTCAAATGTTCTGGTGCAAGTTATACAAAACAGTAAACAACCGATGTTTAATCGCGTCACGGCCGGTGTTTTATCTCCATGTTGTATAATACTTTGGGTAAAAAGATTAAAATTCTAATTTTCCGAGACAGTCATAAGGTCATGGGGTCATGAGTCACCCTGCTATTTTATATATCCTGATTTTAGTGGCTCTTTCTCACAGCACATGGACAACACAAGAGGCTGATGTCATGTAAAATTAGACCCAGAACTAATTCAATCTTTAAACTGGATAAAACTCAACATAGCATGAAGCTGCAAAGTGCTCCTACTGATTTTAATTGGTTTTATGCTCTTTCGCATAGTAATTTTTGATTCATCATCAATATTCATCTTCTAAGAGACATTTAAGTAATAATTTGTAATAATATAATTTGGGCAATTCTGGCTGGTTAGTCTTGCTAGGTTCCTAGGGGGAAGGAGTGGGGGAATATGGGAATGCAGATTCAAAGACGAGTTCAACTTTTCTAATGGAAGAGGCATGACTTCACAAAGTGAAGAGACTGAGAATTCAACAGACTGAGACCAGATGAAACTGATAAACCGAACACACCCAGATATATGCTTCAGTAACACACGCTTGTGCTTCCACTTTCTTAAAAACCTCCAGCTGCACCAGATTTCTGCCACTGTGGATTATCACATATTCTCCGTGGGTTTTAATATGGTTTCACTCGGCTTCTCTGGTTTCCTCCATCCACCCAGAGAACAAGTGATGACTCTAAATCACCCCTAGATGCAAATGCATTCTGGGATCCACCACGACTATAAATATATCTATACATGGTGTATAATTTTGCTGGCACACAGCAGTAGAGCCAAGCACTACAGACTAAATAATAAAGATGAAACTATTACTGCACTTCATCTAGCAGTGGGTTACATGTTTCTGTTTGCCCACATTGAGAGATTTTTCTGATCTCTCACAGATAAATCACTGCAATGTTTATACAAGCGACGAAGTGATATGATTTATCACCCGCTATGTGATGGGTTGCACATGATGGCATTAAATCACAGACAATATTACCCACTCCTCAGTGTTCTCCTTTTCTCAGAAATGCTGTCATAGGAAGTTCATTATTTATCCAAAGCATCTTGAGGCACCAGATAATCTAAGAATCAAACTGAACAGCTGAAGCTCAGCTCAAGGGCCCAATAATGAAAGTCTGAACAGATGTAGCACAGAAACAGATAATGCTCTGAAGTAATGACTGGAAGTTTTAGAGTTTGAATTCTGACATTGGCAAGCTGCCACCCTTAGGGTTTTGGTGAGGCCATTAACCCTCTTACTACTTTATCAAGTCAATTTTTGGATAAAAGCATCTGGCAAATTAATACGTATGAGAAATGTTCATACCAGGCCAGGGGTTTAAACTCCTGCTCTCAGGTGTACCTTAAGGAAGCGCTTTTTTTTTTTTTTTTTTTTTTTTTTTTTTTTTTTTTTTTTTTTAAAACAGGAAACTCTCCCAAATAAAGGTTCTTAAAAGGTGCTTTGTCAGGGGGTGTGGTTCTATTAAGAACCTTTTCTTTCCATTGCACAAAACGTTCTTTGTAGTGAAAAATGGCTAAGAAAATAAGGGGTTGTTTTAAGATTAATTTACTGACAGGTTCTTTGGGGAAACAAAAATAGTTTTTCTCTTGCATCACTATGAAAACCCCTTTACGTTTCTTCCTGGCACCTTTATTTTTAGGAGTGTAAGAGCTAGAGCAAGAAAGTTTGCTAAGCACATAATGTAGAAATTAATAAAATGAAGAAGTTGCTTTCGGCTGCTCCCTGTTCGGGGTCGCCACAGCGGACCAACTGGTCCGCACAACAACTTGGCAAATGTTTTACGCCGGATGCCCTTCCTGACGCAACCCTCCCATTTTTCCGGGCTTGGGACCGGCACTGCATCCAGTGGCTGGGGTTGAGGCATTGGCTGGAATCGAACCCGGGCCTTCCGCATGATAGGCGAGTAACCTACCACTGAGCCACCAATGCCCCTGTAGAAATTAATAAAATGAATAATAATAAAAACTCTAAATGATTCTAGAAAGAGTTGAGAATCTAGTTGTTTTAGAATAATTTAGTGGTTTTATTATTATTATTATTATTATTATTATTATTATTATTATTATTAGTAGTAGTAGTAGTAGTAGTAGTAGTAGTAGTAGTAGTAGAAGAAGTAGTATATTCAAAATCAGAGAAGAAAATACAGCAAATTCAAACATGGTATAAAAGTATTTCAACAAAAACATTATGAAAAATAATATATAATATTGATAGCAAAAATAATTTCAGTTTCAATTATTTTACATATCTCATTATTTGATCTTTTCTAAAATGTCATACTTAAACATGCTGTTTAAAACATCTCCCAGCATTACCTACATAGAGATACAATTCTAAATAATGACACTGATTTCTCGTTACACATTCTTTGGATTATAAAGTCGTTTTAATACAAAAGGTTCATCACTCAGAGTTTTTCATTGAACCTCTGATGGGGAATATATCTAGGAACCTCCCTTCAATTCTGCACCCTTCATGAGTGCAGAAAGACACAGTGCAAAAAGTCTGATTTTAGAAGAAGAAACATAAGACCTACTTTTATTAAATCTTTAGATCATGTGGTTGTGCAAGGACGGAATCAATGTCTGCACATCAACCCAAACCCACATCCACAGCTAAACACTGGCAGTCATCAAAGTGACATGTTTTTGTTTGGATAAATGTTGTGTACTTGATATTGTTCGAGTGTGCAAGGAGAGCGTGCTTTAGGAGGAAAATAAAGCTAAAAATGTTTGAGAAAATGTACCTTCAAGAAAATATCAAAATACTTAGCTGTCATTCAGGGGAAAAGCAAGCTAGCATCATTTTTCTAGTCCCTTCAGATCCCTCCAGTCGCTCCAGCACTTTTCATCTTTTTTTATACTTTATTTTTACACAGCTAATGACTGTCACAGATTGTTTTTAAAGCATGAGTTTTAAAGCCCCTGGCAACATAGTTAAACATGTAAGAAAAATCCTTATATGTGATTCTAAATCTCTCTCATTATTCTAAACTCTCTATCATTATTCAATAAACATTTATCAAAAGTGGATTCACTAAATCCACTAAATTCACATAATCTTATCCTTAACTATGATTTAATTATAACTACAAAAATCAAATACAAAATGTGTAATATTGTACACTGATATACAGCAGAATCGTTTCACTTGAACAGTACTAGAGTTTTTCTTTACATGTGAGTAAGGTGTGTTAGTGTGTGTTATGTTGTACAGTATTTCCAGCAGCACAGCAGATAAGCTTTCAAATTTTTTTTAATAATGTCAAACTGAGCAGCAGAGCATGACACTGCAACATGTAAAAACACAGTGCTTACCGCACCTGCTTTAGTAAAATGGATTCCAATTAGTTTTTACCTTTTTCTCATTTAACAGCCCAGTGGCGAGCAGCTTATGGACTCTTTGGGGTCATGTGTTTTGCGAGCAAAGCTGAGTAAGATAGGATTAACTTTGTTGCTTTTTTTTTTTTTTAAATACACTGAGGATTTTATCCTATAGTGAAAAGTGTGTCCGTGTATAGTTTCATTCGCATGCCATTTTATAGTCTTGGGTGTAATTCATGATTATCCAAATTACAGGTCATCGAATTCTGTTCATTCTCATTCCATTTAGAATTATTCAATGTTACTACCTATACTACACAGTAAACTACTACATGAAACAGTGTTCTGCTCACTACTAAACACAAAGCAGCTGAACAAACATTTTCATGTGTTTAGGGGAAGGCGGCGTAAGATTTGTAAGAAGGTTATTTATGATTGATATTTCTGTAGACCTGATATCAGTTCTACCAAATTTAGTCCTGTCCAACTCAAATCATACAGAAAGAAATGGCAGAAACAAACAAACAAACAAGCAAATGACAACAGCAAGAACAGCAGCAAACGAAAACAGCAACTGCAGCAAACAAACATGAAGAAGAGCAAAGAACAGCAAAAACAGCAGTAAACAAACAGCAGCAAAAACAATGACAACTGCAAACAAACAGCAAACAAAAGTGAAAACTGCAACAATAACATCAAACTAGCTATCCGCAGCAAACAAACAGCAACACTAGTAAACAAGAACAGCAAATAAACAGCAAAAACAACGGCAACAATGGCAAACAACCAATGAAATCAACAGCAGCAAACAAACAGCAGCAACAACAAATTCAACAGTGTTGGTAATAATTTTAACCCAGAAGTTATAGCTTATAGTAAATAACTAATCATAGTGATGTTTAATGGCCTTTAATGACAGATTTCAGGATGTGTAAAAATTTAACTAAAATTTACTTTGAAAAATCGAATTCATTAAGCAACCTTAAGTTCATCTACCTCCATTCAGAACCAAACAACTCATCAGGGCGAGCTTTATTTGGAAGGGAATAACAAGAAGGTATTAAAAACCACCCACCACAAAGCTGCTGATTTTCTTTATTTCTTTATTTATTTATTTGATCTTTAATCAGGCTGATGACAAGACTGTTTGCATAGTTATCTGTGATGGTGCAGAGTGCTTTTGTTGTTAATTACCTGCTGATTATATAGTGAGTTTATACAGCAAAGCCTCTCCATTATCATCACCCACTGCAGACTCTCCTGTATGAGACTTAGTCTAGAGGTAATTTATGTAGAGCCATTATAACAGAACTGGAAATAATGGACGTTATTACAGAATCATTGATGTATGCAAATGAAATAAAGACAATGTGTGCGATGTTTCTCTCTCTAATGAACATATGGGCACACTCATCTTCATCTTCTTCTTTAACTCACCCTTTATCAACCCTGTTCTTTCTTCCTGGCACTCACACTATTATGTAACCACACACACACACACACACACACACAAAGAAACTGAGCGAATTGTAGGCCTAGATATTATATGACCCAGAGGCAATCACTCTATGGCTTATATGTCTGTTTTTCATGTAAGTTTTACATTTCTCATGCTCCATTTCCATGTGTACTCATCTAATTTTTTTTCAAAACTTTTTTCTTTATCTAAGCAAGGTTTTCCTCAAGGAACAAGAAACAGCAAAGCAGTTAGTAAACATTAAATAAATCTCACATAATGCCACATAATAATGAACCAAAATGAAACCAAACATGTGTTATATCATGTCTGAGTTCTAACAATCATTCATTCATTCATTCATTCATTCATTCATTGTCTACCGCTTATCTGATCTATTCTCGGGTCACGGGGAGCCTGTGCCTATCTCCGGCGTCATTGGGCATCAAGGCAGGATGCACCCTGGATGGAGTGCCAACCCATCGCAGGGCACAAACACACAGTTCTAACATTCATATTATTAAATATTGTTCATTATTATAATGCTTTACACTGAAAGTCCTCACTGGGTGTGTGATCTTACGGCACCACTCATCGGTGTGTTTACAGGCTCTTAAAGAATAACAGTCTGATTTCGAGTAATCTATGTGTTCCTGCTCCACGCCAGACACTTTCTATATTGAGTTTCTTTAATGCTTTAAATTTTGTTGCTTCTACTGTACATGTCCTTGGATTTTTTAGAAAAAAAAGCTTCAGTGAGTTGCAAGTGCAAAGTTACAATATTCAAGACTAATCATCACAGAAGGTGGGCAGAAGCAGATGCAAATGCATTGGAGTGAGTTTATTTTCTAACATGCACAGGCAAACAAATCCAGGTTGTTTGGGATTGTTTTTGTAACTTTTGCTGTGAAACTCCTCTAGAAACTCATCAGACATAAGACAGTATAATCTCTGAAAAATGTAACCAGTATGTTACAATGACAGTATTTAAAATTTGTATGTCTATTTGTTGATGTAGTGACCAGTATAAATCAACAAATCGTCCACTCTGTCAAACTTATTCTGAAGTAACCTCCGTAAACAACTGTTTCAATTTCAACATCCGTAGCTTAACTGAAAGCCTGTGAGTAATAAAAGCCCCACAGAATTTAACCTTTTAAAGCTATTTCTGTATATTTGGAAATGTGACTGCATTTTGTACCAACTTCAATATTTAATCTTTTCTTCTTAGGTTTATGTTTGATTTCTGGTTTAAATTTGCCTTTTAAATATTGATCTATTTGGGTATTGACAGTATAGTAAGCCACACGTCTGCATTCTCCATACAAACTTATTGTTATTTTTATTTTGTTTGTTTGTTTGTTTATTTATTTATTTATTTATTTATTTATTGCATACAAATGTATCTCAAATCAACAATGCCACAGAGGATCCTCATTAAAAAGGTTTGGCCATCTGGCCTGTCCTCTCCCTAGAAAAAGTGGCAGTAATTATCTACAAGTACTAATTCTTCATCTTGACAGTCCCCCATTCAGTAAGAATTAATTAGGTGCATGTAAACACGTTGAAGAATCTGTTGTTGGTGATTATGTCCGCTAAAAGCAGCCACTAGCATGTGCGCACTTCTACCTTGACAGATGGCAAACATTTCACATGTGTTTAACACGATATGTTAGAAATCTTCAGTGCAATGAGAACCTTTGCATGAAGAATTTCAAAGCAACTGTGTATTTATAATTTTAAAATATACATAACATGTATTCCACATTGGATCAGTTTGACAGGACTTGGTTTTCTTAAGGCTTTATTTTAATTTTTTTCCGCATGGAGTGTTCGGTTTATAATAACAGTGACTGTTTGAAATGTGTTTGCATGCTCCCAAGCCATTGAATATTGTTCATTCTGGCTTAGAATTAAATTAGTGTTGTTTTTCTCTTCTTTTACAGTCGGTGGAACAATTGGGAGTTTATCACCAAAGTCGGGCTTGCTTCAGAGCATTCCTCGGTAGTTAATGGTGCGTGGTTTCACTCAATAAGCAGATTCCTGAGAGATTTATTCATGTTTCATGAGAAAACAATATATGTACAGAATAAAAAAAACCCCATCAACACTGGGTTGGACTGCATCCAAGAGAAATCATGGTGGTCTGTTTATTGCCTGAGTAAATACGTGGTACATATTTGAAAGCCTGTCTGCCACATCTCCAGTCCAAAATACAGCAAAATTGCTTTTGGGTATATGAGGAATACATTTTCTAATGATTTATTTCTCCTCTGTAGCTCCATTCTTTCAGGACATTGGTCTTGGGCAGTTAGTTTTATACACTGGTTTAACTAACCTAGACAGTCTCATGTACCTTTTGTCTGGCTGACACATACTGCGGTTGCTAAAATAAAACATTTGCATAGCTATTGATAGTTCCTTCTGTTGCTTTTAGTTCGGCTGAAAACAGAGGTGAGAAAAGAAGAAAGCAGCCTTGTCTTTGTGTGGCTTGGTGGAATCAGGTGTGGCTTCTGCTTGATTGGTATAAAATTCTGAACTTATGCAGATATGGACACCATTGTTTTAAGGTACTATGTGGGAATCATTGAAGAGTGCTACTGTTTCATTCTGTTTTAATGTAATGCATTACAAATTATATTATTGACACCACCTTGCATGAAAAGTAGAACCACTGAAATATTTACATGCGTAGGTTTTTTAGCATTTGATTCATCCCATTTCTTCTTTAATGACATGCGACTCAAGCTGTCATGGACTTCAGAAGTTTGTACAAAACCTCACGATCCATTTCAGATCAAATCAATCAGGGTCTCGTCTGAACACATGCTTCATTAGATGAGATTAGACATGAGAAAAATCTGAAAGCAGTTAACATGCTCAATATCCCACATTACTTACATTTAAACAGGGACCTAGAAATGGTGCTGAATGTTTACTTTTTTGTTTTAAATATACCAAAATTAAAAGCATGGTGTTTTTTGTTGTTGCCAGACGTCTGTAAGGTGCCACTTGGCCATGAAGCCCATCAAAGGCATTTACATGAGGAAGAAAGTTACGGCATTGGCAGCCTCTTTACTGTACTGTATGTTGTCTGTTAATCATTATTTAAACAATTAAGAGGCGATATGCCCAAACTGATCAGTTTTATTTTTTTTCTTATTACCACTTAAAATCTAATTTAAACTCCCAGTGAAAAGGAACATAATGTTCAAGAACCACAGAGCCATTAACAGCCAATTGATCTCAATAAGTCATTGTTATTAAATAATAATTAGAAAGATTATTTATTCAGAGTGGTATCAGTTCATGCCCTTCTTCTAGTACGGAAACATTCTGGTAAGTCATGCCTTAGATTATAATTATAATAGCTACTGTTCAGCTCACCAGATTGATACAAGTGCACACATAGCTCATCCTATAGAAACTGTCTTCTTCTTTTCTCGGCTTTTCCCTTCAGGGGTCGCCACAGCGAATCATCTCTCTCCACCTATTCCTATCTTCTGCATCCTCAACACGTGCACCTACTAGCTTCATATCCTCATTAATTCCATCCATATACCTCCTCTTTGGCCTTCCTCTTTGCCTCCTGCCTGGCAGCTCCATGTCCAACATTCTCCTACCAATATACTCACTCTCCCTCCTCTGAACATGTCCAAACCATCTTAATCTGGCCTCCCTAACTTTGTCCCCCAAACGTCCAACATGAGCTGTCCCTCTGATGTACTCATTCCTAATCCTGTCCAATCTTGTCACTCCCAAAGAGAACCTCAACATCTTCAGCTCTGCTACCTCTAGCTCTGACTCCTGTCTCTTCCTCAGTGACACTGTCTCTAAACCATACAGCATGGCCGGTCTCACCACTGTCCTGTACACCTTCCCCTTATTTCTCGCTGATGAACTCCCGACACCTTTCTCCACCCATTCCAACCTGCCTGCACTCGCTTCTTTACCTCTTTCCCACACTCTCCATTACTCTGGACTGTTGACCCCAAGTACTTGAACTCCTGTACCTTCTTCACCTCTTCACCCTGTAACCTTACTATCCTATAGAAACTGTGTCTGTTCCCCAAATAGTGAGATCAAAGAATAAATTCGTTAATAGCTCTCAAAATAATCTAATCACAATTAAACCTGAAAAACACCAAATAAATAAAGAAAAACCATTTCTAAAGTTTGGGCTTCTCAACATTAGATCCCTTGCACCAAAAGCACTTACTGTTAATGAAATGATCTCAAATTATAATTTTGATGCACTCTGCCTTACTGAAACCCGGCTTAGACCAAATGAATATATTGGTCTGAATGAGTCTACTCATCGTTTTAATCATACGCTAGATTTAATTATATCACATGGAACAGATGTCACTGATATAGCTGTTCTACCTCAAAGTGATGATATCGCAGACCATCACCTCTTAGTGTACACTCTACCTGTAGAACATATTAGACATGTCTCTCCACATTATCACAAGTAATCTGCCGGATCTGTCTCAACTTCTTACTAGACCCTAAATGCAGATGATCTAGATTAAGTAACTAACACCATAGGCACTACTTTCACCAGCACACTAGATACTGTTGTCCCCATCCGATTAAAAAAGGTCAGAGAAAAAACACCTGCACCGTGGCACAATAGGCCCTCAAGAGAGCAACCCGTAACCTCGAGCGAAAGTGGAGAAAAATGAAATTGGAAGTCTTTAGAATTGCATATAAAGACAGTATGTCCAGCTATAGACAGGCTCTAAAAGCTGCTAGGGCTGAGCATCTGAGCAAACTGATAGAAATAAAACAAAAAAATCCCAGATTCTTATTTATTACAGTCGCTAGACTAACAAAACATCAGATATCTGAAGAGAGTACTCAATCTCAGTTTAGTAGTGAGGACTTTATGAACTTCTTCACTGAAAAAATTGATAGTATTAGGAACAAAATAATGGATGTTCAACCCTTGACGGCATCCAGTGATCTAGTCAGCCTAAAGCTCCACATTTAAAGCTACAATGCTTTACAGGTATAGGGCAGGAAGAGCTTTATCAGCTTATCACCACGGCTAAATCAACAACGTGTTTGTTAGATCCAATTCCAACTAGATTGCTGAAAGGAATTGCTAGGAATTGCAATTGCTAGATTGCCTCTCTTCAACATTATTAAGTCCTCGTTACACTTAGGCCACGTCCCTAAACCTCTCAAGCTAGCAGTTATCAGGCCTCTTCTTAAGAAACCTAAACTAGACCCTAATGACTATCAAATTACAGACCGATTTCAAACCTTCTGTTTATATTTAAAATATTAGAAAAGGTTGTCTGCTCAATTATGCTCCTTCTTACTGGAAAACAATATCCCTTGAAGAATTTCAGTCAGGTTTCAGGCCCTATCATAGCACAGAACCTGCACTAGTAAAAATCACAAATGACTTGTTTTTAGCTTTAGACCAAGGCTGCACCTCAATATTAGTCTTACTTGATCTTAGTGCTGCATTCGACACTATAGATCATAACATTCTCGTAGATCGCTTGCAAAATCACATGGGTATTCAGGGACAGGCATTAAAATGGTTTAGATCCTACCTGTCTGATCAATACCATTTTGTAGATTTAAATGGAGAACTGTCCAGTGTAATGCCAGTGAAATATGGGGTCCCACAAGGATCAGTTTTAGGACCTCTGCTTTTCTCAATATACATGCTTTCCTTGGGCAACATCATTAGAAGGCATGGGATTAGTTTCCGTTGTTATGCTGACGATACCCAGTTATATATCTCATCAGAACCAGATGAAATATCTAAATTGTCTAGATTAACAGAGTGTGTTAAAGATATTAAAGATTGGATGACCGATAACTTTCTATCACTAAATCCTTCAACTTGTACTTAGAAGGAAGTACTATTACTATTAGCTCAACAGTGAAAGACCTGGGCGTAATATTAGACAGCAACTTGTCCTTGGACAATCATATTTCCAATATTATTAAAACAGCCTTCTTCCACCTCAGAAATATTGCCAAACTAGGGAACTTCTTACCTGTATCTGATGCAGAAAAGCTAGTTCATGCATTCATGATCTCCAGACTGGATTATTGTAATGCATTATTAGGTGGTTGTCCTGCATCTTCAATAAACAAGCTACAGTTAGTCCAAAATGCAGCTGCCAGAGTCCTTACCAGGTCAAGAAAGTATGATCATATAACCCCAATATTATCATCCCTGCACTGGCTACCTCTTAAGTTTAGAATTGATTATAAACTAGCACTACTTGCATATAAGGCTCTAAATGGTTTAGCTCCCACATATCTAGCCAGTCTTCTAACACGTTAAAATCCATCACGCTCCTTAAGATCTCAAATTTCAAGGACTTCTGGTAGTTCCCAGAATATCAAATTATACAAAAGGGGGTAGAGAGTTTTCGTATTTAGCTCCTAAACTTTGGAATAGTCTTTCTGACAGTATTCGGGGCTCAGACACAGTCTCCCAGTTCAAACGTAGACTAAAGACATATCTCTTTAGCCAGGCATACACCTAATAAATCCCATAACTTGGTACTTCAATACATCTGATTAAATGCACATTATCATCTAGTAAACCTGCTAATATTATGAACAGCAGCTTTCCATTTCTTTCCCTTCTTCTACCCATCCCGAGACAGACATATAGAGATTGTGCCAGCTCCAGTGGCATCCAGAGATGGACAAACTCCTGCCGGTTTCTGCTTGTGAGGTCTGGGGTATTCAAAGCAACACTGCCAACCCTATGTGGATGACAACAACCTCCTAATTAATTTGCACAACTTTCTACACATGCTGTATCTGCATCACACTGTTGACTATACAAAAATGCAGAAAAGAACATTGTTCATATCACACTCTCCGGTGTCACCCAGATGAGGATGGGTTCTCCTTTGAGTCTGGTTCCTCTCAAGGTTTCTTCCTAATACCATCTAAGGGAGTTTTTCCTTGCCACAGTCGCCTTAGTCACCTCAGGCTTGCTCAATGGGGATAATTTTGTCTAACATGTAGAACTATCTGTTTGTATGTTTGTTGTTTATGTTCTGTAAAGCTGAAAATAAAATAAAGAAAATAAAGGAAAGTGTAATGAAAAAATAAATTGGATGACTACTTTCCCAACACTTCTGCCAATTGGAAGTGATTTAAGTGGAACAGCTCACTTAACATTAACAGGTTTTGAACAAGAGAGGAAAAACAGATGCGATGAAGAATTTCACAAACAACCACAAGATGTTTTGGAGGACAAAATCTGTAAGATGTAAAGCTCTGGGGTAGATCCACACATGCTGTTTTTGTGTATGTCATTGAAAAGCTGGCATATAGTTTCACTGGGGATTTGGAGGGAATCCATATCTAAAGAACACAGATTATCCCTGGTTTAACTGATGGAGAGTTCCGAGGTGTTTTATTGGTGGAAACCCCCATTTTTTTCTTTACTTTCTGAAATGTCACGTTTTAAAAGGATAATTCTGGGAATTCTGTAAAACAACAGCTTCTGAAATAGAATTAAGATATAATGCGTTGTATTTAACCGAGTTGAGGTGGAGTTCTGTTTAAGCTGATGTTAATTCTAATGTATATCCAAACAGTACTTTGATATTCTCACATAGACTTAACATCAAAGCTGTGTAATATCAGAAATGCTGAAAGACAGTTCAACTTGGATTATAATGAATTACGTTAAAAGAACAATAGTTCAAAAGTTTAGTTAAAATTCACAAAGAGTCTGCAGCAGTGAGGTCTCAGAAATGGCTGAACAAAAAGGTGTGTGAGTAATGTCAGTTGACATTACTCTACTTTCTTCCACATATCTCTTGTTTCTTTTATGGTAGTTTTGCTAATTTGGGTGAAAACTACAAGCAGGTGTCCAGTTCTTTACCACTACCAGAACAATGCGATGACCTCAGCTTCTTCCCAGCCAGTGGTGTGAGTGTGGTTTCTCTGCTACGCTTACTGGAAAGCAGACTCCCTATTCTGTGCAGCACTTGTGTTTTTAAATGCAACACACATACACAAATACCCTTTTTTTAAGTCCCAGCATAGAGGCTGATCCTTAGTGTCTCACATTGCCCTGAAATTAGATGAGGAGTATTTTCTTTGGCCCAAACTGGTCAGTCTACTGACAAGATTCAGTTAAAAAGTCAAAAACCAAGCCCAGTAAGGCTCTAATTATCCTGCGGTGGGCCAACAACTCAGCCTAGCCCTGTATAATCACTGTTATTTCTCTCTTTAGTCATTACTGCAGTGCATGAATGCTGTGATCGCACGGCCGCAGGCAGTGAGGTTGATGACTTTACGTGTGCTCTGCACTATTTATGGCAAGGCACGTGCAATCATTCGAGGCCTGTGCAGTCATCCTTTCACTAAGGACACATAAAAACGGGGTTAAGTGCTATTTGGCTGGTTGAATGAGTGTAGAGACAGGAGTTGGATCATGGTGGTTAATGTGGTTTGATAGTGATCATTAAATGATTTGGTAATGATATGAGACGGTTTCTGGTTTCTGGCTCTCCGGCATGAAGTGTGAGGAAACAGTCGCCGGGAAACACAGGCCTAGTGCATTAGCTGTGATTAAAAAAAAAAAAAAAAAATACTCTTCTGAATAAGCAAGAGCTTCAGCAACACCACCAGGGGGGTTTATGATGTGGTCACTGACCACACACACGCTTTCACTCCTGAGCTCCAGAGTGCTGCATTCCTGAGGTGGATTTGGCTCTGTGTTGCTTATAGGTCCTGGTGGAGCCATTTTAGGCCGTAAATACTGCTCTTATTAAGCATAATAGAACCAACCTAAGACCTTAGAGGGTATGGAGAGCTAAAAGACATCGCAGAAAGCCATAAATGTGCCGCATCAGTCTATAAATCTGACCCAGTTATTTCCAGTTCAACCTGCTGCCATTTTATCAATCATTTATATCACTGCCAAAAGTCATGATGACAAAAGTCAACAGTTAGAGGGCAGTTACTAGACTGCCATTTACTTTTCGTGTAAAAATAGCAGATTATCCTTCATTAGCTCTTCCATGAGCTTAGGCTGAGAAGAAACAGAAATAAATGAGAAAAATTGAACCTTTCAATATTGCTGGGCTTTTTTTGTAGATGATATTTGCATTTAGATTTATTGCCACATCAGAGTTTATACAGTTTACACAAGATTAAAAATATAGAAAATGTGAGTCTAGCTGCAACAACAAAAGCAGTCAGTTAAATACGAATAAAATAAAGCAAAAAGGGAAATAAATAAATAAATAAACATAAAGAGCTTAGTATGTTTCAATGTGCATTATAATATAAGAATTCTGATAGTACTTATAAAAATACATGTATTGTAATATATGTAAACAGTAAAGTGAAGTACAGTCTATATACTACACCAAAAAGATAATGTACAAAGTGCAGTTGATGTCCAGTTAGACATTGATCAGCAGCTATAGCCTACTCTTTTAGAATGCATTGCAAATAATATTTTGCCCAGAGCTTCACTGGATACTGCTCCATATCCTGCTACAGCAAACTGTTGTGTGTTCTGTGGCTCACACTGATCTCCCACTGACCCCAAGCTCTACAGATTATTACTTATATAACCATGCACTAACATGTGTTACAGCAGAGTTTGATTTGATTTGCCAAAAATGAATCTCTCTGCTGCCTGTATTCCTTTACAGCACAAGCCCTGGTTTCTACGTACAGTACATAGTGTATGTGAGATTGAATGTGTATATAGTAAATAATGAGTATTAAAGTGTGTTTTTTCGGGTGTAGTGTTCTTCCTGTGTTATGTCTGAAGTCAGTGTTTTACTACTGTCATCTCACATAAAAAAATAGACATAGTGTCATTGTATGCATATGCAAATTTTTGCAGCTTTATCACTCTCACTACTGTGCCAAGGAACTGTTATATTAGCTGAATTCTTGGCTCAAAACAAATCATGCTTACTATAATAATCCCTAGTTGTAGCGCATCTGCTTTCATTCTAAATGTATAAATGCATGTGGTGCAAAAGTGGTATATTATATCCAGGTATGAAGGTATATGACTGCTAATCATAGCAAACTTTATATTGAACTTTATATACAGAGAGTAACCCGAGGGTAAACCACTGACTCTTGAACTGTGGGGCAGCAACGATACACACCAATGTGCTATCATTTAAATATTAAATCTGTAAAACAATCTTAAACCTTTAAGATTTCTTTGATGGATTTGAGGATTTGAACAAATAGTTGCACATAACTTCCAGAAGAACATCAGTAATTTTGGACATTTATTTGCACATGACAATTTTTTTGTGCTCAAGCAGAAATCCAGGTCTATCCTAAAGACTCATATTTTTGCCACGTTGCACATTATCTTAGGAATAGCACATGCTAAATAATACCTGACCATAATCTATAATGCATAGCACATGTACTGTTGAGTCAAATAAAACCTGACTCATATTCTGACTGCAGTTATGACACATGAGCTGTCTCTTGCTGTGCATATTTTAGCATTTCCCTGACTCGAACATGCTGATGTTGACTCAGGATGGGCCTGTTAATTACCCGAGCATTTCAGGGCAAGCAAAACAAACAAAATATGCATGACCAGAGTTTTGTAATGATTGTAAGGTGAAAGCAAAAGTAAATAAATTCAAAATAGCTGCAGTGCAGTCTTGAGACAGGAACAGCAAAATTTTCTAAACTTTTTTTATTGTGGTTTGAAATCACTGCAGGGACAAACAGCACAAAAAACTCAATACATAGCTTTCTGAAAAAAATATCAACAGGTAAATGTTAAACAGAGCTAAACAGTTGTCTCAGGAAGCACTGATTTTGGAGTACTGTTAATTCCCGTCAGATGAATGCTAAGCTGATTGCAGTGTGATGGAGCTGTGTCACTACAGTGACGTTATTACAAAATTAAACTAGCTCTTAGACTGCACTAATGCTTGATTGCAGCTACAAACACCAGACACTTGTTGGAAGCTTTAAGAGTGTGGTGCTGTAGTGCTGAAGCTTGAAATCTGAGTCTAGATACGAATTGAGTACAAATGAGATCCTCAGGGACCAAAGTGTGGGTGAAATGCTTGGTTAAATTGTTGGCGGGGGGAATGGAAATGTGAATAAATGTGAGTAGGTGTTTTGTAGAACAAGGAAAGTTGTAGTGGTGTGTGGAAGAGCGAGAAAGACTGAATGTGTGGATAATGTGAAAATTATAGTTGATTTCGGCTACTCCCTGTTCAGGGTCGCCACAGCGGACCAGCTGGTCTGCACAACAATTTGGCACAGGTTTTACGCCGGATGCCCTTCCTGACGCAACCCTCCCATTTTATCCGGGCTTGGGACAAGCACCGCAGCCAGTGGCTGGGGTTTGGGCATTGGCTGGGAATTGAACCTGGACCTTCCGCATGGTAGGTGAGAAACCTACCACTGAGCCACCAATGACTGTTGTAAAAATTATAGTTAATTATAATAAATAGAATTAAATACATATTACTTAGTTCTATTTATTATAATTAATGATAATTTGTATTGTCTTTTTTTGCACACTGCTAATAATGTTTGTTTGTTTTATTTTGACTACCACTTTCACTGCTGTCACCACGGTTGACTGTCATCTCACTTGGCAGGTTTTAAAAAAGAAACCTACAGCGTCGTTGTATGCATATGCACCCTTTTTACAGCCTGGCTAACACTCCCTCAGGTCTGTGTCGGGGAAACTGCTGTATAACAACTGTATACTTGGCTGGAAACTTGTCAAGCTTAATATATTAATCCCCTGTTGTAACATGTCTGCTTTCATTATGAATGCATGCTTCCTTTGCTCTCAGGCTTCTTGTTAAATTTCCACTTGATACATTTGTCCTTTAACATGTCGTAAAGCATTACCTGACTGCAGTGTCCTTTAATAGTACTGTGATGATTAGGTATAGACAGATAGATATAACTTTACTGTCATGGCAAAGTACAACAAAATGCCATTTAGCATCTACCAGAAGTGCAAATAGTAGAAATGATAGGAATGAACACCTATATAGAAAATACCAGCTATGAAGTTACTGTATCTGTATATCTTAAACACTTATGTTTGTGTTCTCAGGAATCTGATGCTACTGCTGCTGTAGATGGTCCCACATAGACACTCTATAGGGGTGTAACACAATATCCATGTATGTATTTGGATTTAAACAGGTTTAGTGGGTTTGACCTAAACCACTGCATCCCTCATTTAAAAAACAAAACAAAAACAAAACAAAAAAAAAAACACTGCTCATAGAGTTATTCTTGTTTGTATGCCATATTGAAATATAAATGATATATAAACAGACTAGCAGCCTAATTTAATCCTCTGCTAGACAATTACTAAGTAAATTCATATTTTTCCTTTTGTTCCACAAGCTTTATGTCCTTGAAAGTGAAAATGTCCCACATGTATGATTCTTCATTGTGACCCACACAATCCCAGTCCTCCTACACACCTCAACCAACCAAACAAAAAACCTTGAACAGATTCATTTTTGTTTCTTTTTATAACATTTTATCTTTTTACTTTGCAAAAAGTGTTAATGATGTATACACTTCCCTAAGGAATACCTTAAAACATGCACTTCCCACAAACTAATTAACATTGGACAATCCAAGCGGGATATTGTAGATTGTAACCTTTTAAGAACTATTGCTGTAATCATAAAGTCTGTCATGTGCTCAACCCAGGACTCGTATTCACATTAAACTCCTCCATGCGTCTTGTACAATCTGAATGTACACTTATACAGCTATGCATTATAATGGTTTATATTCTCACTATATGGAGTCACCCAGTGGCTGATGGGTTCCATTTTCAATCTGGTTCCTCTTAAGCTTTCTTCCTGATGCCATCTCATAGCATTTTTCCTTCCCACTGTCATCCCTGGGTTGCTCATTAAGAAGCTAAATCTACCCCCAAGATGTCTGTACAGCTTCTCTGTGACAGTATCTATTGTTAAAAGCACTATACACATAAAATACAACAGAAGTGAATGTTTACAAAGGGAAACTCAGAGAGAAGTTCTGATATAATAGCTTGCAATAGCAATTTCTTTTGCTGCCAGTGAATCATTTCTAGAATGCAATTTTGTGTGAATGTGGCCCTGGGTTGACAAAGGATGACTTTTAAGAATGCGTCGAAATCCACACAGTAAAGGAAAAACAGGAAAGGTGTTAAGAACGGTTGAGGATGAAGAAGTCAGTGTGCATTAAAAAAGGAAAAGAAGAGACACAGCTGTTCAAACAGCTCTCATTGCTCCCTGTTTTCAGAGCACAGAGGGATCTTTTTCCTACACCAGGAGAAGGCACGAAGCTCTGTTATTTCACCTTATTCTATGGAGGCCAAGACTCTTGTGTTCCCGTGTCATTACAGTTGGTTCAGCTGAATTGAAGAAAAACTGCAGACAGAAAACTCACTAAAGTTAATATGCAAATAAACATTAGGACCGGAAACCTCTGACAACTCTTCATGGGAATTCCTTCCTTCTTTTGTGATTGAGTTTCAATTTTCCAAATGATCTTTTTCCTCTCTTTTACACTGTCTGTCCCATTACTCTCTCTTTCTCTTTCTTACTCACTCATTCACTCACTCACTCTCTCTCACACACACAGTCGCTCCTCTGTTTGTCTTCCTCTCACAAATATTCTCAATGATCTGAAAGCACTCAGCGTCAAATCACTAAAGAATATTCAGGCCACTGTGTTAAATCTCTTCCGGCCCTTTTAGATCCTGAATGCTTGGTAATTGGTGGCATAGTTCGTAGTTAGAGAGAGCTGTGTGTTTTCCTGCTGAACTCACCTTCCATGAGACTACAGACCACGCTTCATAGATGCACAATTACACTACTCATAACCACCCACTCTTTCATAATCCTCTGCAGAATATCAAGTCTAAATAAATTGCCGCTGGAGTTGTATATTGCATGGTCTTTTTCAAATCTGCAGTTTTAGTGTGCTTCAGATTTCTGTTTTTGGCTGACAGGAGTGGAATCTGATGTGTGGTCTTTTGCTGTTGTAGTCCATTGTGTTGCATGCTTTTCAGCTCAGAATTGGTGTACAGAGTGGTTACCAGGTCCTTCCTGTCAGCTCAGACCAGTGGCTTCTGATCTCTTTCTCAACAATGAGACGTTTCAGCCCACAGAATAGGGCTTGTGTTTTACACAATTCTGTGTAAATTCCACATTCTGATATTTGATGAACCTCATGATGTGCATCAGCATGGCTTTATTCTGTTGCTGTCATGTGATTGGCTGATTTCTAATTGACTAATTTCATGAATGAGGGTATACACTGTATATATACTGTACAGTCAAAAGATGAAGAAAATGAAATGTCTTTCATGAGTTTCTTATATTAGAGTTTAATTGCTATCACAGTATAACAGCAAAATATGTTAACCTACTCATTAACTGGTTGCTTTTAGGTTCTTTTAAGATTATAAATGAGCATTTTATTAAAGGCTAGAGCTAAACCTGTTAAACCTATTATAAGACTTGTAACAAGTATTATTATAAGATCATTAGATCATAAGCTTAAGGGCATTGGTGGTTCAGTGGTAGGTTTCTCGCCCATCATGTGGAAGGCCCGGGTTCGATCCTCAGCCACTGGATGCAGTGCCGGTCCCAAGCCCGGAAAAATGGGAGGGTTGTGTCAGGAAGGGCATCCAGCGTAAAGCATTTGCCAAGTTGTTGTGCGGACCAGTTGGTCCGCTGTGGCGACCCCGAACAGGGAGCAGCCAAAAGCAACTTCATCATAAGATTAGGTGTAAAGTACAGCTTTTATTGTATTTGGAGCCTATCCAGGGAAAAGTGGGCACGAGGTGAGACCTGAATGGGACGATGATCTGATTAGAACTACAATCGTGGGTCACAATTCATATTCACACACTGATTCACATCTAGGGGTAATTTAGCATAGACAATCAACATATTGTTGTACATTGTTACACAATCAACACATAATGTTTTGGGACAGTAGGAAGAAACCAGAATTCCCAAAAGAACAGGATCAATCTGGGGATCCTGGAGCTGTGAAGCTGCAACTGAACCTGCTGTGCCACCATGCTGCCTATTGCAGAGTGTCCCAAAAGTCTTAATACAAAAGGTGAAAGTAATACTTTCTTAGCAACATGTATTTTTGTATTTATTCACTACACATCCTCCAAATGCCATTCTTTTTGTAATCACACAGTCATCTCCCGGCTTGGCTTCGAGTTTTGTGTCTAATGAGTCTGCCATGTTTCATCTCATGTCTTTCAGCTTGCAGAATCAGCCATGAGAAAGGATTTAGTACTTTGTTCTTTTGTCAAAATCAATAGAAAAAAATAGAAACTGAGTATGGATGATTTTGCTAAAAGCATTCATTTCATCCATGTATGGAGACTTTTGGAACACTGTAGTGTATATATCTTATCTATAGTGATTTGAGAAGTCATGGCATGTGATCTGCCCCTGGTTCATCACACTAAAAAATATCCTCACACCCTTGTACCATAGTAACCCTTTTTATCTGACAGACATTTGAATACTATACTTCAGAGAGTCCGTTTATTGCTCACACTCAAACAATACCAGAATGTGGGTGTGGTGGAAATATCGAAGCACACGGTTTATAAGAAAAGACTGTCAGCACTGTTTTATGTGTCTCTAAAATATTCCTTCTCCTTCAGATGGCTTGCCAAGAGAAGCAGGCATGCATCCTTCATGTCATTCTGATTGTAAGAAAGTTCAGTCATAAGTTAAGTGCATTTTGGGTGTGGTGGGATTAAATTCAGGTTGTCTGTTTGAGTCTGGATACAAACCAGACTAACTCAACATGAAGGTTTTTTATTGCTCCCACTGCCTTTAGATTTTTTTTTTTGTACAATATTATAGGGGGAACCACCAGAATCCAGGTGGTAAACCCTCATGCTGTGGTAAGGAGGCATATCAGGGTAGACCTGGAGAACATTATGATAGTGTCAGGGGCTGTATCAGGGATTCTGTTCACAGCAACTTGATTCTTACCATACGATTTTTACAAAGAAAGTGGAGTCTATTGTACATTTGGACCATCTGGTGTTTGCTATTAAATGTCTTTTTTGAAGCATTGCTGCTAATTGTATGTGTCATGCTTCTTCATTAGAAACCTGCAAGTGAGAGATGTGTGTGTTTATAAGCAAAGAGTTATTATGGCAGGTGCTTTGCGGTATGCTGACTGTTGTTTCCTTTCTGGGCTGAAAACTGTCCACACAGTCTGTGTAGTATCTGGCAGATGACTAAAGCCACCACTATTTTACATTTATGCTTTTTTTTTTTCCGTCAGTAAAAAATGAAATTGGCAGGCATATTTGTCCTTAATGACCTACAAGTGAGACAGAATAAAATTCCAGCACAAAGCTCTTGAAGGAGGTGAACCAGTGAAGAATAAAGTTCAGCCAGTTGACCTGAGCCAGCTGGAAGGACAGACTGTGAGAATCAGAGTTAGACTGGAGGAAGAGCTCATGAGCTCATGCGAGTATTCACAGAAACATCACATCACGTATTTTTCATATTATTGAAGGTGTTACTGTATTAGATGGTATTTTATTTTCCCACATGGGAAAAAAAGAAAAAAGTATGACTTAAGTACGGGAACACTGGCTGTAACTTTTGGTGAGGCACCAGTCGCTGAGGTCCGCCTTTTTAAATATTCTGCATAAGGCTGGTTTAGAAATGAGCAAAAAAAGGTTGCTTGTGGTTCCACCCTTTACAGTAACACATTCTGTAGTTTGCACAGCTTGCACATATTCTAATGTGCAAACTTTTTTTTCAACCCATAAACCAAATCAGATTTGTTAAAGTGGATCCAGTCAGCAGCAGATTTAGCTTGTTTTGAAATAAAACTGTGAAATCTCATGTAGCACTTTATATGGTTAATCAAATGTAACTTACCAACTGATGCTTAATTACATTCTAACCAACAACATACACCGATTAGGTATAACATTATGACCACCTGCCTAATTTGGTACCCCTTTTGATGCCAGAACAGCCCTGACCCGTCATGCACTGTGTATTCTGACATCTTTCTATCAGAACCAGCATTAACTTCTTCAGCAATCTGAGCAACAATAGCTCGTCTGTTGGATCGGACCACATGGGCCAGTCTTCTCTCCCCACGTGCATCAATGAGCCTTGGCCGCCCATGACCCTGTCGCCGATTCACCACTGTTCCTTCCTTGGACCACTTTTGATAGATACTGACCACTGCAGACTGGGAACACTCAAGAGCCCACATGCTCTGATCCAGTCGTCTCGCCATCACAATTTGATCCTTCATCAAACTTGCTCAAATCCTTACACTTGCCCAATTTTCCTGCTTCTAACACATCAACTTTGAGGACAAAATGTTCACTTGCTGCCTAATATATCCCACCCACTAACAGGTGCCATGATGAGGAGATAATCAGTCTTATTAATGCTATGCCTGATCGGTGTACTTTAAAATGTATCAATATAGTCCACATAAACAGAATTTACATTTCTGGCATTTGGCCGGCGCCCTTATTCAGAGCAACTTACATTTTATCTCATTTTTATACAACTGAGCAATTGAGGGTTAAGGGCCTTGCTCAAGGACCCAGCAGTGGCAGCTTGGTGGACCTGGAATTCAAACTCACAACCTTCTGATCAATAATCCAACACCTTAACTACTAAATTACTGCATTCACAATACAAATTTGTAGTTGTGACAGCACCAGGGACATACAAGCCAAGCTATAATTTACACTATCCCAAATAAAGTAAAAAGGAAAAGGGACAAGTCTATATATGGTATAATCTACACTGTGACAATCATAACATGGACCATAGAATTAACGAGACAAGTTGATATAGCTTCTATATGTTGTGTATAGATTGTGTATAGTATTACTTTACAGGATGATGGATGCGAGTCACTTGACAGATTGTTGACGGTCCACAGATGAGTGCAGAGCAGTTTGGTATTCCCCAGTAAAAAAAATAAAATAATAATTGTGGTGTAAATCCACAAAAGTTTAAAAAAAAAAAACAGTGTTGTGGTAAATAGCAAAAGTTTTTCACTAATGTACAATGGCAGTTTTGCAGTCTGGATAAACAGTTCATAAAATAATGTCATAAAGCTGTCATTCAGCAGTGATGATGGTCTGTAGATCATCTATATTCTTCTTATTTGCCTTTTTACAAAAGAAGTTAAACATTTTTGTGGATGTTATGTAACAAAAGAAGTATCAGTTATAAAAGAAGAGCCATTAAAATGTTGACCTTCCCGAGAAATGTTGATATTAAGCCAAGTCAAACAAAGTAAACTATTCTGTTATTACTGCTTGCAATTTATCCAGACAATAAGTCAAATGATTTAGTATTATATACAGTACATGACCAAAAGTATGTGGACACCTAAACACCACACTCATTTTTGTGGGTCTTCCACGAATTATTGCCACATTGTTGGAACCAATGACTGTCTAGAATGTCTCTGTATGCTCAAGCATTAATTTCCTGTCACTGCCCCTGTACACAAAGCACAGAGCTCCATGAAGACATGGTTTGAGAAGGAGAAGAACTGGAGTGTCCTGCACTGAGCCCTGACTCTGACTCAACCCCACTGAACACCTTTGGGATGAACTGAAACACCGACCGAACCCCAGACCTCCTCACTCTTACAACATCAGTATCTGATCTCACTAATGCTCTTGTAGCTGAATGATCACTAATCCCCACAGTCACACCAACATCTGGTGGAAAACCTTCACAGAAGAGAAGAGTGGAGCGCATTCTAATAGGAAAAGGGGAATAAATCTGTAATTACGTGTTCAACCAGCACATATGAGTGAGGCTGATGTGTCCACATACCTTTGGCCATCTAGCATAAATATTATTGGCACATCCATAAAGGTGCAATAGTAACTTTTATTACTTGTGTATATATAACCTGAAAAATGTAAAACTATACATATTAATAATAATAATAATAATAATAATAATAATAATAATAATAATAATAAAAAAACAACAACAACAACAAAAAATGTGGTTTTGACCTCAACCTAGCTGTTTTGTGTAATGGTCTGGAGTGCTTTTTTGTGTTTACATGGGCCTCCTGTCAGTCATTTTGTATAAACTCCCAAATGCTCCTTCACTCTTCCAACATATCAGTCTGCTTGGATCGCAAAACCATCCTGTATTTGCTGTGAGCATGCTGTACAAGAAGAAGGACAGAACAACCTGAATAAACACTGGTAGTTCTTTGCCAAGATGGAAGTCGAATTGGCAGCAATAATGCTGTACAGGTATATAAGCGCAATTTATTTAAAGCTTTGAATTGTTTTAATTGTAGCTTTACATGACAACTCAAGTAGCCATGATTGATCACTTACACAGCCAGGTAAGCCTTTAATGATACCACCTCCACCTCATGAGGTTAAATGACAAAAATTTAAGTTTAATGGTCAAAGTTTAAAAATTGACCATTCAAATATGTGTATTAGCAGTTTGAGTGTTTATAGTTGGTGTTTAAAGTGTTATACAGGCAATGTTGGAGCTGATGCTAACATTAGTTGAACTTTATTAGTCAACTTTAGTTGAGCTTTGCGTACATGGGCGTGAATGGTGGGTGGGTTCAAGAAAGAATAAAATGTTGGTTAAGTCCACCTACTTAACCATTAGAGACCCAATCTTGACTAATGCAACTTTAAATGTCTATATGATAAAAGCTACTCCAAATTTTGAAATAATATTTGAAAATTAAAATTAATATACCTGAATAAAATACTTGGTTGTATGTGTATAAGTATAAACTGTAAATGGCTTCCTGACATTTTACCCTGTTAATAGTTATCAGTTTGTTTTGCTGTGAAATATGAGAATCTAGTTTGATTTTGCAGAATTAATTCAAGACAAAGAGAACAAAATATGTTTGAGCCACAAATGTAATAAGGTTCTGTGCTGTGAGATGCTCAGTCTGGTTAGGATGCATTTATTAACTGTGTTCTTCAAAGTCACACCAAGAAGCTCTTTGGAACAGAAAGGTATTAGAGCTATCCCTGCTGTCTGTGAATATGAATGAAGTTGACCTAGTTCAGTCGAGGTAAGCAGTTGCAACTTGATCAAATTGTATAAAATTATTTTCTGCTAATGCACAAGACCTGATGATGTTGCTAGGAAGTATGCTGCAAAGGAATGTTATTGGCGTCATTTATCAAAAGCAAGGCTTGAAAATGTAATCTTAGCAAAACATTTGTCTTGTTCTTGTTCTCTAGCCTCAAAGAACAAAGCAGATAATTTAGTTAGATATCTGTACACTATACACTTATCATCCTTAACATTAAATGCCACTATGGGAAGAAGGCAAGCTGGTGGAGGCAGTGTGATGCTCTGGGCAATGTTCTGCTGGGAAACTTCAGGTCTTGACATTCACATGGATGTTATTGTGACACACACCACCTACCTAAACACTGTTGCAAACCAAGTACACACCTTCATGGAAACTGCCATTGTATTCCCTAATGGCAGTGTCTTATTTCAGCAGGATTATTCCTACTGCTAAACTGCAAAAATTGTTCAGATATTGTTTGAGGAACATGACAAAGACTTGGCCTCCAAATTCTCCACATCTCAGTCCAATCACATCTGTGGGATGTGCTGGGCAAACAAGTCTGATCCTTGGAAGCCGATCCTCACAACTTACTTAGGACTTAAAGGATATACTGCTAAAGTCTAGCTGTCAGATAGACCTGAAGTGCACAGCACACCTTCACAGGTCTTTTGGAGTCCATGCCTTGAAAGTCAGAGCTGTTTTGGTGGCTCAAGGGGGACAGACACGATAATAGGCAGGTGGTTTTAATGTTATGGCTAATAGGTGTATAGGCAAATGTAATTTAATGGCAGGTTTCCAAAGCAGGTAGTTGTATCAGTTGTGTTTACTAGTGTTTGTTTGCCCTGTATCTCATCCAGGATGTCCAGGATATCATTTCCCTGCACTCATTGTTTGTGGGACAGACTTCAGATCCTCAGTGACCTGATCCTAATGAGGATGAAGCTGTTTCAATAGATGACTGAATGAATGAGTTGTTTATGTTTGTATTTTTGATAAGAACGTGTTTTTTTTTATTTGTCATGGTCGCGTAGGCCATGGAATTTTACTTTTTGTGGTTGAGAAAACCACATAATCAGGTGAACCTCACAGGTGAATGAATCATTGAATGAATAATTGTCTGAATGAATAATTGTCTGGATAAGATTAATGACCTTTGTTGTCAAAGGAAACCATTTTGAATAAGTTATGGGAGTCTGCAGTTTGATAAAAGAGGATTTGCATAACTCCAGAAAAGACTAATGCCAGGATGCATTGACTGAACTCCCAGGAAACTTTTCATTTGACACTCGATAAATCTGTGTATATAATCTGTTGCTTCCTATAGATCTGCAGATTTGCTGCTTACTTATAGTCTTGTTGAGAAAAACTAGGACTGGATGAAAGAAATAATGGGAATCCTCCAGAAATAGCTGTGTATTATTCCAGTGAATAGACCTAATTGGCTGCAGTCACATACTGCATTAGATATTTCATAAAGCTACTATTATTACCCTTATTACTCTATAGGCTCCTACTCATGTTTTATTGTCTTATTAAATAATTTTTTATTCTCTTAGTTAGGAGGAATGAGTATAAAACTTGAGACTGGTCTTTCCAAGCTAAAAAAAAAAAAGAGTACTTACATTTAAATACTAATTATGAACAATGAAGCAGGGCACGGTGGATTAGTGGTTAGCATGTTTGCATCATAGCTCTTTGGTTGAGGGATTGGATTTCAACCTCCACCTATATGTGTGATGTTTGCATGGATATTAACAGATTTATTTGTAAATCATTCATAGGAGCATTTTATAGGAGCAGGATAAGTTTCCAAGAATGGGTGAATGAATATTCATTCATTTCCTTGGTGAAATTTGGGATAATAAATCACAGTGTGTGCTTTATTTTTCATTCCTCTTTGTTGTGATTTTGGTGCCTTTTTTTATTTCTATTTTGCTTATATGGAAACTATCAAACTTCTTAAGCGATCAATGAGCTTAAGTTAATGTTCCGTTCAAGAACAATTCAAAATTGTTTTAATTTTCTTTTTATAAGTTGCATAACTGAATCAAGGGTTTCATTGATTTCACTTGGCACCTAAGCTGCCTATAATAGGGATTTCATGAAATCAATGCAGAAATAAATAGGCCAGGAACCCACGACTAACTGATTTAAAATTCATGGGAAACTTCAAAGCTGGTGATGTGTGTATGGCTTGGTTGTGTGTGTGTGTGTGTGTGTGTGTGTGTGTGTGTGTAAGGCATGATTAAGCAAGGACAAATGCTTTGAAAGTTTGCCTTCATTCAGAATATGTGCTTTATGCCCGAACCTCTGTGTCTGTCATAAGTTAAGAAAATGTTGCTGACCTACTTCTGAACAAAACATTCCCTCCAGGTGTAGCTGAAAGCTTCTGTGAACTGTGACGGGCAATGAAAACGTCCAACATTTCTAGACTAAAACAACTCAGCTGGCAGCTGGTTTGAAAATTAATCAGCAGTCTCGTACTAAATGGTGTGTGTGTGGTTGTGTGTGTGTGTGTGTGTGTGTGGTGTTGTTCCTGCTGTTGCTGGGGAACCTCGGGAGTGTGATGGCAGGTACGTTTTTTTTTTTTTTTTTTTTTTTTTTTTTTTTTCTTTTCTTTTCCTGCACTTTCTTTCCACATTTGTGGGTGGGCATGTGGCAGCTAATTTCTGCCTGTCAGGCCAGACTAAAGATACTGGCTCACTTTTCACTTTTAATGAGCATATCTATTGCCTTTTCAATGGCTGGGTGTAACTGCAGATGAGGCTTTAAGTAGCCTCAATGCAGTTTTTCTCTGGTTTGCTTCCTTTTTCTTTTTTGACGTTGCCAAAACAGAACACGTTCCACTAGCCGCAGGCCGTGAGCCTCTTCAATCACCCAGTAATCAGCATTGCGCTCTTATTGGTTGGCTGGGTTGCTGGTGCTCCAATCATGGATGCTGTAATCGCCTGATGAGGCGCGGTCCAACTGACACGTGATGATTGCAGCAAAGCTTGGCTCAATCTTCTTATTTTGCAGGGCAATTATATTCATTTAAAATGGTTTTCCACTCTGTTGATGATTTTTCATTTGTGAGTTCGGTGTTTATCAATATAAGCTATATGTTATTTAGTTTGGAAGTGTAGGTTTGTGTGTGTGTGGTCTCCAATTGTCTTTACAGAGAAAATGTAATAAATATGCTAAAAGCCATAGGAACTCTTACCCAACATGCCATAATGGAAAAGTCAACATTTATACAATACTGTTTTAAAAGTTTTTTATCTAATGTTCACTATGTTGTCTTTGTCATACGTCAAAAGGGCTGTGCATTTTCCTGGGAAACTCTCCCAGGAACACTGTGTGTGAAGTGTGAATGCACCCTGGATGGGATGCCAGCTCCTCACAGGGCGTCTTGCATGCATACAGTCACATGCTCATTAGCACTGTGGGGTTTGAATCATTCATAGGATTAGCATTTACAAAATCAATTTAGGATTCATGAGAATCGTTTCCTACTCAAGCTCCTGAGTGTGTCTATATTGTACCCACAACCTTCCCATCAGCAGTATCTTAACCTGTAAGCTACTAAAGTCCTTACCTTTACTTGACTACAATGTTATTTAAAAAATGGGAGGAAAACCATAAACCAGGGAGGAAACCCAGACAGACACGGGGAGAACTTGTTAAACCAAAGACATGAACCCAGTCTCGGGATCATACCAGGTCAGTTCTACCTTTAACATTTTTTGTAATCTTGCCTGTGATAGGCTTACATACAGCTTACAGCTTTGTTGTATGTAAAATGTCAACACCTACAATTAAGTGTAAATCTTTGTTGTACCTGTAGTGCAATAATCTCAAAACATTTCTCCCACACCCAACAGCTAACATGTTTTTGCATGCTCTTGTTATGTTCGAACTTTAAACCTCTTTAAGACATCATACAGAAAGCCACACTGCAGACAGAAAGGGGTTGAGAATCACACCACCTGTCTATAAAGTATGGTAATTTCCTCAATCTATACAGGCCAAGCTCAAACCTGTGTTTTGTGTGTGTGTGTGTGTGTGTGTGAATGCTTAGGGAATTTCCCCCACATCAAATAAAAAACCGAGTACTCTGCATTTCTCACATTTGTATCAGCTTCCATATGTCCAAACATGCCTTCTCTTATAAATTACTTAACATGATGAAAAATAAAACATACATCAAATGAACCTTTATAGCTGTAGTCTCAATGCACCATAAAAACTAGATTTATTTGTAATTCAGTATCTGTATAAATGCTCTTTCGTATTTATATAGGCTTTTCACTAGAAGCTAAAAGCCATAAGAGCACTTTGAGCCAAGTAAAAACATTCCTACATTAAAATATGCTAATGTATGCTATGGTAATTGCATCATTTCCAACACGGGAGGTGGAGAAAACATTTGTGCTTAGTTTTGATTACAAGATAACTATTGCCAGGAAAGGCTTGAGCTGTAACGAAAGACTATAGGTTTCCAAGCTGAAACAGTAAAGTCTGCAGCAACAGTGATTACAGAGCTTAGAACTAAGAAAATATTTTAGCTGTCATGCTAGTTAATCACTGGTACCAACGTGAACAGTAGTCTGCTGTTTCCTACTCTAGACATTTAAGCACTTGAAGTACAATAATGTGAAAGGAAGCAAAAAGTGCAAATGAGCAAAAATAAAATATTTTTCTTCCCACATTAATACTATTTAGTTAAGTTATGTATAGTTCTCCAGGGCTTCTATCACAAGGGCACCCATCCATCCATCCTTGCATCCATCCAATACATCCACACACCAATCCACCCAAACCCAACCAAACAATCCATCCATCCACACATCCACCCGACCACCCGATCACCCGATCACACATCCACTCATCCACCCATTCATCCATCCACCCACCCACCCATTCATCAACCACCCATCCACCCATCCACACACCCATCCACCCATCCACCCACCCATCACCCCACCTATCCACCCACCCATCACATGTGCACACACACTCTGACACCCATTCACACACTACAAACAATTTACAGATACTAAATCAGGCTACATTGTTTGATTTTGGACTGGGGAAGAAACTAGAGTACCTGGAGGAAACTCCTAAAGCACTGGGAGAACATGCAAACTCAGGGCGGAAGTAGGATTTGAACCTCCAAAATTGGAGTACTAACAGTATAATATAAAACTTGTTAAAACTAGTTGATTATAACATGTTGCTCAAGACCCTGCTCACCACTTTGGACTGCATTTGTGTGCAATTCATGTGATCAAATTTGATATCTGAACACAAGCTTGGTTTTGTGAACCTGAACAGCATTACCCTGAGAATATTAACAGTTTGCTTTCATGTACTAATTTCACACTAAAGCTAAATGGCAAATGTAATGAGACTTGTATAAAAGCATCAAGACCGCTTAACACAGCTGCAGAATTTCATCTCTGGAAGCAAGGTTAAATACGAATTGACAGTTCTTAGTTTGCATGATAATGACCTTCTGTCAGAGAACATTTATCTCCAGTGTAGCCATTGGCTCATATCTGCATCCTTGCACAGAATAGTGGAGAATGAAGAGAGATGGGATAGAGCTGGCAAAGAAACTAGGCCTCAGGATCCAACTGAAGAACATACAGCAAAATATTCTGTATTTTTGGCAAGGCTGTTTGTTCTGGGTCATAAAATTCCTCAATTTGATGGTTCAGACTTTTCTTCAGGGGCATGTTAACCAACTGTTTCGGTTTAGGTGCTTAGCAATCTGGTCACATTTCTTTCTGAAAGTTTCTCACGATTATTTGTGTGAAGAGATGATTTACACTGCCGTTAGCTAAAGGAGAGATCATTTGGAGTTGAGAGCCACTGGTACATTCTTCTTAATCCCACTGTAATCTGAGGTCTTGGGCACTGGAAGGTATTGCAGTCCATGAAGAAAGGAGGAAAAAGCCCACAGACCACTGCTTTGGGTCACAGTCACTTTACTGTGATAAATGACAGAAAGAGGATACAAGGCAGACAGACAAATGTCTGCCCCCCCAACCCCCCCATCCCCCTCTTTTTTCTGTCTATAGGTAGCGCCTGTCAGTAGGTCCGATTTCTTCTTAAACCACAGGAATCCCCCTGTGGGAATTTCCCCTGATCTCGGCGTCTCACACTTCAGCTCCTCCCCAGTCATTTCAGCAGGCTTTTATAGGTAAACATAAAGCTCTACTGAGTGGAACGTGTGTTATGAATTCCTGCGTTTTATGCATTTCATGCCAAAAACATCTCATCGTTGTCTCTTCCTGTTCTTTATCACATCATTAACTTTCACCTGCTCATATACTTGAGTCATATCAAACCCGTCATTTTCAATAACTCGCACTTGCATTCTGGCTTTTGTTGGTGTTCATTCCAGCATAAGCCCAGAGGAAAATGCAGCCTACTGCAGTGACTGAAAGTGCTTTCTCTCTCACTTCCTCACTAGGATTTTCTGTATAGACTGCTGTATATAGAGAACAGCATACAGGATATCTGAGAGAGAGACAACAGAGTTCATTTCGACAAATCTGTTTAAGTATTAAAAGCTATTTTCTTTATTAAAGCACCAGTAACAAACACAAGAGTCTATTGGCTTTGATACTAATCAAACAACTATCTTTTTTAAATTTACATCCATACCAAGTTGGCCATTTTAATATTTATATTGTCAATTAAATGTCAGTGCTAGGATTTTGCGTTGTTTGGATTTATGGTGGATTTATGGTGCATTGTGGATTAAAATATATTATACCACGGCTACATTCTCGGTTCTAAAGAGTTCCTGAAAGGACACAGCGTAAATTTTGTTTAGGTATTCATCATGTGCTCATAAGATATTATCGCATTCTCACCAGATATCATCACATACTCACCAGATATTATCGTATGCTCACCAGATACTATTGTGTGTGCAGCAGATGCTATCAAGGGCTCACGGCACATTATAATGTACAAATCAGTTGCGCAACATTACAACTTGGTTAAACTGATCCTTTCAGTGACAAGTGGTGCAGTAATAAACCTCTTGTCAAAAAGCAACACTGAGCCAAATAATATTAGTAGTAGTAGAAGTGCGCACACTCGTGCCCCAGAAGTAAGAGGGCGCCATCTTGTGCAAAAATGGTCACTTCTTCATAAATAGAACCGTGCTGAGTGTTTACTTCTATAAACCCTTCTATAAATGGACTGTACACGCTAGTATCTGGTAAGAATGTAATAAATACTAAAATGAAATACCTAAAAAAAAAAAAAAAATCAGCTTGGTGAAGTATGACTGTTTATAGCTGCTATAAAGTTGTCCACAGAGTATTCTGTCAGTGTCTGCACTCCTAATAACACACTATTTGGTGAAGAGGGAAATGGATTCAGATACGATGTTTGATTTGGGAATAGTGTGGTCTGTCATAGAAGAACATAAATACTAAAGACGTTGAGGTGTGTGCAGACCTAATGAGCCTGTCATGAGCTTATTGTTCAAGCCATCTGATTCTTTTCAGCTTGCATTAGCTATGCCTCATTTAATCATTGGTTTATTGTCCTGTGTAATCATGCTGTATATATTTTCAAATACAGCCTGGGTGAGTGTGTCTCTACTTTATAGACCTAATGTGTCTATACTGATGCATGTAGTGTTACCAGACAAATGACTTTAAGGTCAAACGGCTCCACTGTAACACTGGGAATATTATCCAGGCTCTTGCCTGCTATGCAACAAACAAGCACAAATATTTTCCAAGCATGCTTTTGACATGGCCTCTGGCTCGGGCACAAGACAGACATGCTCACGCACCTACACTGAATGACAAATTTGTGAAATGTCCATTATGAAATGCTGTGTCACTGCATCTAATCTTGATCAGATTGAAGAGTTGTGTGGTACAATGTGCTTTTTTATGATATGGCTTCTCCAAGGTATTTTGCTGGAGGTGTGGGAGAATAATAGAAGACTTTACTGCTTCATTCAGAGTAAATTTTAGGTTGTTAACACACCTGGAAACAAGAGAAGTGGTGATTGTTGGATTCCTGTTCATGCCTGATGTTTTACACTTCATTTATCAGGGCAATTAATAATGAACAGAAAATGATGCTGTCTAATTATGAAGAGACTGAGTGAATGTTTGTGTGTGTGTGTGTGTGTGTGTGTGTGTGTGTGTGTGTGTGTGTGTGTGTTAAATTAGAACAGGACAAAATACCTCATCACATGAGTACATTGAAATTTGCGTTGAAACGTTCACGCTACATGACTAGAATATGGATGTATTGGGAGTAATAGGAGACAGTATATGCATACAATATAAATGCAGCAGGAGTTATTACTGCAAATATTACTGTACTGACACTACAGTCAAGCTATAATAGTGCAATGGAACAATAGCAACAGTCGAACTAACAGCAAAGCTGAATATGTAGTATATGGTAATATCACAGGGAACATGGAATAGAATGGGAATAAAGGTTCCTGTCATGATTTTCAGAAATATATAAAAGTCTTAGGAACAGTGCAACAATAATACATTACTACTGCTGCTACTACTATTGTTACTGTTACTACTTCTACTGCTACTCCTAAAACTATTACTACTACTGCTACTACTATTGCTTTTACTACTACTGCTATTACTTCTGTTACGACTATTGCTATTACTGCTACTATGAGGGAAGTGGTGACACAGTGGTCAAGGCAGGGCTGTCCACAAAGGGTGGGTGCAGGTTTTCATTCCAACCAAGCAGAAGTCCCACCTAAGCTTATTGAAAGCCAAGATCAGTTGATTCAACAGGTGGAATCAGGTGTGTCTAGCTTGATTGGAATGAAAACCTGCACCCACACCAGCCCTTTGTGGATAAGATTGGACATGCCTGGGTTAATACTATTGATCAGAAAGTTGTGAGTTTGAATACCAGGACCACCAAGCTGCCACTGTTGGTTAACCCCCAATTGCTCAAATGTACAAATGAGATAAATGTAAGTCACTCTGGAAAAGGGTGTCTACCAAATGCCTTGAATACTACTGTTACTAGTACTTCTACTATTACTTCTACCTTTATTATTATTATTATTACTATTACTGCTACTAATGTTACTACTACTCCTATTATTTCTACAACCTTTATTACTACTACTATTACTCCTATTATTACTACCACCTTTATTACTACTTCTATTACTGTTACTATTACTTCTACTACTAATACTGCTATTACTGCTGTCACTACTACTTTTACTGTTACTACTACTACTATTACTACTATTGCTACTACCTTTATCACTACTACTATTATTGTTACTACTACTGCTATTACTACTATTGCTTCTCCTACTACTTCTATTTCTATTATTTCTATTACTATTACTGTTGTTACTGCTACTACTAATAAAAGTAACACTTGTCAAAATATAATTGGTAGATTTGACAGGGTCATGTGTACATGCATATGCAGGCAGAAGCTTATTAGAATGCATTGCTTCTCTGTAGCTGCTTTCGTCAGACGTCCCTCAAGGTAAGAGTGCACACATTATGAATTATTGCTTTCTGTTAAAACGATCAAATCCCACTGGGGGATTCAATTAATCTTCTACTGAGTCAACCTCTGCACATCATCCCAAACTGTACATGGGAGATTGAGGCAAACATTCAAATGTATCTTCTTTTAGGGATTTCTGACTGGATGAGTGTATATTTATAGAACAGCAGATTAAGCTTATGCTATGTTGCAGCAAAAATTGGCTTCAGTGTTTAGGCAGGCTTGTCCATTACCTATACTTGCAAACGTCTTGCCCGTTGCACATGTTTTTGTGTTCTGTCTTGTGTTCTTTTTGTACTTTTTCTTGTCTTTGCACTGTTTGCACCTGTTTGCAAACTTTGCACTTAATGTAGCTAGAACAAACGTCTGTCCTAGCTCTGTGTTGTTGTTTCGGTTTTTGTAATTACATGTTGTTTTAATGTAGCACCAGGGTCCTGGAGAAACGTTGTCTCATTTCACTATGTACTGCGTCAGCTATATGTGGTTGGAATGACAATAAAAGCTTCTTGACTTGACTTGACTTGAAAGTATGTAAGTGTACATGAAACACTGCTCTTGGCCATAACGTGCTAACAATCCACATAATGATTTCATCCTCACAGAATAGTGTTTTAAGGCCTAAGAATGTGGAGGGATTTATATTCTAATATCTTGTATCTAAAAGGACATATGTTAGAATTGTGAAAATACTGAGGTTGGTTTAAGTGTCTTGACACAGCAGGTTAGATCTGTGCTGGTGGTTGGTTAGAAAATTTCTTTAATGATGAGGACATCTAGTGGTAGAGACCAGAAAGCATCAGGTCTTGCATAGAAGAGGATTTATTTATTTTAGCATTTAGAGCTTTATACAGCCCAATTATTTGCAATTTTTTCTTTTACAATTCAATTCAACATTAAAGTTCCACTGAATAAATCAACAACAAAATAATAACAATAATAATAAGTATTTATTATTATTATTATTATTATTATTATTATTATTATTATTATTATTATTATTATTATTATTATTATTATTATATTTTTAATAATCCTATGAAATTACCCAAATAAACAATAAATGTCCATTAATAGGCTAAAATATTGCTTCTAACAAATTACTTTTTCAAAAATGCCTTTAAGTCAATTAAGTTTTTGTGAGGAAAAGAATGAAGGCAGAGTGTTCTGAATACGTGTGTGGGTAGTGTTCTCTGAGGTGTCTGGAAAGCTCTGCTATTTCTGGAGCTATTAATGCAGAGTCTGTGGTGTCTCTCTGCCTGTGGTGTAGTACAGGATCTCCTTTCTCTTTATATTGCATGGTAGTTAGGTCTCTGCTTCAGCTCCAAAATCTTTCAGTTCTCAATGTAAAGTCTGAGATTCAGATGCAAGAGACTATCCAGTAGTATCCCCCATTGCACTACCACTGGTGCAGCTCTTTTTCCCAGACTCCCATGTGTACTGCAGCCTTGGTGCTGAGTGACAGCCTCTTCCAGCAGACAAGATGTCTCACTCCCTCAGCCATGTTATAGCTCTGTAGAGCCGTAAACGAGGCAACTTTCCCACACAAACACGTTAAACAGCTGCACTCAACAGCTTAACTATCTAAAGCAGCATATCCCTTTAGCTTAACAGCCTCATGTATAACAATTAAACTGAATTTAGGGCCAATACGTCTCTGAGAACTCTGAGATGGTGTAGTTTCCTTTCTGGCCTGTAGAAGACAGTGTAATACCTTAGCTTATTAATGCGACACTGCCAGCATATAGTATATGTTGCAGCACATGCCCAGACAAAGCACCAGAGGACCTTTTTTTTCCTTTTTTTTTTTGAGACTGTACATTGTAGACTATGCTCACACTTTTTTCAACCTTATTGATTTACACTTGGCCGCATAATCTCTCCTTGCAATTCATTAGGCTACGAAAAAACTTACATAATGTATTACAAGTCACAATTCTCCTTCATATGAACATAAATCTTATTTAATGCCCCGCAAAACTTTACAGCTATGTTAGCCTCAGGTGTACCTAAAGACCTATTGGAGAGGTTCAAATCTCAGTTCTGTCTCATTTATCCTCTAAATCTATCAAGCACTATCTCTTGGCTCGACTGATATTAATAGTACTCCAGAGCTGAGGCCCAAGCTCTTGGAATCCATTCCACAACAGTGATAAATCAATATATCAGAGCCTTATCTTCCTTCATTAAAGTTTATCCCACCACTATTTCCCACTCTACCATCTCTCCAACTCTAATCCATAGAATTCCCTGTGTCTATCCCTGTGTATACACCATTCCTAGAGACGACATGAACGATGACAGAAAGAATGGCTCTCAAACGATTAATCTACCATCTGGGTTTTGCGCTTCCTTTGCTATGAACTCGGTTTATGAATCGTGAGCTATAGACAGATGCTGGAGATGGTGTGCTTGAGTGAGCTTGAATTGCTCTTCTTCCGCTTTCCGTGCAGACAGCAGCAGGTGAGTCTATCACTGAGAAAATCTTTTAGATGTGGGATGTTTGTAGGCTTAGACTGAAATTATTCAAGCAGCAAAACAGTTCGCTCCTGATTCTGTCACTGTTTTTATTATTATTACTCAGCTAAGCTACATAGTATCCAGATGAGTGAAACCGGTTAAAAACATGATTCACTGCTAGACTGATAAAAGCTTAGCTGTTTTGCTGCCATTTTCCACATTTGATCTCCTGCTTCACTTAGTAGTTGTCTTCCCTGTTTAGTTTCACTGTCACCTATTTTCTAGATAAAGCACAGAGATGATGAATGGCCACCCAAGGGTCAGCTGTGGCCAACCAACTTCTTGTGGAAAAAAGTTGGGGTCACAGAGGACCCACACTGGCTGCTTTGATCCCAAAACAGCCCTCATAAGACATTACCACCTGATTAGATACCAGCTACATTTGCATAATAAAACTATTTGTGAACACTTTAGAGGCTCATACCAGACTCGTAAAGTGCCTTTAATGTCCTCCGGTCTATCAGACAGCACACATTCTGCCTGATACATTGGCATTCAGAGCTTCAGGTTTAAATTAAGGCTGAAGATGAGTTGTGCCTGTGTGAAGGACACCGCAGAGCTGATAAAGCACACCGTATGGTCAATTACGTCAGGTCCAGCCCTGCAATGCTTAATCCTTAATCTCAAGGGTCTTTAATCGGAGCCAGATCCAGCTCTCACTTTCCAATGCACATCAATATTTGACTTCTTGTGGTTTAAAAAAAAGTGCTCATCCAACACTGAGATAGGGAAGGAACAGTTCTCTTGTTATCTCCTAGTTACTGTCAAACTGAATTTTCTTCTCGAGTGAAACATGTTTTCTTTACGCTTCTCCTGATATAGTCCTCTTGGGGATCGGTTTCTAAGCTGCAGTTTAGAAAATATCACTATCTTCGTGTTTTTATTCTTTTGCTCATTCGTACAATGTGTTTTGACTCACTTTGGTCCTTGGAGGATTTTTGCCACCACTAAATTTGGCTAGAACAATCTGATGGAAACGAATACATCTGATGTGACCAAATAAGAATGAAATGCTGAGATTCATCACACAGCTGTGGGACTGTGACTATATTCATTTATTTGTATTTCTGAGGGCATGTCTGAAGACTGATAAAGATAGAGATACACGATGTGTCACTGTAGGCTGAATTTGTTTGTATTTGTTAATTTCAGTTCACACGTGTACTGTCTGGATTATTCAGACTCGCTTTCAGTGACTCAGTTAAAGTTAATCATCTGAAAAAAAAGCATTAGTATAAGATCTCTATGCTCTTGATAACACTCTCTATCTTCATTCAGAGCTGTCCATTAGGAAGGTGTGTCATTATGTGGAGGTTAATGCAGGATCAAACAGAAAGATGACCCTGCTAGACATCTTTCTGTACATCAGTTGCCACGTATACAAAGTAAATGGTAGCAGAGCTGAGATGCAGTGATCCCGTGAACCTGCTATCAGTCACCACATTCCTTTCAGTAGGCTAAGAGGGAGAGAATTACATTCACCATGGCCATACACAGTCAAGAAACAGTAGTGTGATCAGTATTTCCTGTGTGGTTTATACTAATAAACACCTTTGTTACATGCCAAATTTTTGTTTGATTTGACCTTTTTGAATAAAAAAAAGCAAAAGCTTGTATTATTGAGGCTGGAAACCAATTTTTTTTAAAAATCTGTTCAAATGTTGCAGACAAGGATAAAAATCTACCATTAATGTAAACAAAACAGACTCTCGCTATCATATTCTTTATCTGGATAGAAGCAATTTGAATATCCATATTAAGGACTATTCCTTTTTCTCCTTAAATTTGGTTGAAACATACCCATCTGCTACTGATTTGGCCTTTTAAACACATTGCATGTTCTCTTTGTTTTAAAACAGTGGTGGCGTTTCTTCATAAATGGCTGGATGTAACAAATTATAATAATCAATTTTAACTCTCCTTAGTGCGATGTTGATAGTCCAATCAGTCATCTTAGACAAGGCAAACAATTTCCCTCCCAACTGGAAATGAATTTTATAATGGTGATCCAGTTCAATGGCAGAACCAACGTCAGAACTATTCAGGCAGATAAGTGAAAGGAACCGCATGCTGTCATTAGTGACAAATTGCCCGAATGGAGAATCTCTATTAATATTTAAGCCTCCTAAGTGGAGCATGTGTTCACAAATCATTTTGCCTCTCCCCTGAAAAACCAGTAGGAATCTGGAAACCATTTCTGCTTCAGATAACAACGCAGGTCCCGCTCCTGTGACACTTCACAGAGACCAGGTTGCTTTACACCGCACAATAGCTTCATTCAGAGGCGAGCTGAAAATACCACTCTGGCAGATGCCATGGCTCTATGCGTGCGCTGGAAGGCAGGGGAGACGTGGATGAGGTACGAGCATGGTGGAGGTCCCTGTAGGAATGGACCACGCATGTGTGGGTGGGTGGAATGGATCACCGCAGTACCTGAGAGTGCTTTTGAGGGAGTTCACGTTTGTCAAAATTGCCTCAGGTAGTTTGATTGGGCTTTAATGAAAGAGTTAATAAAAGATACAGGATAGGTTTATATACACGCCGGTCCACTTTTAACACCGTTAAGTTTGGATTTCCGACTGGACGAAGAGTGCCTGGGTTAAATGCTCATCCATCGATCACGAGCACACCCTCACGTACACACCCTCGCCCATTAATGGCTGTGCTTCTTACTTACCTCCCTTCCATTAGGGATGTCATGTAGGCACTTGTGTGCTGAGTGAGGCCAAGGCAAACAATTTGGAACTGGAGTGTGATGGTGCCAATGGTGAGCAGGAGACCCCCGTCCTTTTGGAAGACCCCTGCATGAATTGCCTTTAATGCACACCAGCTGGAAGCAATTGCAGATAAATTAAGATGTCATTTCCTGGATTTGTTTAGTATTAGTCCTACAAATTCAGGTAACCATAGTACCATTATTTTATATTCACTGGCTATTCAGTTCTTTAGAGAGGATGTGATATGATCATGCCCTATTCCGGTTAAGTTGGGTTCATGATAAGATGAAACTTGCCCTCTCAGAAGTGTAAGTACACACATGTGCCTCTCTCATTTGCACTTAGGAGCAAATTGCCAGTTCACTTACTGACATGTTTTTGGTAGGATGTGGGAGGAGACCTGAGAAATGCAAACAGACCTAAGCAGATCATGCAAAACTCTACATAAACAACAACCAAAGATCAGGATTAAAACAGAAATGCTCGAGCTGCTAGGCATATAGCATTTATTCAGAATTTAAACACATTTTACTCACAGGCCTCAATTCCTGTTCATGTGCTTCAGGTGTTCTGTACTCCAGCCTTAGGAAGAATCTGAGAAGTTCAAGCCTAACACACAGCGTGCCAAAGGAAATCAAACTTTTAATAATAAAATGTTTGATAAATTAAACATTACAATTCCTGTCATATGCACGTGTTTATTCCACAATGAATTTAACCTTTACAAGGGCAGTTGGCATCTGTGTTTATATGCACACAGTTGCTAAAGAGGCATCTTGTGGACAAAGCAAATCCACAGCAAATCTATATACAGTATATCTATTTTTGATTTATCTTATCATTCAGCAAACACTGTTACATCGCAGCAGGTTCATGCTATTCTTACAGAGTCCTGGACTTAAACTAACACCCTACTGCTTTCTTTGTATAACATATATAACTTGTGTATGAGTTCATCAAACATACCTCTGTGTTTTTCTTTCTGATGTTTGTGTCCAGGAAAAGTAACTGGTGACGTATACAAGGTCAGTGTTAAAGGTAAACTGACCTGTAATTGCATTTAAAGGGCTTCTTATTTATTTTATCATATTAGCACAAATCATATTACTATGTTTCTTAATCTTATATATTTTAGAGTTAGACTTTTTTCAGGAAGTCATGCTACTTGTATTTTTACGTACATATTTGTAATTAATATCCTATATACATGTTGAACAGACATGAATATACTCTCATCTGCATCCAAGCTTATGTGTATCTGCATATATAGTTAATGACAATTAATATAGTTTCTGCTAGATGTCTGATTATAGTATATTAATATTTTTAAGACAATCTGATACAGAAATTCAAACATTTCTTTCACAACATGTCATACAGTATATTTTGATGGGTGGGACTTCGGTTACATCCATCAGAGATTGATTGGCTTGTGAAAAATGTACGACTCAAAACAAACATGGAGCCTGAGCTAGACGCTCGTCTCTTTCTACAGCCGGTCTTTACTTTTTCTGTTCTTTGAGTGAGAAAGATGTGTTTCCTGTGAAACCAGAGACTTCAGGTTAACGAGCGAATGTCAGTTTGTCAGTGTGGACCAATTATTTCTGTCAACAAACTGCCACACTGGTCTATCTTTTTGGTGCATGCTTGTGCTGCTGTATAACATATGTGTGGAGGCTCTTCACATTGTTTTAATTGTAAAATTTGCTTCTATACATAATATAGAAAAAACTGCTCACTGCCATGAACCAAAATTGGTGTCTTTTCATGTATCTCTATCACAAATAAAGATATATTTCTTTAAAATTTACTTGCCATAAACATAAAAATTGAGAAACAACACCAACTGATTGCAAACAGTAGTTACTGACTAAATCTTAATATTTAATAAATTAATAAATGAACAAATTAGAAATAAGACAATAAGCACCATGTAGATCTGTGAAGATCTATGAAGGAAAGTATTTATTTATTATCAAAATGCTAACTGATAGACTTTTTAGAAAACCCACTCTTCTATTAGTCATGTTTAATATTGTCTACCGCTTATCCGAACTATTCTCGGGTCACAGGGAGCCTGTGCCTATCTCAGGCGTCATTGGGCATCAAGGCAGGATACACCCTGGACGGAGTGCCAACCAATCGCAGGGCACACACACACACTCTCATTCACTCACACAATCACACACTACGGACAATTTAGAGATGCCAATCAACCTACAATGCATGTCTTTGGACCAGGGGAGGAAACCGGAGTACCTGGAGGAAACCCCCGAGGCATGGGGAGAACACTCCACACACACATGGCGGAGGCGGGATGTTTAATAATGTATTTTATATAATATAAAACAAAAATAGGTCATTTATTAGGTCAATTATATAGGTCATTTGAACGTTTTAAGATTTAGTTTGCCTTAATCTGTATTGAGCGAGTATTTCCATGCTTTTTTTGTTTTTTAAGACGATGCAACAAGCAGGAGAATTAAAAAGTTTACTGTTGGCATCTGATTGTAAACTGAACTGATTTTGCATAAACTATTCAACAATTTATACAAAGAATGGGATACATTTTTGGAGGAAATTTCACAAAATCTAAGACACCTTTTTTGACATCTTTAGTTAGACTAGTGACGTTTACACACAAACTTTTCAGGCAGACACCCAAAGCAAAATTAGAACGTAATAAAATAAACACATTTCCATATCACTTTAAATACAAAAATATATATAGATTCGGTGGTTGGTTCTCCCTCATTTCATCTTGTCCAAGTCCCACCCACATCATTTGTTATTACTGATTAAAAAATCAGATTATTCTTCATTTTTGGCTGAATAAAGCTGCAGAAACATCTGATGGGTTTTCTGATGCCACCACACATACACCAGTTGTTGGCCATCTTTGTTAGAGATGTAAAGTGTACATCAGGGATTATTTATGCAATATAGAAGAATAACTTTTGCAGAGGCCTTTTGCATCTGATGTGTCACATTACAGTCAATCTACACTGAAGTTACACTGATTATTATTGGCTCTGATGAAGAAAACTGTGAAAAAAGAATGTGAAATCATTTGACATGAAATAATTGCCTATTATGTTTGTTAGTTTTTTTATATACCACTTGTGATGAGTGTACTGTGATGTATCCAAAAATTAGCAGCTTTTTAAGATTATAAAGGTTTTTTTTTTTTAATTGAAAGATAATGGACAAATAATTATTTTGTCTTTTGATGGAATTAGTATAAATTAATAAGGTAAATGAGCAAACAAGGTCAAAACAAAAGGTCCTAGTTTTGTTTTTAGGTTGAAATCTAAAATATCTACAAAGTATGAACCTATAAATATACTCGATAATATTTGAACGACTAGCTGGCGTCTTATTTGCTCATTATAATGATAAAGAATTAAATCAGCTCTAAGAAAAGGAATGTGGCTTTTTGGACCCACATCTCTTTTAGATTGAGCTAAAAGCTGAATGAAAAAATAAACAGAAGTCAATTACAAATAGCTATTCAGTGAGCTGCCAATCAAGCCTCTTGGCTTTACAGAGCTGAGGCTGAGAAGAAATCGTCGTGATCTGCTGCCAACTGGGTGAGAGCGTGTCAGGCCTCGTGACCCCAACACAAAGCCACAGCTACGTGTCTCCCAGGCCCCACAGCTCTCTCTCTCTTTACACAATTCCTCTAAGACCTGCACTAGTATTCAGAACACAGCACCACTCTTTTCTATAAACCCAGCCACAACACCAAAGGTGGCTTATACGCTTAGACAAATAACCTCCACCAAATTAATAACGACTAGAACTCTTAATATTTTTACTTATAGTATATCGGAAAGCAAAATGTTAGAGAAAACATAGCTAGTAGTAGTAAATTTCATTCTTTTTATGTAATAAATGTAATAAATTGAAATAACATATTTTTTCATTTGAAGTGTTATAATCATGACAATATAATTGTGAGTGACTGTTGCCAGAAATTGCTTTTGTGTTTTTCTGCAGCTCGTACAGTAAATTAAGAAACTGCTTAAAATGTAGTTTTCAATAAAAGAACCCAAATCATATTTCCAGCTGAATTTTTAAGGCGATTCATCAGCTATTGTTTCATCAAGATTCATCAGCTACTGTTATTATTTGATCATGTTTGAACACACACACATTGCAAACTATATTAAAGTAAATACACTATAATGAAAATAGCGAGCTGTAATAGATTTTCTTAGATTATATATGGATGTACAAATACATTATTTATGACATATGATTCACTTTGCCGCTGCCATTTCCTCTTTCTTCAAGCTGACGTGTAATTTTGGACCATCATTCAGTTATAAATGTCAGATTTCTTTTAGCATCTATATTGTGTTTAACATTTCAGATTTTACTATATGGTCATAAATATATGTCTTTTATGTAGCTCTAAAAAGTCAAATGAGACTTTTCAGTATGGCTGTAATAGATATGAACACACAATGCTTACAGTGCAACTTTTAAACCACTTTTCCACTAACACTTCGTACATTATGGTCCTTCCAGATCTCTCCCAAAGCTGCTGGACTCAAACTAGAATTCCTCTGAAGGTATAATGACCAGCAAGCAAGTCATTATGGCCCATTTTAGCCACTGCTAACAGTGTGTTCTGCTCAGGATTTATAGCTCTTTATGGCACAAATCCCAGAAGGGTATTTCATTATTGTAATGTCTCTGGACTTGACAAAGGGTCAGTGATTTATCTTGACTCCTGATGCTGCTATGCCTCCCTATGGCAGTGGAGGACTGGCTCGTGCTGTAGCACTTCCAGCCATTTGGTTTCTCATGTGAGTTTAATGGACAGTACACTGGATATATGAGTTAGTCAGTTGGTGTTCATGACACTCAGCTGCCAGTCACAGCTAATAGGTGGCGTTGTTGAGGAGCTCCAACCGAAATGGTAGTGACGGCCTGCTTCAGAGAAGCTCATCAGGCTGTTGTCCATCTGTTGAAAACTTTTTTGGCAGGGGCACAGCAGAACATATGAAGGTGCTTAAGAAGAAACACCAGCATTTACATGGCAACTCTGAGGACGAGCGAGAGATGGAAACACAATCATTTCGTTTGAGATCAGCAGGAGGTGGACATTAGGTTGACTTCTCTCCAGAAAGATATTACTCGCTCTGATTGAACGGAAAAACCTAAAAGACATAGTTAGAGGTGTTATTTAAATTGAATGACTCAATCTACATGCAAATATACTGAGTTCTTGCAGAAACCACTTGGTCTTTGGCATAACTGTCTCATTAGTGAGAGTTACGAACTCAGAAGTTCAGACACGTTGACCCAGGTGGTTAGGTTTTTTTTTTTAAATGTTCTTTGTATTGTATTTTCACATGTACTTTCTGAAGCCATAAAGCCAGTACTGCTTCTCCGGTCAGTGACAATATGAGCAAATATTTTCAAGCGGACCAAGACAAACAGTGTGAGTATTTATTCAGTGTGCTCCAAAACATGCATTAACATTACCTTCAAGCCGTGAATCAGCAACAAACTTGCCCCTTTGCAATGTGGACACTGGCTGAGCTTTGAGAGAATGAAGGTGACAAAGAAGGGGAATGGCTTCCTGGAATTTTTCAGATTCCAGGACAAAATGTGTGTTTCCCTTACTTCAAAGACAACCTGATGATGGCCTGGAAGTGATAAACAGAGATGTGCAGTCCTCATGGCCTTTCACCCTTTTAGTAGCACTCTATTTAGGAAGAATGTACCTATGGTCCAAGCATTCGTTTGCATTTTCTCTAACTGCTCTCTCTACAGATGCTGGGTTTCATTATCAATCTTAACTTGGCTCTTCCACGAACACGGTTTAATGCAACTTATTTTACATGAGTATTGGGTGTCTCGCTGAAAAATTACGCTGTTAAATGGAACTGCATTGTGTTTTGATGAAAAGTGTTATGCTGAAAATCGATCCACATGCCCCATTAGCTCAGAGACCTGTTTTGTAATGCATATAGGAATATTGGTATGAAGGGTTGTACTGTACAAATAACCTCTAAGACCACAATTATGTGTTTTTCAGCCCATGGGGAGTGCTGGCATAGACCCATAGGTTTGTCATAGTAACAAACTCAACCATATACTCTCACTTTTGGCTGTCTTTACAAAACTCTCACTCTGCTGTTTATTTTATTGTAATTGTACTAATGCTGTTTTTTGTCAGGTTTTAATTTCTTGGCATGCGCAAAAGACAAACACCTTCAGCTTCAGAATTACTCCTATGTGGTTTCATGGTCCTTTGTCTCTTTCTTTCTTTATGACTAAATTAGTGTTGACTTCAACATCTCCCCTCCTAATCTAGTCAATAAAATGTATTCTCTACATACTCTGGGGGGATTCAGGATATACAGAATAGGTGTGAGGTGACAAAAAAGTCATATTACCAGAAATGTAAAAAAAAAAAAATCAAATATTTGGTACTTGTGCCACATCTAATTAAAATCAGAATAATAGTTAAAGCATTTAGTTTCATGTAGCTTTTAGAAGAAGAAGCCTTTATTTTGTCACATATGCATTGCAGCACTGATGAAAATGCATTATGCATTTTTTTTTTTTTGCATATCCCAACTTTGGAAGTTGGGGTCAGCGCACAGGGTGAGCCATGATGCAGCTCCCTGGAGCAGAGAGGGTTAAGGGTCTTGCTCAGGGGCCAAACAGTGGCAGCTTGGCAGTGCTGGGGCTTGAACCCTGACCTTCCGATCTACAACCTAGAGCCTAGTTACACTGTACTGTACACAAGCAAAACTGTTCAGGGAACATTGTCTCATGGAAACCTCTGCATCTTTGTAGAAGGTAATGATTTGGATAGTTCATAATGAATTCAGCAGTAATTAGGAGCAAGCGAACTAGCCATTAATAATGAACTATCATGTGCTGCCCTTTACAAAAATAATCATTAACATGCAGGGAAAGTCACAGTAACGTGTCAGTCATTATCTACCTAATATGATTTATATTGCAATACTTGGAGATATCTAAAAAAATATCAAGCTGTGTTAATAACTATGGAAAGACCACAGAGCTCTGTATGTATGTGATTGGGGATTTTTCAGGAGGAAATATGACACACCTAATGCTGCAGGAAAAAATATGCTCTATTACACACTCAAGACACTCACGTTTTAACAAATTCCATCTGTGAAAATTGACAGTTATGAATAAACGTTCAGAGAGAACTCAAGAAGGACAGTGGTGAATATTATACTACTATTATTACTACTACTACTAATAATAAATTTAATAATAATACATAGGCTAGTTCAGAGTGCTGTACAATCAAGCAGTAAAATTAAATGTAGAAAGCCAAATAAAATATAATATATATATATAAGATAAAAATATAATTACAATCATAAGCAGATAAAAAAAAAAGCAATGATGTAATGAAGCACAAGCAGAAAATAATAGATTAAGTGAATTACAAAAATAAATGTGAGCAGAGAAGTATAGAAATAGAGGCTAAATTAACTCATGCATTTTTAAATAATGAAAATGAAATAAAAAAACAAAAAACAAAATTAAGAATACCAAAAAGAGGAAGAACTTAATTAAACAGAAGATTAAAACAGTATGCATTTAAATGTTTTCATGAAGCATTGAAGGTCTGGGATTTAAGGTAGGAGGATATTTGATGTGCTGATGTTATTAATCAGCAGTTAATAGATAGTAGTTAGCTCTATCTATCTCTCTATATATATAATTTAAAATTTAATATTTCATACAAAAGCCTTTGTTGGTAATGACAGCTTCAAGATGCTTGCTGTATGGAGAAACTAGTTTCATGCATTGCTCAGGGGTGATTTTGGCCCATTCTTCCACACAAACAGACTTTTATTAAAAAGATTAATTTGTTTTTATTATTTATCTCATTTGATTGGATTAGTCCTTGCATAGTTACCTATGAGTTATTGAACAGTATTGAATAAATAGGATCAATAAATATATATGAAGAATTTGCTTTTCTGAGCTTTCACACTGCAGGAAACAAAGATCACAATCATATCCTTTCTCTTCTGTGGTAATTAGGAAATAATTAAACAGCTCAAATCTACAAATACAAAATACTAAGATACAAAACTTGTTAATTTGTCATACTGAAACGGTACGGTAACTGGGTCATGCACCATGTGTTACCAAGGTTTACGAATCCTTTTAAATTTATTTGTCACTTACTGACTGTCACGCCTTGCTCTCAGTATTCCCGAGGCAGGCTCCGGATCCTATCCGACCGGGAAAAACTGCTAACTGAAGACAAACCAATGAACGAATGACTCTGTCACCACACGGATCAACACGTTATTATTTTTTAAATTCTTTTATCCCGAACACCTTAATGAAAAACCCCAGAAGTCTTTGTCAGTTGTCAGCTTCTCCAGCTCTTCCCAGTCTGGCTAACCCAGATGATGACAGGCTCTGGTTTACACTAAAGACAGATGAAGGCCGCTTTACAGCCTTTAAAAATCATAAAGTGAATTCCGAGCCTTAGGGGCTACGAGGTGTTGATCTGTCGTGTGTTGTATATCCTGCTGTAAAGCTAATGGTTCTAATTTTCTTAAGTGTTTAAAGGGCCTCACAGAAAAGTGTCACACTCATCTGACCTTAATGTGCATGAGCAATAAAAGACACTTTTCCAACACTGACGCAAACTAAGACATGCTGCTTTTTAGTGCTCAAACATTTCACCGGAGCTCAGTTCCCCCGATCTTTCCATCTCTGTTTTGTTTTAAGTGGTCATAAATGTGTGTGTGTGTAGGAATAAGACATTCTGTCAACCAAAGAGATGGAGCTGCATTCAGCACAGGGCACGTGTGATTTATTTATTTACTTTCATGTCAGTGTTATACATTGCATTCAAATTTGAGGGTTTGCCCTTTGACTTGAAACAGCGGTGAATCTTTTGGTTGGACAGTGAGATTTTTTACAGAAATATTTATGGTTGATAAATGACTAAGCATATTTGAAGACCCTATTTGTCCTGGGATTAGCATCGTTAGAGACCCCCTAGTGTATCATGAGCAGAAGCACAGCATGGATGATGTGTGGTCACTTTTTTTTCAGACAACTGTAGAGTTTGAAAGCTCAGCTATAAACTAGAACAGTAACAGATACAGATTGATTTAGCGCTCGTTTGCACCATGCAGTACTTGTATACACAAGGTTTAGAAGAATGCATATGGGACCGTTTCCTTCTCACTCTCACTACATATGTGTCTGTCAGAGGTTTGAAGTCCTTTGCGATGCTCCAGAGCCCTTAAACAAATTAGAGATGCATTTTGAAATGTTTCAGCTTGGTCCTGTAAGGAGACCTTGTACCACTGCCACAGCTAACACTATGAGCTCCAAAGTTCACGAGAGGCCATCCAGGAGGCAAAAGTGTTCCTTTAACTGGTCCTGAACATAACAGCTCCATCAAGAAGCCTTCAAGAATCATTTTCTTAGTGAGGCTGAGTCCAAGTGTTATTAGTTTCTTATGACAAGAATATGTTACAATGGTAAAGAAAGTAAGTCAGAAATCCCCCTCATGTTAAAGGAGCGCCTCCCCAGTTCACATGAGCTATGAGCTATGAACTTAGCCGAGGTTAAGCAAACAATTAAACCCTGGTAATTTTACTGTACACACAAGCTTCAGTTTAGAATATTTTTTCTGCATTAACTGTCCTTTCTTCCTGGATTTTTTGTAATTAATTGAAAGGTCAGAGATAGAGCTACTGGCTTCTTTTGTTGTCTTCTTGTCTTGCTTCTAACTGCCAGAGAAAACAGACAAATCAGATATTCGCTGGCAAAAACACTACGCAGCTGACATGGCTACATGAAAATCTTGGCTTGTGTTTTAGGCTCGATAGGTTGCTGGAAAATGAACAAAAACAAAAGCAAACCAATCAAATCAATGAGAAGTATCAGAAGAATGTGCAATGGAAATTGTTCTGTTGATGACATGTCAAAATACAACAAATGGGTGACAATGATTAGTGAAAACACTCGCAGACTGACCGCGACTTTTCACCCCTGAATTGGTCTGATGAATTCCTTTCACATTAAAGGATAAAATCAACAAGGCAGAATTCAGCAGTAGAGTGTTACAGGTACACTTTATTCCAGACCACTGATAGGGCTAGGGAAAACAAATGATTTTGAGAATGCACCATACAAAGAATGCAGTTAAATGACAAGAAAGCGAAAATTTGAAATAAACCCAATAGTTATTTATTTAAACACATGACCTATCAATATTTATTAGACTCTGGATTTCATTGTATTTAACTCTTCTGTATGACTCCAACAGATGACTTCAGCTATAGCCCCTGCTCTGGACTTTATGTTCTGTTACACTAATCCTCTTTGTATTATTGTGAAGTTTGTTATATTGTGAACACAATATCTACTATCCCATAGCAACACTGTATTTATGTAGTGACTTGATGGTTGACGTCATGGTGCCTGGACCGTCATAAATTCAGGCACTCTGGTTCTGATTTTATACATCATGCAGAAACACAAGTACACCCCTTCATTTTTGTAAGAAGGGATCTGAAAAACATATGGTTGAAAAATATCAAAGTTCACCCTATTTCTAAAAAAAAAAAGAGGAAAAAGATCTCATTAGTTCGCTGTAGTGCTACTTAAAAAATGCTAGCGAGGATGTTAAAGAAGGAAATAAATAAATGAAAGCAGTACATTGCAGACTTTCATTTGTCAGTGTGTTTGAGAAGCTGATTTTTTACACACTTGATAAATATTGACCTTTGGTGCATATAACGACATAACACACGCTAAGCAAACAACTTTAAGTATGCATTTATCACTTCTGTTTTTTTTTTTTTTTTCCTGCACAGGTGCTCATGGTTCATGTTACTCTTTCTTGATGATAACGATTATTTGTTTTGCCGTAATTTGCTTTGTCGGTGCCTTACAAAAATCAATTACAGCAAAAGCAGCCATGATGGGTGACATTAGTGCTTATGTGTGCACTGAGTGCTCGTGATTTAAGTATCTAACACTGGAACTTACATCTATTATAGGGAAAGGACTTTTATAAATATACATTGCATCTAATTTAGGTGATTTCTGCTAAACATTACAATGGCTAGAGGCGAATGTGGGTTCATTTTTCAACATACAGCATGCGTTAGAAGCAATGTTTTAAATACTAGAGAAGCTCAAATGACTTCAGGTCAGCGGTTGGGTTTGGATTATTGTTTAACATTTATTTCATATTTATTTATTTTGTTTATTAATTTATTTCATTGCAGAAGTTGGTAGATTTGCCTTCCTGTTACTACACACAGAAAACTAACAGAGAAAGATTTGGTTTTGGTGATTTTGAATTTATCTGGTCTCCCATTATATCTATACCATTAACTACAAAAACCCTGGTCTGGAATTTCTTTTTGGAAATGTTCACAATGTCTAGGAGGACATCTAGTCATTCCCAGAGGAGAGACAGAGAGAGTGCCTTGCTTGGAAGCCTTATCAGATTCTCCATTTGCAGCTCTCATATCAGGAGTCAGAAGCAGAGAGAGGCATTAGTGAGTTAGTATTAGCCACGCCGACTTATCACCCAGCTGTAAAATACTGAGTAGATGCCCTGTGTATCATCACCACACACAATCTTTCACTTAAATAGTATGTAATTGATATATCCTGTTTAAGCCAGAGACAAGTGTGATTATCAGAACTAAAACAGGAAGCTGCAGACTACAGACTTAAACACACAACCATTATTCCAGTTTTGTGACACTGGAAAGTTCTTTATTAAACCTAAAGTTGAATGTATATCATTTTAGGTATATATAAATACTGCAACTGCACAAGACAGAGAGCAAACTAAAGATTTATTAACACTTTTTCAAGGCACTCTGCAAAAATATGGAATTGATTCAACTTCAGACAACAATGAAAACTTTTCACTCAGGCATTTGTGGAACCTAATTACCTTCCCTCAAACACAAATCACTCTCATGAATGATTCTTGTTCTCCTAATAGCATTTTCTCTCAAAACCACATGTGGTAATATTATTAGAAGGCCTAATGAATATTTCAAATAATAACAAATAATTAAAAAAAAGGGTTTCTTTGTTGAAATTTGTCAGGCATTGTATGGGCATATGAGTTTCACACAATTTCAGTTGAGATAAAACCTCCATAGAAACATGCTGTTTGGAAGGATTGAAAGGAAAAAAGCCTGTGTGAAGACTACACAATCCAGCATTAGCTATAACTTTCACCATGTGTTATTGGAACTGCAGTCAGCATCATGTTGGAGACATGTTCTGTGACCAAACTCAAAAATTATGGTTATGTACCCCATTAAAGCTACCTGATAATTTTTTTGTGTCTTAGTTTATGAACTGGTTCATGAATTCAGATAAGCACACAGATATTTTAGAGCAAATCCTGGTTGCTTCTGTCTGCTTCTGTCATGACTTGGTCATAGTTGGAATGTCTACAAGATAATGACCCAAACATGCATCCAAATAAACACAAATTAAAAAACAAAAATACTCCAAGAACACAAACTCTACATTCTACAATGGCTATCACAGCCGTTCAAGCCTCATGACATACAATTTAATTCAATTCAATTTATTTCTATAGCGCTTTTTACAATGGACATTGTCTCAAAGCAGCTTTACAAAAGTATAGAAACAGAAAAAATTCATCATTATCATTATCTTCTGCTTATCTGGAGCCGGGTCACGGGGGCAGCAGTCTAAGCAGGGATGCCCAGACTTCCCTCTCCCTAGACACTTCCTCCAGCTCTTCCGGAGGTGTGGTGGAGGGGTTTGAGTACCCGAATGAACCTAGGAGCCATGTTGTTGGGGGCCTAGTGCTCCTGGTAGGGTCTCCCAAGGCAGACGGGTTTTAGGTGACGGGTCAGACGAAGGGCGGTTCAAATCCCCTTATGATTAAAAATATATCAAGGACTGTTACGTCGCGCAGATTGGCGTCACCGGGACCCCACCCTGGAGCCAGGCCTGGGGTTGAGGCACGCAGGCGAGCACCTGGTGGCTGAATCTTCGCCTGCGGGACTCGGCTGGGCACGGTGCAATGTGTTTTGGGTGGCAAAAACATCATGGACGGGGGCCTCAATGACCCAAACCCTGGAAAAATAAAAAAGTTAAAAAAGAAAAAGTTTAAAGTTAAGTTACTATTTATCACTAACATTTATCCCTAATGAGCAAGCTTGAGATGATGATGGCAAGGAAAAACTCCCTGTGCAACTCAAGTCTCTTATTCTCTCTAAATATTCTTTGTGCTGGTGATAATCATCTTAAAACTGATGAAAAGAATGTTTCTGTCACAGATATGTGTAAAGCTGGTAAAGCTTCCAGCTTCCAGTGTTACATGACTGTGCCACACAACATGCTTTTCCTTTTTAATTTTCACTGAAGTCATAAAGACGAATGACTCAATATAGCTTTATTTAGGTCTAATGCCAAACTCGATTTTTCAGCAGAACTGGACAGCACAGTGTAATGTGTTCTCACAGTGTAGTGGGTAGTGTTGCTGTCTCACAGCTCCTGGGTTCCTGAGCTACTTATATGTTTAACATGTTCTTCCTGTGTTTGTGTAGATTTTTTTTTAATGATCTCCAATAATCCTCCCACGTTATAAAACATGGCAAAAGGATTTGTTATTTTATATTAATCTTGGGATTGTTTGGCATGACCAGGATCAAGCAGCTGCTGAATGGATGAATGAATGAATTGATGAATGGATGGCTGGATGGATGGCTGGATGGATAGACAAATAGATGAATGAATGAATGAATGAATGAATGAATGAATGAATGAATGAATGAAGGCATGAATGAACAATAAATGAATGGATGAATAAACAAATGGATGGATGGATTAATTAATTAATAAATGAATGAACGAATGAATGAATCCATACAGTACAATGTTAGACCCTGCATCATGAAAAGGAGAAGAATACAAATAGATGAAGCCAAGTAAAACTCGTAGTATTTACGACTATCTCATTTTCTGGGCAACAAGTCAAATGCGCTTCCTTTTCCAGCTTCAAGTCTGATCTACTGTAAGTTCAGGAAGAGTGTATCAGTCAAGAGGATTTTCAATTCCAGGAGTATTATCTGTAGTCTGGAAGTATGTAAGCGATCTAACGTTGGACCGCACTCACTAACCATATACTCAATGGCCAATATTCTGTACTTGCTACGTTATTTTGAAAGCTTCAGTATGATATCATGCAGGATGTTCTCTTATATAAGATGACATGGAGTATTATAGACACGACAAATCCCTCTTGACAAATGGAAGCGTATTTGAAGCATTTACGAACCAGTATACAAACAGGACAGCCAAGGGGAAATGACTTCAAGTAAAAAAAAATATAATGATAAAAAAGCTGGAAATTCTAAGCACATCATCTAATCCATGACATAAACTGAATCCTACTAGAATAACCATGACAGAAAAAAGACTGTCAGTTATTTTAATGTCCTAACTTGTGTCAAACAGTATTTCATACAAAACTGTGTCAAGTGCTGAATATTAAATTGCAGCATTTTGTAATGATCTGGCTGGTTGATCCATTCCTGTCTCAAGCAGTTGTGGTTGCATATCACTATACAGGATCTGAGTGCTCAGAGAGGATTATGCTTGTAATCAGGCAGTGGCAGAATACTCTTTAGCCACAAACAGATTGAAGGAAAGCTGGCTTTACGATGCTATTAAAATGCCACTGGGTTTGTGTGTCTAAATAGGACCAGTCCTTCTGGGCTCGTGTAAGTATTCAGCTTGTCTTCTCTCCCATGTTGCAGAGTGCAAAATTTATTTGCATTTCACATGATGGAACTTTCATTTTCATTTTACTGCATATGTCATGAATATACATATCCCCCCAAATCAAATCCCAAACAATATCCATGTGAACGAGATAAACCGAGGCGATTAAGTTTATTTTCTAAGGAATCACGTTAAAATCTGACACATAAATATTAATCGCAAAGATGCCCTTGTCGGTTTGTGGCTTATACTGGTGAGGTCAGATAAGCTATGGTGGGGGTCAGATAAGCTGTGTTGCCAGATCCTTTGTAAACACTCTTCTGACAGGAAGCTTCTCTAACAGCCTGGTGAGATAAACAATGTGTAATAGCAACAATAACAGTCGTGATCTGACTGATTACAAATGCTAAGAAAGTTGAGACATGATAAACATGATGCAGCGAATCAACTCAGAAATACAGACCTGCACACAAAAAGGGTATTATTATGGCAGTAAAGACCAAGATACATATCAGACCACACAGTTTCAGTTCCTGGAATGTGCTTCAGATACTGGAAAAGCTCTCAAAAATGACTTGTATATATATTTTGACACATTGGAACCTTCCATAACCAAAACACTACGTTCTAAAAGAAAAAGTCGTAAACATGTGGCTTTCTCCAAGACATGGGTATCTATATTAGATTTCGTGTCTCTTTTAACTGTTCTAGCAGAGCATCTTCTGAAAATCCCTAGGGTACAATAATCAGCATATAATCACACCCACACCATCTGTTTTCAAACTTATGATATTTTGCTTTGACAGAGTTTGCTTTGAATGTGCCAGACACGCTATGTGTTAAAAAAAAAAAAAAAGAAAGAAAGAAAAGAAAATATAAGTAAAAAACATCTTTTAGGCTATTTTTTGGTGCAGGAAAATGAACAATTGGTTTTAGTTGGACAAAATAAACATTATTTTGTGTCTAATAAATGAGTAATATATGTGTAGTAAAAAATCGAACGGACTTATCTCTATATCTCTTGGATTTTTTTTTCAACTGCAATTTAACATATTTACGATGATATTTTGAAATACAGTAACGTCATGGCTAGGCTTATTGAAACTACACAAATGGAACAAGATACTAATGAGTCTCAAGCATAATACAAGATCAAGCATCTAACAGGCAGGTGCTCATGAACTTTTTTTTGTAAACTTGACCTGAACTTTGCCATCACTGAAACAGAGAGTAGTTTGCTTTGACAGAGGCCAGACATCGTTGTGTTAGTTTTGCCTGAGGAGGCAGCCCTGGGGCAAAGTTTTGGGTGGTTTTGGCTTGTGTCACTCTCTCAGCTTGCTGTTGCTTCATGACATCACCCGTCGAAGCATGTGCCACGCTAGGCTGGTTGAAAGAATTAATCATGTCCTCTGTCGCAAGGAATTAGTCCATGGTGCTAGGGGGCAGACTAAACATTTCAGTTGTGTTCTCAGTTTTGATTTCCTGTTCTGGTATGGAAGCGTTATCAGTGTTTCCTGCCTCCATTTAGCCATCTTCAGATACACTGCATCCCAGACTCAAATAAAATACCTTTTTGTCTGTATTGTAGAATCTATGAGTATTTTCCATTTTGTATTTATAGTTACTATTAAGAAAGGTGTAATGGAAACAAGCATTGTTTCTGTATGTATATGGTGTTTAGGAAAAATATTTAAAAAAAATAATAGAAAACACAACTAGAAGACTATCAAAAGATGTATTTGAATTATTGGGAATTATTACTGGGATGATGTTGGGTATATGCCTGTATACTCTGGTTCACATGAAACGTATGTATGTAATGTTGCTGGAGGACATCTGTAATACTTGTGACTGATTGATTGATCAGTTACAGAGCTGGGTGTATCTTCCTCGCATACATATACATACACAGATTTATGACTCGAATATATTTGTGTACTACCTTATTAATGCAAACTGATTAGTTTACCAGAATAAGAACCACTTTTTTTTAAACAGGTTGCATTTGATCATTAGTAGCTTACATGCCCCTAACACATATGTAGGCTGTACCTGTGCTAGGAACACATAAGATCGCTAGCAAGACCTGTAGGGGCTAAACAGCAAGCTGAGGTCTGGATTCATGAGTACCATTTCCATCAGAATATATCCAGAAGGCATCCTCTGCTGCAGAGCTCACTTTCACTTTCCTGGTTTGGTCCTTTTTGGTCTATCATCTAGACCCTGGTCTATTTGTTCTATATTCAGGTTGAAGTGCACTTTTAAATATTTGCTCAGGTTAAGGGTGTCAGCCAAAAGTGTTAGCAATATCTAGCTAACTCAATATAATATAATATATAATATGACCTCCTCAAGCACTTGTCCACACAAAACAGTGTCAAATGCACCTCTGATAGTCGTTGCAGAACTGTACGAACCCATCTGGTTTCAGCATCATTACCATTGGAGCTGAATCATAGGCTGAACCATGTGCTTTACACTCACATCTTCTGTACCTCCTTCTCTATGGCTTGGCGTTGGTTTTGGCTGGGGACTGTAGTTGAAAACATGCTGGATTCTAATAGCGGCTGGAACTTATTTACTGTTAGCTTTAGGCTAAGTTGCTGTCAATTTTGGGGACTTTGAAACAGTCATAGCTGACAGAGTGGGTAAAAGTTTGATCCAATGTTTGCGCAAGTTCATATGATCGTGTCTCCTTTCCACAACTAATGCTCCCCTGTTTCTCAATGATGTAGATGTTCAGAGGTTGAGGTCACCAGAGTTAGAGGTCTCCAGAAACTTACAGTTCAAATGCTGACATTCACTGGGTTGTGCTAGCCAGTTGTATTCTGTGATATTTTATCTGCTGAAACTGTATAATTAGGACCAAACATGGGAATGTCTGCTGTTCCCAGGCCTCCTTAGTGATGTTCAGTAAGCCCTTGGGTCTTTAAATGTGCAGAAGAAGCTGCAGGTTTGGGAGTATCAGTTGAAGAATCTCACACAGGTTTGTCATCAGTTGATGTAAATGAGGCCCTTAGTATCTGCTTAGGTGAACAGTTTTCATAAGTGCCACCATAGCAACTGGTTTCTATTTGCATTGCTCATATGGGAGGTTTGTGCAGGAAGTGGTCTGTAGTCAGCCTTTTACTGATGTTTAGTTAGAGCAGTTGGGAATTGCTTATGAGCTGCGGTTCTTTGGATTCCTCAACAGAATGAGATATTCACCCACTGGATAATTTTGGGTTGGGGTACTGTGGGAGAAGCTGCATCATTGTGCTGAATCTGCTCTCTGGATCTCTCAGGGATTGTGATAAATGTTCCAGACAGAACAAATTGTAAAGTATTATTCTCTCTAGGAACATCAGATTGACATGGTAAAATATCAGCCTGTAGTTCTTTGAACCTGGTACAATATTCCCTATTAATGTGCTTTCAAAAGTGTTAATAACCCTAAGAAACACTTTGGTCATTAAAAAGAGACTCCCATACATTTCATTTTACAATAATGTTCTAAGTCCTGAAGGATGAAACAGTAACACTTCGGTCATTAATAATGTGTTTCACTTTATTTTTTTTTATGTACAACTGCTCATTTCCTCCATCTTAGTCCTTAGATAGTTACCTATTAAGGAACTGAACTGTAAAGTGTTACCAAGACAATTATTCATCAGCCTGCCATTTCTGTAAGCACCTCATTTATAATGAACTGGAAAATAGAAAATTAAGCCCACAGAAACTTGCATGAGATTTCATTCAGTGACCTGATGTCGTGATGAAAACATGTTTCCTGCTTGGCACGTTCTCTAACGCATATCAGGTTGAAAGCATTACACAGATCTAGCTGTGAATATTCTAATGATATACAGAGACCAATATCTTCCTTTTGCACACGAGAAGATCCAGTGGCAGAGAAAGTATAGGAGTTTGTGAAACCTTTAACCATTAAGTCTAAACTCAAACTTTTCCTTCACATATTGTGTAGCAGAGCAACAGTTTTTTTTGCGGAATGACAGTCTCTGAGCCTGACTGCTGGAGAAGAAACTGCCATTGGTAGCATATCCCAAGGATAGTTTGCTTCCTTGGAATTTTTCTTCGCTAAGTCCAGGCTTCCAATCTACAAGAGCATTTTTCCAGTAGCCTATGAACTCAATGAACTCAATTTTGCTCAATGAAATTGTGTTGTTGTAACAGAGTAGACATGCTAATCCTAGCATAACAATACTGTAGAAGTAAAAGACCGAAGCATGTGCAGATGGCTTTTCTTGTGTCTAGCTAGTGCATAGGGGTGCATTCATCCAATATCTGAATATTACATGCTAGCTAGGAAAGTAACAGAGGACTTTTTGTGTTGTATGGCTAATTCCTTATCAGTAACTGAGTATGAATAGGCAGTAGAATAACAAGCTACACCCAACAAAGACAGTATGAGTATAACTTGTCCTTGTCAGAACCAGTGTCATAAATTAGCAGAGAAAAGTCAAATAAAAGAGGTTTTATTTCGCCGGTTCATACTTGGTAGACTAACTAGCTAAGAAAAACTAAGCCTCTTTGTATCTTGTGTGCAAATCTTTGTTAAATAATGTGCGAAACCTGTTGATAATCCTTCCTACTCAACATTCATCATTTTTTACCATGCTTTATATACCACCAGCGGTTGAATCGAGTCATTATTTCTCCAGGCTTGGGAGCATATCAAATGAGATGTTAAGTGCTTTAAGAGTAACACATCTGAATGATTCTATTTGTAGAGCGCTTTCGGAGCTTGATGAAGTGAACTCATGGACAGAGGCTTGGCTATGACATTGATGAACTAGCCCTTTGAATTTGGAGGAATGTGGTGGACTAAGATATTATTGCCTGCTAATTAACCACATATATGCTTCATTGATGAACGGCAATTGATAAAAAAAAGAGCTCTGATGTTTGTATGGAGCGGTGTTGTTTATTTAAACTGCGTACCTTAAAATGGGTTCTGCAGGCTCAAATTCTAAAATGTAGTAATTTTGCTCATTGTTTTTTTTTTTGTTATTAAGGTTATTAATGTGTAATTAGTTTAGAATAACTATCAGCTTAACATCTTGTCATTCAACACTTACCCTTCTGGCACTCCAGCAGTTAATTGTACAAGATAAAGATTTTTCCTCTTATGTTTACATTCTTGTGAGGAATTTGGGTCTTGCATGATTTAATTCAACTGATGTAAATATGGACAGCTTAGGCATTTCCCTTACCACCTACTGGTGTCTAAGTGCCGTAGCCAAAACAACATAAATTGGGTTCAAAATAAGCCTTAAGTTAAAACTGATACATGAGCTATGATTAAAAAAAACAAACACAGAATGTTATAGTGCTTTAATGTCATCCTATATACATAATAAGCAATCTTGATATCTTCCATGACATTACACCGTTTGTGTTGTCATATTACGTGGGATTTGCTCAGTTTATGTAACCGATCACAAATTAATAATTCATTACTGTGGCAGAACAAATGGCTATAGATTGGCCAGAGGAGCAAGGCCTTAGATCCCAGATTTCAGGGAAATGTTTACACATGCTTTTAGCCAAGGCTGGTCCAGGGATATTCTGGGTCTGTTATCTTGGGCTGCCTCCACATGAGTTGGAAAGTGTGAAGAGGCGGTGTGTATTAATGCAGTCTTTCTTTAAAAGTGGCATATCACTGAGAAGCATTTATCTTTTATCTGTAGAATGGATTTTTTTTGAGGAGGAGGAGGCCAGTGGAAGGAGACTTTCACAAGCCTTAATTGAAACTTGACTTCTGACCTCTCATCTTTCAGCAAAGTATCCTGACTGTTACTATTTTCAAGTCATAGCATTGATCTACTGCCAAAATTCCCCAAATAATTCCAGACCTTACCTTTTCCAGAAGAAACGACAGCATTAAGCTGAGAAGAAGCTAGGTCTTGGCTTTCTTATCTCGCTTATATCGCGCAACACACACTCTCCACCAGCTTAGTGCTGTATTTCACTATAGTAGATAAAGCAAGAAAAAAATGCAAAAATGCAGTTTTTCTGTTTAGTGTTCTTGCTAGATGTTATATTATGTTATATTTTATGTTATATTATGTTATATTATTTTATATTTTATGCAGTGTTTGTCATCTAAATTTTTAAAGCTGAAAACCAAGTTAGATAATTGCATGACTTAAAGTGGCTTTGCATAAAGAAGTAAAGGGAAATTAGAAACATGCAGTGCAAACCTGACAAATTAACTTGTAAACATAAACATGCGTGTGTGTGTGTGTGGTGGTTGTGTGTGTGGTGGAGTGCACGGGAAGCCACAGCAGGCCATGAACTGGAGGCAAGGCTACCACAAAAGCCCAGGGTCAGAGAGCTTGTAAAATGATCCTTATACGTTGAGAACATCCTCTGTGCTAGGGTCCGTCTCTGCTCTCTCTCTCTGTGTGTGTGTCTCCTCTCTCTAAAACACACACACACACACACACACACACACACACACACACACACACACACACACACACGCGCGCGCACACACATTCCTTTCCAGTCACTCTGAGGGGCAGGCACAGAGCATGCTAGAAGCCTAAAGCAAAGAATCCTGCACAGTCGCTTGGTCACAGACAGAAGTGAGTTCGCAGAACATGACAGAGAGAGAGAGCGCACCAGGGGAGGTCTGACGGCACAGTTCATACTCTGCATGCTGCATCTCTTTATGGACGCCTGGCTTCAGAACCTCAACCACACGGTGCCTATGTAATAACTATCAATGCATACCATGTGCACAAATCTTTTCAAGACACTGCTTTTTTGTTCAAGAGGATACACTGAACAAGAGCTCTGACAAGAGTGAGGATACAACCAGACCAGCAATGTTCTCCACAAGTTCTTTCATAAGGAGGTCCCATATGGACACTGCATATCTTGAACCACTGGACACTCTAACAGGCTTCTGATTCAGGATTAGTTAAAGCAACAAGATATATCCAGCGATATCCTTTAAAAGATCAGCTTGACAGCTCTGTATCTCAGATCGTTTTCCTGGTGCTGACATGCTCTGGTGGACACTTAGCTATCGCTCCCTGTGTTTAGCAGCTCTGCTGGTGGTGGCCAGTTGTATTGGGGGTGAGCAGAAGAAAGCAGGAGATGAAGGATCACGGAGCTCCTCTGGGAGGGCCAGCAGCACGGGCAGCAGCGCAGGAGGTTCCTCTAGCCGCAGATACCACCGGCTCCAGCATGGTCAATGTACCTACACCTTCATCCTCCCAGAAGCCGACGGAAATGCAGGTGCATCCTGCCGCGAGACGAAAGCAGGCACTCAGCACAATGCTAACTCACTTCAGAGAGATGCTCCTCCACCTGAACCTGACTATTCCAACCAGAAGATTCAACAGCTGGAGCACATCATGGAGAACTACACACAGTGGTTACAAAAGGTAAAGCTGTCTCAACACCTGGTCTTTGTGTTAACGTTTTATTTGGCCCAGTTCTTAATAAATTAGTATTCCAGTGTATTTTTCTGTGTATATTGAACCAAATAAATAAATGAACACAGATGCCTAGTTCCAGAAATCTGTAACAGGAAACTATAAAATGCATGATTCTGCAAACTCTACTTCTCAGAAAAAAGGCTTAATGTGAACAGTTGCACAACTGCATGCCACAATGGTCCAGAAGTAATGTAACCAAAGCCTTCTTTGCATTTAAGTCCATTCGAGTTTTACAAATGACTGTCCCTTTGTTTTGAACTTTGTAGTGTTAGTGAAAGTCTCACTGTCAAGAGAATAAATGGTGTGCCATGCTATGACAAGCATTGTAATCGATTATTTTTAAATAGCAGTAGTGTTGTGATTCAAACTGTCAGACTCCTGATTTATACCTATACTACTGAGCTTGCATCTGCTCCATGTGGCTCACGGTGGGACTGCGGTGGTGATTCGCTTGAATAGTGCCTGATTTCACAGATGTCTAGGTAGACTCCACACGTTGCAAGTCTGCCAGTTAGTCAGTCACCCAGGAAACTGTTTGTGTACTGTCTCTCTAATGACAGGAGGTGAAAGAGACCCACAGGAGGGCTCAGAGAAAAGAGCTTAAAAATCTGGCTTCGTTTTAATCGTTTTAATGACAGACTGCTTCATGAAAGTTACAATGAAACTCCACCATCCTGCCATCATTTGCTTATGTACTGACTAAAAACAACATGGCATAATTTAAGATTTTTTTTAAGAAGAAATGCTTAGAAACCAACACACTAATAAAACATGCATACAAGTGTTCAGTCATTTGTTCAGGCTTTATTACCAATTATCTGAATAATAGGACATTTTAATAAGCAAACTTTTAATCTTAATTGTATATGGTTCAAGTATAAGCATAGTATTTTGTTCCAGATTTTTATTTTATGCCAGCCCTCCAATTCAGGTATGTTTCTTTAGCTGAATTAGACAATGCTTTTACTATCTGAGAAATGTCTAATCAACAAAATAATAATAATAATAATAATAATAATAATAATAATAATAATAATAATAATAATAATAATAATAATAATAACATTAGCTGATGTTCTATTATTATTATTATTATTATTATTATTATTATTATTATTATTATCAATGTTTATTTATTTATTCAATTTCCCATCCTCAGAGATGTTTTTTTCACAGACAGGTTGTCCCAGTGTATCAGTCTGAGTTATAAACCCACTGTTGCTATCAGACATGCATGTGATATAGTGCAGGGTTTGTAGATACTTTGAGTAATTGCTCTCAACATTATCATCTATCACAATCCTTCTCTGAAGCCATTGGTTTAACAGTAAACTTCCCATCTTTGCAGCTCAGTGCTAGTGCCTCTGTATGTTGTGTATATATTAAGAAGAATGTAGGAGCTGCACTAGATGTTCATGGTGAAGCAATCAATGACTATATAATGCAGGCATGTTCTGATCTTCTTGTTTTAATCTTCTTGTTTAAAACTGAGCAGAAGCAGACGTTGAGTGCAGTGTGCATGGCATGATGATTAATGACAAATTCATCTGAAATCCTTTAAATCCTTCAGTCATGTTGAAAGTCCCTACATTCAGTTGATTTTAAACTACATTCGGTTTACTTAACTTTTTTTTTTGGTTAAATTACCTATTAATGTGCTTTGGAATGATATTATTGTGTTGTTCTTGGTTAAAGCTCACATTTTATGTAACAGTTGATTTTTTTTTTAAGGAAGTACGTCATCCGTCATTTAATTTGACCTTATCTCGGAAAAGTATACACAGAATTTTAAAGCACATTTTTAGGTAGATTTGAGGTTTCCATTAGTCCTTATCAGACTAAGTGACTACAGATCGGATTCTACTCTAATAAGAGACTTTATTTCAGATGTAGGAGTGTGAGATCTTCCAAGAGCCAGCAGTGGTAATGCTATAATACCTCCCTACTGATAGAAAAGACACAAAGGTCTTTACCATTTTTCATCCTACCCATCTCTGGTTTAAAACACACACAGACATACTGAACATACACACCCAGCCTCTGACTGCCTTTATCTTCAAGTGCAGATTGTGTCACTCTACTCCTTTTCCTTTACATAATCTGAAGGATACGCTTTAAGCATAAAGATCGGTGGAAAGCTTCACCCCAGTGGACGTCTTTGTCAGTGTTTAAATGTTATGCTGGGCAATACGAGGGGTATTAGGTTCTACACTCATTTGCATCTTTGTTTCTGCAAGTCCATTTCTCAGAAAATTGTTTAATGAGAGCAATTGCACAACTGCATGTTGTATTAGAGTAAGCTGAATCCCACTCCTGCTAATTCAACCTAATTATACAAGTGGAACATGAGGATGCAGTTAACATATTTCAGTCAACATACTTAATCACACAAGATTAAGTGTCCCGGGCCAGTCTATCTATCTTAATCATGTACGCCTCGACTGTTGGTGGATGGCCGAGGTGGTCCTAATACCTCTCAATCTCGAGCCTGATGAAAGGTAACAGATAGTGGCCTGTCTGTGGCTGGATGTGGAAAGGAGGAATGGATGGGGCTGACCATCAAAACTGAGCACATCACTTACTCTGTGGAATTCTGTCATGCTAGGGGGTAAAAGCAGCTCCTGATAACATGGCCCAGTCAAATGTGGCTTCTGTTTGTTCAAGGATTACTGTAGCCCAAGGAATGACCTGAGACTTAAGGAGAACTGTTGTGGATTTGATGATGATCTGCCATTTAGCACAGGAAACTCACCTCTTAAACACATGGAGCGCTATTCCCTCTAGACTTTTCTAGTCTGTCAGATCCAAAGATACACAGTGATCAAACCAGATTGTTCTTAAAATAGGACTCAGAACGTACAGTATAAGCCTGCAGTAAGTTTGGCCTTTGAAACAAACAAGTCCAGTTGAAGTTTATCTAAGCTAAAAGTATTCAGTGAGACATTGAAGCCTGGCTCGAGCTCCAGTTCGGCGAGAGTAAAGGCCACGAGGACATGTGGAAGTCCTTGGGGGAGTTTAAATGATAGATCTTTTCCAATCTGTCTTCCGAGAAAACATTTAAAAAATGCCTGTTTCTAAAGAGAAAGCCTCGCACTTTGAGCTCTTGATTTAAAATCTTACATTTGAACCCTGACCCTGTACAATTCACATTGTTCCACTTCTCCCTAGACACAGGCAATGGCTGCTAGTGCAAAGACAAAAGGTTAATCCTGAAGCTAGACAAATGCCATCTCCCGGTTCTCCTTCATCGAGGACTTTTCGCTCTTTTCTCAATTGTCTGAAGGCCACACAGCATGGTTAAAAAGCCAAAGCTGGACCAAGCTATTTTAGGGGTGACTTCCTTTGTATCAAAGTTTGTTTTTGCAGATAGTGCAAGCCAAAAGCAACAAACTGACAAGGCAGTCATCAGACGCTCATGAGACTGAAGTGCTCTTCCTTCCTGTTTTTTAAAGGAACCAGAATAGTGGCACATTCATCACAGAAGCAGTGAAATGTGTCTGTGCTTCACATTCAATCCCCACAGAAGGTGAAAGTAAAAACAGAACCCACTATTTAGTGTGTCAGGGGAATATCTAAGAAAATACATGTATAGCTCTGTCAAATCAAAGCTAGGGTTATATGTGTTCATGATTTTTCTGGGGGGAAAATGGGGGCACTTAGTAAAAGTTTGTGAACTGCTAGACAGATCAGTCTTTGTACAAAAATGATTTTTTTTTTTTTAACTTTAATTATTTTTTTATAACAAATTGCATATCACTGAAGCTGTTTTGGTGATTTGTTATACTGCTGAAATCAGGTCAAGCGAGGACCGAGTGCTACTCTATAAACTGAGTAGGTTTAATATCTCTTTCGTTTTGCACCTAGCCTAACTTCTTCCAGTTTCTTTTTCATGAAGCACAGTCTTTCTTCCTCTTAAATATCCCCTATCAGTTAAATAAATTACTCACAAGTGTGCATTCTCTGCTGAATTTAATGGCAGTAACATTGCAGAAATTACCTTTCACTTCTCTCTTATATCATGTTTGCGAATGTCTGTTGAATAGACTGACAATGTTACTGAAAAGTTTTTGGCTTTCCTGCTTCCTCAGAGTATATTCATTTAAAATCTTTAAGACATGTATTAAAAACAAAGGGATAAAGTGACAGTAAGGGTTTATCTGGCTTTCTCATACTGTATATAAGAACAATTCTAATATAAATGTTGTCATTTTCACTGAGACAGCTAGATGACCATCGTAAACAGTTCAATTCTTTATTGTGAACTGAATGGATATTGTTTGACAATAAAACACTGAGGACTTGTACTTGAACAGGATTTCTTAACCTGATTGTATAGCCTTTAGCCTATTTGGGCTGAATATAAGCATTATGTAAGATTAACATCTCTCTGTATCTCACACATATTTTATTTTAATGTAGATCATTAAACTGTTACTAGAGTCATGTAGTCCTCAATGTTTTCATGAATCATGTAATAGCAGGTATCTCTTATCTAATCTCTGTGCAAAGGCTGGGAAGCTACTTCAAATAGCGATTGGGCTATTATCCAACAATGTCGCTGTTCTTCAGCAGCACTCTTCTGAACTGCGAAAAAGTTCATCAAGGTGTTCCAGGGGGTGTCACAAAGATGAACGGATGATCATATGTGACCTTTATTTGACCTCTGTAGCCATTGAGTCAAGCCGAACTGTTCGAGCTCCCACGTGAATTTCTTCGATCTATGTCCGATCGAAATCTCAGGGAAACTTCTGAGGCGTTTGCGCATTCTTCTTTTACACATTTTCTCTGCTTTATCAGAAATGGCACCATCTGTCACATATATTTATGTCACACATATAAAAGGACTCTACAGGGAAAGGAGTCAGCTCTCGTGTTATGCTGTTATGAAGCTGCGTCCCAGAGCGGATGGGCTCTTGCAGATGTTCAGCTTGGAGATTCCATCTTCATCTGCCTACACTCGAATTCCAGCCAGACGGTTCAGCAGGACGTTGTTTTACCATATCTATGATTCCGCTCCATCAACTTTTCCACAAATGTAAATCAAAACCTCACATTTCAGATGAAAGGGGGAAACCAAAGCCTCTCTGTTCAGCAAAATCTCTAAAGAAAGACAAGCAGATAAATAATGTGCAAAAATTTAACCGTGCCAGTGGGAAGACTTACTGTACAAAGTGTTAGTAAAGGAGGAGGAGGACAGTGGAATGAGCCTGTAAGTGTAAATGAGTGTCTTTATGTACAGTATGTGCTGTTTCAGAGCTCAAATATTGTATTACCATCGTTATTATAAGGAAAGATTGTGAAGCTGAGTTTGAGGATACGGAAATTGTGCATAAAATGAAGTGATACGAGTTGTACAGAAAGACAAGGTCACTTCTGTGATGAAAAGAATTAGTCCCGTTTCTCAGAAGCTCAATTAACAATGCTTAAACGCAGCCACTAACATAACTCAGTATGATGTGCATTAACACAGAGAATGGAAAGGAAGAACACTTGAATCCCTGAGGGACGACTTTAAGTAGCCGTAGTCTTTATCCCTTCCTGATAATGTCTCTGGTCACGAAGCTTATCGTGTTTGTGCCTTCGATTAAAAAAAAAAATCTTCTTTGGCTGAGATTTCAGCTCTGAGCTCTGGCGTTCTCTCTTCACTCATTAAGACATGGCTGGCAAGCATCTTCGTTTTCGCTTGATGAAGTGTACAAACTGTGTGTGGTGCTAGAATTAGTCATATCACCGATTTCCTGCTGCACTTTTATGTATTTTGCTCATTTTATTCACATGTCTACACAGTCCAGATTCTGGAAAAAAAAATCTTAAGCATCTGTTCAAGCTACTGCTTGACTAAGATTACGTTCTTGGTGCATGTCTATAAGAATCCAGTGCTCCAAAGACTATGACATGGAGGTGCTTTTCTCCAACTAGAAACAGCATTTAAACAAGTATGTTGACATGTCCTGAAAGTCAGTGGAGTTTTTACTTTTCTCAGGTTACTGAACAAATGAAGTGTGAACAGCCTTCTGAACTTGTTTAGCATCCAGGCAACTGTGATTGAAAAAACACATTGTAGTATAGATGTCTCCTCCATAGCAACAACAGTGATATTATTCCTGGCATCTCAATGTATGATCAATGCAAGAGCTCCTCATTGCTCTGGTCAAGTCCTCACTCACCAGTTGTTTGATGGCACTTGTTAACAGTTATGTGATCTTCATCAACGAAAGAGGAATTAGAATGCTACATTGCTACGTTAATTTTTTTTTTATTACATTGAAACTCTCTTGGAGCTGTAGCTCAGCAGCTTGAAGGCTGTAACTGAACATTATCCTTAACCTGTCCTCCACAACCCTGAAATTATAGAGAATCTGAATCCTAGCCAACCTTGTATTTGCCTTGGCTGGGCACTTGTCCAACCTTCTCACATTCCACATGGCATTCGGGGTACAGCGGGCAGCACCAACTGGAGATAATTGCTGATGGAAAAGTGGCTCTCACACCTCCAGCTATTCAGCACAAAGAGCATGCTTAGGGGTAAATGGTTGGTGACAAAGGTCAATCCACATTATGCTATCAGCAGGGGAGTATAACTGCAGCTTCAAACAGGCCGCAACTGTTGGTAATTTGGGCTGAATTGCTCCTGTGAAGGGGCTCTTTATAATAACGGTCTGGGTTATGCTCCCAGCAGCAGAGGTGAGTGCTGACCTCAGTTCCAATAAAGTGTAAAACGTCTGTTCTTTGTGAAAGTTGTTTCTAAGTGATCCTTATAGAAGAACAGATGAGACCAAATTAAAAGCTCCCATTCATTAACAGCTCACCTTATATAATTCAGAGGTTAATAGCAACGAGCTTGACACATTAAAAGGAACACGGGTGTCAGCCTTCAGAATACAGCCTTTAAATTTTGGAGTGCATTCCTCCAGATACAGATACAGCAGAGGGTTTTGGGCATAATGCATTTCTCATCCACCCGGACAGTGAGAGGAGTGTGCTTGTGATTGGATCTCTGCGCAGTGTCTACGAGGACAACCGGAGCAGATGTATTTAGCCAGTCATATATATAGTACAAGCAAGGGCTGGTGTTATTTGAAGATGTGTTTCTCTCTGGCAGTTCTTTCCAAGGATTTGTGAGCTGCAATTTGTGTTTGCACTTTGGACTCTAACATTTATTGCTCAATCCTTCATTCCAGCACTTCTTTTAGGGCTCTTTATGTCTTTTCCTGTCTTGCTTTCCTCAACCCCTGATTTGCTTCGTGTTTCCTTTTTTGCCTCCTAATACATTAAAATCTTGTGCCAAAAACATGTGGTTTTTAATCAAACTTGGAGAGATGCAGTTTGCTATATTAAATTGGAGATATGCAGTTTGCTATAGAAATACCAAAAGCAGTTTGGAAATTCAGCTTTTTCCTCTGTTGATGTAAGTGGATGCTGCACTCACAGAGCCTGTTGCTGCTTTAGCTCATTTGATCTCCCGTCTATTTGTCACTTTGTGTATAGACGCTTTGACCACACTTTCAGACTGCAAAAGCAAAAATAAACACCATTCAAGCACTCCGAAGGACATGGCAAAGGCGACACCAGCACCAGAGCGTCAGAGTCCCTATTGAGAAAACAAATCAACTGGAAAAGAAATTAAATATTTTCATAGAAACTTCTATATAAGAGTCCGTTCACTATTATTCTCTGTTGTAGGACACATGTCAATAATTAAATCAATAGAAACTCAAGTTCTGCTTGTTAAACATGAAATAGTAGCTTCTTACTTGTATTGGGAAAGTAACAATATTCACAACAAATGACATAACGCTTACTCACTGCAATGGGTTTGTTTTAATTTGGCAAAACCAAACCAGAAAAAAATCCTAATATTTTCCTTTCACTGTAAGATCTAAACATTGTGGATTACATTTCTCAACTAATTATCCTCTACAAGTTTTTATGTGGTGTTTTTTACTCCCCAAAGTGGAATTTGGTAATGTAAGCAAGAAGATCTAGGGGTGTTGCCATTTGCCTTTTTACTCCTAATCAAAGTACAAAATGAACTATGCAAATTTATTCACAGTCACAATATGTTTCTCAATAGGAAGTATCTACTAGAACAATCTGGTGTTTTAAAGCTTTAAAGATCTTAATATTTACTTTTAGGCAGACTCGTATCATCCCAGCTGGCTCGTCTGGGCTTTTGCACAATCTGTTTTGCCAGGACTCTGGCTCTGCTACCACCTTCAAGAACATATACGTCATAAATTGTGACGAAGAACTACTGGAATCTGCCACTGCTCTTTGTAGTTCTTGGCTGCAGCTGCATCATTAATAACTGAACATAAATATATGTTGATGTAGTCCCGTTTAAAAAGAACTGGTCTCCAGGAAAAGCAATGGGATGACCAAGATGAACCGTCAGAGCCTTGTGTGCTATCTGAACAAAATTTATTCTGTGGATTATGAATTTAGCTGGACACTTATTTCAAACAGTTTGGACTGCAAGGCCAGAAAACTCCAGTAATACACATCGGAGACTGATCTCGGACCACTGATGCTGACCCTGATACTGTTTATATTATAAACCCCGAAATAAACAGTTTTCTAAATTATTCCTTTCTGTGTTTTATTCTGCTTTCCGGTTTGATGAACACGCCTGTCAGCATGGTCTGCAACTTCAGAAGGTCTTGTCCAGACCCAGGGAAAGAGTAATGCGTGCCTCATCCTCACCCAATGTTTGGGACAAGGCGAGAGTAGCCAAATTCTGATGTAAGAGATGAATAAGAATAAAAAATGAAGCAAATAGTTCACAAGGGAACTGATGAGATGTTTTCTGGTTGTAATGTCAATCCAGTACATCATTATAGTACATCATGTTAGTGCTTGAGCGTTGAATGAATTGATAGACTGTGCTATTCATCAACATGAATTCAAATGTGGTCTGAGTTTTCTGGTCTAATTACAATTTTAATTCATTTTGAAAAAGTGTTTTGGCATCAATAGCCTCTCTGTAGGCACCTCCGGATGGGAGGGGTGGCATTCTCACTCTCTCTTCTGTCAATCATAGTGACACGAGGCAATTGTGAGAGTCTGTATACTTATGCACACTCAAAAAAAACACATTAAATCCATTTAACCCGATTGCGTACATCGGTTCCATGTGATTGAACTGAGTGATTTGAGTGTGTATTTTCCAAACCCTGAATAAAATCAAACACTGAACTTGCACCTGAGCTGAGAATCGAACCCACTACACTGATGTTTTGCAACAGACACTTTACCGCTCTGCTCTCCTCATGAGAGTTCACAGTGTAATTGGTTTACATTAGTACTACACGAATTGATCACGCTCGCTCTACATAATTCAATCTGGTAGTTAGAAATGTGTTTAAATTAAGTTTAGTATAAGCAATGAAATCATGTTTTGTTGAGAAACTTAATATTGTTATGTCAATCTGACTGACCACATATTCTTTTTTTGTTTGTTTTTCAGTTTATACAGAAGAAGGTAGATAATGCTTTTCTCAGAGCTGAAAGATGTGTTTAGCCAGCTGGTGGATTGCAAAATATTTAATTATTATATTAAGAATATGCATGATTTTATCTCAAAAATCATAGCCTGGGATGTTGCAGAACTCCAGAAATCCAGAGTCATTAATGTTCCGTTGGGATCTTGTACTGGCTAAAATGTGGAACCTTCTCCAAAACAATCCAGCCACTAGCTTGATTTCTTCTGGGCTGCATCTCTGCAGAAATATTTGCAGTTCCCTTTAAGTCCTTTTTAAGTTGAAAATGTCTAGAAAGAGGTAGGCTGGTGAGGAGGGGAGGAAGGCTTCCAGTTTGTTTTGTTTGTTGTTTTGCCTCTGCATTGCCTCGGATGGATGCTAGCATTTCCTGTCCCACACGTCTAGACATACCGCAGTTAATCACACTAAACTAAAAGAACTGCAGCTTGTCCTGCTCAAATATAAGAAAAGAACGTTTGAAACTGGAGGATTTGAGCAAATATACAGTCATACAATCTTCTCTGCAAAATATTTGTCTACTGTCAGTGTAATTTTACATGATAGGCAGCATCCAGCATGACATGAGGTAAACACTTTTGTGTATTGGGCCGTACTGTTTAAAGTGTTTGGGTTGTGCGTAAGTAATATTTTGCAGGTCAAAACCTTCAGCATGTATTTCTTTAATGTTTGGCACATTCCATTGATATTGCTTGTAGGAGTTCCAATGAAACATCCTCATACTGATATATTAGCGATCCAAATCCCCGTCTAGACGAGCTCTAAAACTCCACATAGACAATATTGATAAGAATAACAAGCAGAAGTGCTCCTCACACTACCAAAATAAAAAGGAAAGTAAACATTTCTTTTGGATTCAGTTCTCTCATTTCTGAGAAAAGGGTATTGAGTCAAAGTAAACATTTATTCGTGTTCTTTTAATGTTTTGAAGAAGATCACTTTTTTTAAATACAGGAAATAAAAAAAATAATTGCTCTTTCTTTTACTATGTACCTTTAAGTAGTTTATTTTCTGTACAGCAAATCTGGCTCTTCTTTTATTCCTAAAAGTATATCTAAAGAGGTTTGGTATTAATAGTGAAGGATGTTTGTGGTCTTTTCCTGGGAACGAATGAAATCTTTTTAGAATAAATGGCACGAGTTAAACAAGAGACTCGGTTCACTGATCATCATGCCTTAATTGCTTTTTTTTCTTCTTTTTTTTAACACCTCTAATGTTTCAGCGTTGTAGAAAGTGCCCTTGTGTTGATATTTACATAGTTAGAGATTGAATTTTGCATTTCTCTGGAAGCTGCTTTGCGTATGTGTCTGTCATTAGTCACGTCGTGAGTGTAAGCGAACATGCCTGGATTGTGTACTCTCTCCCACGGAATTTGTCCTGTACAATGTTATCATATAAACGGTAAAAATGATAAACTTTAAGTTTGGAGATTAGATATGTCAGGTTGAATATTGAATTTATAATTTAAACGTCCATGCCTGTGTTTCAATCCTGCTTTAATTAGTTGCTCCTTGATAAAATGATCTCAAATGACATTTCACTGATCGCAGCACTACGATCACTGTAATAAATTGTTAAGCTTTTTTTAAAGACAAAAAATACGTTTTCTCGATTCTGGAAACATTCGAATGAATGACAGCGAAACATAAAGTCTTGTAAATTTCAGTCAGTAAAAATTAGACTAGTATATTATATAATATAATACTTAACTAATAGATTTTTTTAATAATTAGAAAGCTTTTACCTTGATCTAATTTTTCTGTATTTAAAACTGTATTTAAAACTGTTTGTAGGACGCCTGTACTATTTTGAATAATTTGCTCTTCAATACTTAACAGGGACATGAGAGCAAAACAAAAAAGAATGATGATAACCTCCTTATCACTTACAGGGGGAAAAAGTACTGATAGCACAGACACATAATCTGCTTGTCCCGGGTATGTCTGGACTGGTGACTTGTCCACCCCTGATATATAGGTGTGTATATATATATATATATATATATATATATATATATATATATATATATATATATATATATATATATATATATATATATAAAGTATTCTTGTTTTCTCACAGGTTTCAGTTCCCAAGGACTTGGAACATCTGGCCATTGCATTTTTGCAAACCACAGGCCACACAGAATTGACAAGCAGTCTAGCATTCATAGTAGTGTTTAGATTTTATTTGGTCTGGAATGCTAACTAGGTCAGATATTGACATTAATGCTTACCTAAGCTAGTCACGCATGCAAATGAGAGCTTTTTCAATTAAACACTGTTCTCCTTTATTCCAGTCGTTTTCCCCCCGAAGCTTTGCTTTCAGTCCCGTCGCCCGGAGCTGTTATATTCCATTTATTGTTTCATTTCTGAATTTTAAAAGTAAACAGACCTGGGCAGCACTCACATGCACAGCGACTCGTGCCTGTTTAAATGATTGCAGTTGTGTGAGATGGTTGGTTTGGTTTTTGTTTTGTGTATAGAAATTACTGTGGTGCAAGAGAGCTGGAAAATGTCATAAAATGAAATCAACTCGGTGGTGTCGTTAAGGTTTTGCTTGCTGTATCTGGCAGTTGGTTGAGGATTCTGTGGTTAGGTTGAGATCTCGAGTAGAGATCACGCTGTAGTCGTATGCCACCAATGAATTAAGGCAATTTCATTCACACACCAGAAACCACATGCTGAACCATGGAGTAGCAAATGAAGATACATTGAGTACATGGTCCTGCATCACATCACATTGCATCACAGTACAGTATGTGCTTGTGTGTGCACTAATGATTTGTTATTCTGACATTTAACAACTAACTAAAACAAGAACCTGGCACACAACTTGTCCAGACTAATGCGTGTGTAAGAGTTTAGTGAGCCGCTTAGAGTTTGAGGGAATGTCTGGGAGTTGGCCCGTGGGATCCAGGTCGTAAAGGTTAACTTCAGGCACAGCTTAAGTGTTACTCCACTAATCCTCATCTACACAACGTCAGTCACAGGCTCTGAGCGAGTTTTATAAGCCCTCACAAAACAGGCTTGTAGGAACTCACAAAACAAGAGCTGACTGAAAAACAGCCTGCACAGCATGAACTCCCAGCATGAGTTTATGTCCAACCCGGGCCGTGTGTACTCTCGTGTGATAAATATGTTTTAAAGGCTGACATAAGTGTACCTGTTAATCTAAAGCTTGTTAAAGATAACACTTATTTTCACACTGTAGCTTAATCACAGGAATGTTCTATATTTTTAACATCGTGTCGTAATCCCTGACATCCATTAGCATGTTTTCAAAGGATTTTGCTTAGTGAGAGAGAGAGAAAGAGTGTGTGTGTGTGTGAGAGAGAGAGCGAGAGAGAGAGAGAGAGAGAGAGAGAGAGAGAGAGAGAGACCAGAGAGAGAGAGAAAGACAGACAGGCAGAGAGAGAGAAAAACAGACAGACAAAAAGAGACAGGGAGAGAGAGACACAGAGAGATACAGAGAGAGAGAGAGAGAGAGAGAGAGAGAGAGGCCACCATCTCAGCATCCCATCTTGCAGCACAGTGGGTGAGATAAGACAGGACATGATATGTAGCTCTCCCTGAAAGTACTCAGCTTGCCCAGCTAGTGTTCTGCTACAGCTGTAGACATATACGCTTTAAAATGAGACTTTTCCTCCTAATAATAAACTCTTTGTAAGATGATCACCTCAATATGTACTGATGTCTCATTAACTGTTTATAAAACATCATGCAAAATCCTTGACCTTACATAGTACAGAACACTTTTTTTTAGATTAGCAACACACCCTGTCTGCTTTAAAGTTCTAAATCTGTATCTGTTTTATTTCAGCTATAAACGGTCACATGCTTAATCTTTACATTAACATTTACAGCTAACGAATGTAACTTGCATAATATTTCACCTTTCACTGAAAATTTATCTTCATGTCCGCAGCAATAAGACAGCCAGTTTCTCCTCCCGGGTGTCCTAATTTTAAGAACTGGACGGCAGTTCAAACAGATTGTTTTACTATTAATAGTGAGGCGAAATACTGCTCCCGGTGCTCATAAACTCTTACAGTTGTCAGAGACGTGACAGAATTTGCCCCGGCTGTATTCCCACTGATCATAGTAGAACAACATAGCTAAATAGAATTAAAGCTAAATGGAAGCAGGAGTGCTATTTTAGAATCAAAAGCAAACCACCATCATGATGTAATCCACAAATGGTCAAAATTATTTTTCATGTAATCCAGGTTCCTAGCAACCCCCACTCCCTCAGACAAAGGATGCCCCTTTCACCTTCCCACGTCTGTACACGCTGCAAATAAACACAATCAATTTTCAAGTCAAGCACTAAACCCTTGTGGTTTAAAGCGTTGCTCATGATATTGATCTAGACAGAGGTGGCCTGCGGTCAGATCATAAAGCGCTGATAGGGCTGACCTTGACTCATTTGGCATGAACCCCAGTTGGTGGGCAGCTGAGAGATGTAAGCCAAGCCTCCCAGGTGCGGTTTAGCCGTCTCTGACAGGGTCCTCTGCTTCAGATATACTTAATTATGCCAAATTCCTGCAACTGTGAGAAGAAACCGAGTGTTGCGTGATGTGGTCGCAGGGTGCTCCCCTTTTTGTTGATTTTGGAGGTGGAGTTTTCCACATTGGTTAAAGGCTTGCTTAAGGTTTTTCAATTTTTCTTCTCAACACTACAGTTTACTAGACATTACCAACCTTTTTACACGCTATTAAATTTAATCGCTTTTGTATGTCAGCCACTGTAAGCATTTTAAGTTGCTCAGTGGCCAGTTATTATGAAAATTTTTTGAGCTAATGTTGTGTCTCTTTCACCACCACATCTATTGTCTCTGGATGCTCCGTCTTGTTTGTGGTTAAAAGTGGAAAATGATCGGATCTCCACGCTGGACCAGTTTATAGCTTCCTCCATTGTAGTTTTATTTGAAGCGTATGTTTGTCTAATCTTGTTTCTCCTTGGTACTTTCCATCAGGGACACCCACCAGTTTGAGCCATGACTCAGCCACATTTCCCTGGAGAAGCCCAGAAAAGGATGTCTAAGCTAATGTTTCAGCAAGCGAGAGTTAGCAATAACATACTCTCAAGGTGACATGTAGTACATGCAGCTTTATCCAACAGTCTGTTTAACAAGAAACATATCTCCAACAGCTAATAGCTGTAACCTTGTAAACTGTCTGTCCATCTGTTAAACAAGATGCCAAAACTTTCTAATCTGCAGAAACACACTTTGATGGTGGGCACATTTCCAAGCCCATTTAGTATCTACTTAATATAATCTCTTACTTTAATTCCTACGCCTTTTATTGTACCTCGGTTAATGCCCTTGTCATCTAAATGCAGGTATAGCATGGTTATAGCTAATATATTGATATGTTAATAATATGGTTATAGTTTTTATTTTAACTATTATTAGAGAACTGGCGATCTATTAGAATTAGAGAACTATTCTAAAGAATTATTAACTCTATATTTAATAATATGGTTATTGTTAATGCATATTAAGTTAATGCATATTATATGCAGGTGGAATGGTGGATTAGTGGGTAGCATATTCACCTCCAGGGTTGGGGCTTTGATTCCTGCCTCTGACCTGTGTTTATGTGTATGTATGTATTTTCATGTGCATATTCTCCTTTTGCTTCTGCGGTTTTCTCTGTACCCCACCTTCTGCCCCGAGTCCCCTGGGACCCTTTGTAGATTAATCAGTAGAGAAAATGGATATATTGATGGTATAGTTACTTTCAGTATCATATCCTGTTGAAAATTAGCATTCATTTCTATCACAGACAACAAACATGTGGTATGACCTTGTAATATATAAGTTACCCTCGTAAACTTTTATACATGTACAGAAAATAAAACTCAAGTAAATTGTATTGGGGTTGTGGTAGCTTAGCATTAGATTACTGATCAGAAGGTTGTTCAAATCCTGGGTCCACCAAGCTGCCACTCCTGGGCCCCTGAGCAAGGCCTTTAACCTTCAATTGCTCAGTTGTATAAAATGAGATAAAATGTAAGTCCCTCTGGATAAGGACGTCTGTCAAAATGCCAGAAATGTAAATGTATTGGCTAACAAACATTAGATACCTTTGACAAAGTGCTTTGAATCCTCAAGTGTACATGAAACAATGGTACAGTTCATTTTCTAACCACTGGCACAAAAACAATACGGGATGTGTAAACTGCACACTAAGGCATATATCATTCATATCAGACATCATGTTTAATTATTTTTATCCAAGCTGCCATTTTTAGATATTTCTTAATTTCATCTTTTTTGCAGCTTAATTTATTTTTCACGTGGGTAAATGCGTTTAGCAGCAAAAATATTCTCTTTTTTTTTATCTTGACATGAGCTCCTCCTTTTCTTACTTTCATGCCCCAGCTATACTTGATATATTCCTTAAAACCTGTAAATGTTTTATTTCCTGGATTAATTTATAATAATGAACCAATATATCTGTTTGCGTTTTGGGTAGCGGTCATGGGCGGGGGCCCAAACCCTGGACAAAGAATCTGGCTTTTGGGACATGGAATGTCACCTCACTGGGGGGGAAGGAGCCCGAGCTGGTGAGGGAGGTTGAGCGGTACCGGCTAGAGATAGTCGGGCTTGCCTCCACACACAGCCTGGGCTCTGGAACCCAACTCCTTGAGAGAGGTTGGACTCTCTTCTTCTCTGGAGTACCCCATGGTGAGAGGCGTCGGGCTGGGGTGGACTTGCTTATAATCCCCCAGCTCAGCCGCCATGTGCTGGAGTTTTCCCCGGTAAACGAGAGGGTTGTTTCCCTGCGCCTTCGGGCTGGGGATAGGTGTCTCACTGTTGTTTCGGCTTATGGGCCGAATGGCAGTGTAGAGTACCCAACCTTCTTGGAGACCCTGAGAGCGGTGCTGGAAGGTGCTCCGACTGGGGACTCCATAGTTTTGCTGGGGGACTTCAACGCCCATGTGGGCAACGACAGTGATACCTGGAGGGGCATGATTGGGAGGAACGGCCCACCTGATCTGAACTCAAGTGGTGTCCTGTTGCTGGACTTCTGTGCTAGTCACAGCCTGTCCATAACAAACACCATGTTCAAGCATAAGGGTGTCCATCAGTACACGTGGTACCAGGACACCCTAGGCTGGAGATCAATGATCGACCTTGTGATCGTGTCATCTGACCTTCGGCCGCATGTCTTGGACACTCGGGTGAAGAGAGGGGCGGAGCTGTCAACCGATCACCACCTGGTGGTGAGTTGGATCCGCTTGCGGAGGAGGATGCCGGACAGACTTGGCAGGCCCAAACGTATTGTGAGGGTCTGTTGGGAACATCTTGCTGATCCCTCTGTTAGGGGGGTCTTCAACTCCCACCTCCGGGAGAGTTTCAACCAGATCCTGAGGGAGATTGGGGACATTGAGTCCAAGTGGACCATGTTCTCCACCTCCATTGTTGACGCAGCCATCCGGAGTTGTGGCCGTAAGGTCTCTGGTGCCGGTCGCGGCGGCAATCCCCAAACACAGTGGTGGACACTGGAAGTAAGGGATGCCGTCAAGCTGAAGAAGGAGTCCTATCGAGCCTGGTTGGCTCGGGGGACTCCGGAGGCAGCTGAGGCAGGCCAAGCAGACTACAGCTGTGGTGGTCTCGGAAGCAAAAACTCGGGTCTGGGAGGAGTTCGGTAAGGCCATGGAGAAGGACTATCGGACGGCCTCGGGGAAATTCTGGCAGACCGTTCGGCACCTCAGAAGGGGTAAGCAGCTCTCTGCCAACACTGTTTATGGTGGAGATGGAGAGTTGCTGGTCTCGACTGGGGATATTGTCGGACGGTGGAAGGAATACTTCGAGGATCTCCTCAACCTCTACTGACACGCCTTCTGTAGAGGAACCAGAGGCCGGGGACTCAGAGGTAGATTCATTCATCACCCAAGCTGAGGTCACTGAGATAGTTCAGCAGCTCCTTGGTGGCAAGGCACTGGGGGTGGATGAGATTTGCCCTGAGTATCTTAAGTCTCTGGATGTTGTGGGGCTGTCTTGGCTGACACGTCTCTGCAACATAGCGTGGCGGTCAGGGACAGTGCCTCTGGACTGGGCGAACGGGGTGGTGGTCCCTCTTTTTAAGAAGGGGGACCGGAGGGTGTTTTCCAACTATAGGGAGATCACACTCCTCAGCCTCCCAGGGAAAGTCTATTCCAGAGTACTGGAGAGGAGAGTCCGACCGTTAGTCGAACCTCGGATACAGGAGGAGCAATGCGGTTTTCGACCTAGTCGTGGAACACTGGACCAGCTCTATACCCTCCACAGAGTGCTCGAGGGTTCGTGGGAGTTTGCCCAACCAGTCCACATGTGTTTTGTGGACTTGGAGAAGGCTTTCGACCGTGTCCCTCATGGCATTCTGTGGGAGGTGCTCTGGGAGTACGGGGTCCATGGCCCTCTGTTAAGGGCTGTTCGGTCTCTATATAACCGGAGCAGGAGCTTGGTCGCATTGCCAGCTGTAAGTCAGATCTGTTCCCAGTGCATGTTGGGCTCCGACAGGGCTGTCCTTTGTCACCGGTTCTGTTCATTGTTTTTATGGACAGAATTTCTAGGCGCAGCCAGGGGCTGGAGGGAGTCCGGTTTGGGGACCACAGGATTTCATCGCTGATTTTTGCAGATGATGTTGTCCTGTTGGCCTCTTCAGGCCTGGACTTACAGCATGCACTGGGGCATTTTGCAGCTGAATGTGAAGCAGCTGGGATGAGGGTCAGCACCTCCAAATCCGAGGCCATGGTTCTCGACCGGAAAAAGGTGGCTTGCACCCTTCAGGTTGGAGGGGAGGTCCTTCCTCAAGTGGAGGAGTTTAAGTATCTCGGGGTCCTGTTCACGAGTGAGGGAGGGATGGATCGTGAGATTGACAGACGGATCGGTGCAGCGGCAGCAGTAATGCGGTCTATGTACCGGTCTGTTGTGGTGAAAAAGGAGCTGAGCCGGAAGGCGAAGCTCTCGATTTACCAGTCAATCTACGCTCCTACTCTCACCTATGGCCATGAGCTCTGGGTCATGACCGAAAGGGTAAGATCCCGGATACAAGCGGCCAAAATGAGCTTCCTCCGTAGGGTGGCAGGGCGCTCCCTTAGAGATAGGGTAAGGAGCTCTGTCACCCGGGAGGAGCTTGGAGTAGAGCCGCTGCTCCTCCACATCGAAAGGGGGCAGTTGAGGTGGCTCGGGCATCTGTTTCGGATGCCTCCAGGACGTCTCCCTGGAGAGGTGTTACGGGCATGCCCCAACGGGAAGAGGCCCCGGGGAAGACCCAGGCTCCGGATAAGCGGAAGACAATGAATGAATAAATGAATATATCTGTTTGCAAATAGTTTGTAGCCTCACAGTCTTGTCTGTCATATATTAGCTAATTAACAGAGTATAGGACTGGTCAAAACAAGCAGTTATTTTGAAAATATTGGTGTATAATCGTAATGTCAGGACAATTATGGAATAAGTGGCGTTGCTGTTTCATCAGGTCCACGGTCTTTGGTTTGATCCTCCGCTGTGTGAAGTTTCTCTCTGTGTCCTTGTGTATTTCCTCCCAGGTTGATTCTCTATTCTAAATTGCCCCAAGGTATGAATGTGTGCCTGCATAATGCCCTGTAATGGACTAGTATCCCTGCCTCATGTCCATTGTTTCCTGATACACCATGACCCTGACCAGCGTAAAGTGGCCACTGAAAATGAATAAACATATAAATGTACTTGTAAACGAGTAACAAAGTGGATTATTATTTGTACTTAGAATTTACTGTTACTAAATATGAATGTATTTCATACTTATTCATGGCCCACACTTGTTAAAATCAAATTTGCTCGTTGCCTCTGCTGCATTCCCATTCTGAGTAATTTCACAATAAACAATCTCAAGAGAGAAATTTTTGTCTATCCTTTGGTCTCTTTAATAAAGATACAAATTATTTTTCAGCACTTCAGTTTGGAATGACCCTACAAATGGCAGCTATGAGCATTCTCTCTTTATTCCCCGGCGTAGGCTTCAAATATTTCATCTGGACCACACTGCATGCAAAACTCACACATATTCCCCTGCTTTGCCAAGACCTACACATGTTCAATTGCCTTTCTAATCCACTTGTCAGGCTTCTCTGTTTTATTTTCTTATCTTTGTGGTTACAGTTTATACATCCATACACTACCATTCCCTGTATACGTGTAGATGAATAATTTGCTGCATGCTATGTTTCTTGAATTATCTTGTACAGTAATGGATGGAGACCATAAAAAACCTCCAGTACAGACGAAGTTATCAGGTTATCAAACTGGTGCAGATTATAGGACAAAGACAAACTCAGACTTAAGTCCAAGTTAATGTAAGCATATGAGTCGTTCAAATGGAGGACGGATGGGTGAGTGGGGGGTTGTGGGGGCTAATCCACATAAGTAGTCTTTGTGTTCGTAAACCTTGTTCTGGCCTTGTCATCTCTCAAGCCAGAAGATTAGGATGAAAGAAAGCTTTAAAGATAAGCTCCTAAGTTCTCCTCTATCACAACATCTTCATCTCTTCCTTCCTTAACAAATGACTCTACATCTGCTTCCACCTACATCTTCAGACTTTTGGGTATTTACTGTACTGAGGTTTTTTATTAGGGTGAATCATTCTATTCATTATAGAAAGAAGAACTTCACTTTATTGTAGATAACAAACGTCTTTGAAATGATGTCTGCTTGGAAGAAACCATGATTAAAGAGCGACTGTGCCCATTACTGGATGCCGATCTATCAAAGGCAATTTTAATACCAATGCTTCTTGATGTATTTCAATCGTTTTAGGAATGGACATTTGGAAGGTGACACTATATGAGTCTATAATCCTTAGTTTTAGAGAACATCTATTGCTTCCTGGTGTGCAGCTGCTGAGAGTTACCTCTGTGTCCTTGTGCTAAATTGGTGTCCTTTTTCATTTTATTGGTCACTTAACATTCGTAAAACACTCTTGTCCAGGTGTAAAAGTGGTTTGGGACTTTATAGTTGGTTTTGAGGGAGTGTTTTTTTTTTTACATACTTTCAGATCCCAAGTTGCCTTTCTAGCTACTGGTATATTTTTCATTGGATATATCTACCATTTACTAACATTTGAATCTGTTCAATTCAATTCAATTCAATTTTATTTCTATAGCACTTAATGGACATTGTCTCAAAGCAGCTTTACAGAACATAAGAAATATAGAACAAATAGTTCAGGATTAATATAAGACTTATATTTAAATATATTTGTATTTATCCCTAGTGAGCAAGCCTGTGGTGACTGTAGCAAGGAAAAACTCCCTGAGAATATGAGGAAGAAATCTTGAGAGGAACCCGACTCAGAAGGGATCCATCCTCATTTGGGTGACACTGGAGAGTGTGATTATAAATCATTATAAACACCGTAGAGTATGAATTACCATAAACACCGGAGAGTGTGATTATAAATAATGTCCTTTCTACAGTCATTTGGAGAAGCTCCTGAGCAACTCATAAATTAAGATAAGATAAGATAAACCTTATTCGTCCCACAGTGGGGAAATTTCCATATTACAGCAGTAAAATGTGCGAAAATGAAGCAGAGATTAAGAAATCTATATAAATACAGAAGAATAAAGAAATAACAATAATAATAATTTCACAAACAAACAAACAATTGCACTCGGTTATTGCACAACAACAAATTAGCTCAACATCTGAGTTCCTCCATGCTGAAGCCTTCAAATGCTCAATGATGGAGATACAGCATATGTAGAATGTTATTTTGTGTATTGATTAAAAGGCTGTACGTCCTCATGGGGTTGGCATCTTTTCTTTGAATGTCCGAAATCTTCATAAAGTGGAATCCAACTGGAGCTGGTACATCTCTAGATGCCTCAGGATCATCGCTGGGTTGGCATCTTCTCATTGAAAGTCCAAAGAAAAAGAGAAGCAAGTGGAGAGGAATTAGCGTAGCTGCTGTTAGTATTAGCAAGCATTAGATTATAATGTGCATTTGATCAGATGTAGTGGAGCACAAGGTTATGGGATGTATTATGTCTATACCTGGCTAAAGAGATGAATCCATAATCTGTTTATTTCTTCACTAAGTGAAGGTTGGCAGCTAGACTGATTCAGTTATTAATAGAATATTTATCGGTAATTTGAAATCAGATCAGTTGTATATGCACTTATTAGGTGTGTTTCAGGTGATAGCATCACCTTAAAAAAACAGTAGAAAGTAGGATGAACTGAACTGAATTCTAAGGATTTAGTGTGACGAGATGTGTCGAGAAACTGTTCAAAAGATGCTGTTAATTAAAAAATACAAGCATTTAGATTTATGTTCATTGGGAATAGAGAAAAAACAAGTCAAATGCTTTATTTCAATTCTGATGACATCAGCTGCGCTGTGAATATCATGTAATAGGAAACACATTTACCAAAGGAATACTGAGTAATGATTTTAATAAACATTCTGATATCTGTGAATGGAATAATTCTGATACATTTTCTCATTACTAAGTGAATGATATAATTTATATCATTATGTATTTTAGTGAAAAGATAATAAATCTTCAAGTAGCACAAAAAATGTCTTCTGCAAATTTAATACCTACCTTTTGATTGTACTATGCTTGTGGTTACTTATCATATTTATCTGTGCAGTAGCAAGGCCTTGTATTTTACCACAAATGACGTATTCAGAACGAGACATACTTTTTTCTCAATGGAAAGATGTAATGCTTCACTGATCCTGTTAATATGTTTCATATTGTTTCATGTTGTTTATTTAGCTGATGCATGTTTGAACTTGTGAACCAGTGGCAATTCAGAAGCCTAATTTGACTTTAATGTTTTAGCCTGTTTTGTGTCTTTTTTACATTTTGGTTAATTAGCAACTTTTAATGACCACAGATTGAGAACTACATCAAAGAGAGCATGAAGGCAGAGATGGCACAGTTACAGCAAAGCGTCGTCCACAATCGCACGGCGGCCATGCTGGAAATGGGAACCAATCTTCTCTCCCAGACGGCCGAACAAACCCGCAAGCTGACTGATGTTGAGACTCAGGTATCTCCCCCTCTTACTAAGCTTCTCATACAACACTTACCAAGCTATTCTTCTTACTATTATCTCTGCAGGATCACCACTAAAAAAGCCAAATAAAATACACAAAACACATGACATGTCTGTTCTCCCTGTAGCCCCGGTTTGTACTCGTGTTCCCACCAACACTGATGTTTTATACGAATTTGAATGAGACACACAGGAATATGGTCATGACTTGATTCTGTTGTTTCTGTAAAACGAATAGCCCAATGTTCTTAACCACTACCACTGCACAGCCAAGGAACAGCAGTAGCTCAATTTTTCCTGTTTATGACCTCTCTACAGGTGTTGCTTGTTTAAAACTGGCCTACTTTGGGTTTATGTGTGCTATATCTTTACTGTCTGGCTATACTGCTTCACTCTGACTTGAAATTAGGTTTTGAATCAGACATCCAGGCTGGAGATTCAGCTGCTGGAGAACTCCTTGTCCACAAACAAGCTGGAGAAGCAGCTAATGGTGCAGACCAATGAGATCAGTAAACTCCATGATAAGAATGGGTAAGCATAAACGCAAACCACAAACTAATTCAAAATGCTGTTTTCAAACCTGGGGGTCAAGTAGTGGCTTCTTGGTATGACTGTTATGTCTATTTTCTGTGCATTCAGTGATCAGGTTCTTGTTCAAATTTGTTCAATTCTGATTAGGGCTGAATTTTTTTGCACTGGGAAATGATTCTGGAATGTTTAAATCTGATAGCTAGAAATAATAATAATAATAATAATAATAATAATAATAATAATAATAATAATAATAATTATTATTATTATTATTATTATTATTATTATTATTAACACCCACACACAAATGTGTAATCATCACATCCAAAAAACACAAATTGCAAAATACTCAACAACTCAATCAGAACTCAGACAGTTACTTGGTTTAATACTCTGCAACTCAATGCAACCTGCAGATGGATGAAAGACATCTCCTGGCTTTAAAAAAAAAATTCTGAAGACATATTTCTATAGACGTATAACTGTAGATGGTAATTTGATATTTATATATAAACCTAGGTTTTTAACTGGTCTGATGGGACTCGTTGCTCATCTTACGTATGTAAGCCTGATTTCAGTTCTATCAGCAGATCTACCCAGCTGTAATCGAGAAAAAAGTGCATGCAAGAATGTTCTCATCGGTGTCACTAAAAACACCAACAGTTAGCTGCATTTGTGGTTTTTTTTATTTGTTTTCCATGCTAATATTATGGTATTAATATTGTCCAGTAAGTCATCATGTAGACTTTGATATGCATGGGTTATTTCGTGAGGAACATACACACGGTAACGTGAATCATATACACAAGATGAGCAATAAAACCTTAAGACAACTGGAACCTGTCTGGCCTCTGATCAAGACTCATTCCCAAATGTATATGATGAAATTTCGGATTGTTTCTGCCAGTGCTTCAGTCACGGATACTGAGGAAATTCATGTAAATATTTATATACCTATTATAGCCATGCTAAATCAGTTTAATCTCTTATGGTGTGTGAATATAAGGCAGAACAAATGCAAAAGAGTGTGGACAGATTTGCACAGCTGCACTCTGTCCTAAAATGCTTTCCTACTCATTCCCTCCTGGTCTCTTTCTTTCTACTGTCTTAAGCGTATCTCCCTTTCTACTGTCTTTTGTGTCTTTCCCTTTCTATTGTCTTTGGTGTCCCTTCCTTTCTACTGTCTTTGGTGTCTCTCACTTTCTAATATCTTTCTCCTCACAGTTTTCCTTCTCATTTTCTCTCTGTGTCCCAGATTTTTAGAGCTGAAGATGCAGGAAATGGAGGCGAGGCACAGGGAGGAGCTGGAGGTGCTAAGGGAGGAAAAGAGCAATCTCCAGGCACTTGTGGTCAGGCAGAGTGGTGTGATTCTTGAGCTGGAGGCCCAGCTGGGCAAAGCCTCGGGTAACAGCACAGTGCTGCAGAAACAACAGCAGGACCTGATGGACACTGTGCACAGCCTTCTCAACCTCTGCTCCAAGGATGGAGGTACAGAAATGCTCCACAGTTCAGTACTGAACCTCCCAAAATCTTAATGTAACAATGCATATAAATATTGTGGAATACTTGTGCACTTTGAGTTCAGTCTTTATTTTAGCTCTGGGTTGTAAATTGATGTTCGAGTAATGTTACCTTTGATATGCTTATTATAGCTGAAACTGAAGTGCATGCGAACACTATATTTACACTAATCACTAGTTTCTTTATATACAATGCCCTATTGTTTTTCAGTTGTCATTGTTGCATACCCTAAGCCAACATAGTGATTACAAAGTTTGTTTAGAGAAACAATTGTGTTTCCACCACCCCATTTTCTTCAGTTTCTCTTCAGTCAAGCGTGTGGTGCAACAGAAGATCGTTCAGTCTGTTGTTGGGACTTCAAATAGTGACAATGCCAAAGCCATCTGTGCCTGGAAGTTCAAACAAGTAAAACTAGGCCATGCTGTCTGACTGGAAGGAATGGCATCCTCTCTTTCGCGTCAGTCACAAAAATCGTAGCCAATCATGTTTGAGCTCACGTATGCAGAAGAGGAAAGTTATGGTATCTCTTCCCTCTGAGTGTCTTCAGCTGCATTGTGATGTAGTGTGAGCTGATGTGCCTCTACACGTGTCTGAGAGGGCGTATGTGCTAACTGGCACCTTCACCGGATGGTGTGATATAGCAGGGGCAAAAAAGTGGATGGAAATTGGGGTTAAACATAAAAACATGGAGCAGTAGCAATGCCCAGGCTCTGAAAAACTGCCGTGTACAGATTGCATTCATGTTAAGAAAATATGACCATTTGTATATTCCCAGAAGATAAATTAAAATAAAGTACATCCTTCAAAGCAAGCAGTTGGGATAAGACACTGATACTTACTAAAGAGATGAATGTTGTAATAGTGTTTATGTATTCAGTATTATCCAAATACACAAAGAAATCATGGACTTTACTTAACCGAGGAAAATGTCAAAACTTTGAAGTGGATCAGAAATATTCTGCACCTCGACACTGCTGAACAAATAATCACAGTAACAATACACTCTACCGACTGAACAGCAGTCAAAAATCCCTGAACTGTTGTGTATTATTCTGTACTCAAATGAACGTATCGTATCATTACATTTGATAATGCACCTGCAGGCCTATGGAAAGTGAGTGTGACAGACAGTGTGATAGATGTGTAATTTTTTCACATATCAGAATGACAGAGTGAAAGAATGACGTGCAGAAAATGAGCTATGTAAGTTCTACGTGACAGTAAACACTCTAATCTCTATTTTAGCAGCTCTTTAACCTTTGTAACCTTTGTTCGGATTACAGTTTAGTTTGATTGTAATAGAGATGTATTCATATTTATGGTTAAGGGTAGTGATGTGTGTAGTCACTGTTGTAGCTGCATTCACTTGGCTTTTAATCAAGGCACACTTCAGATAAAGTTTGTATTATGAATGTATAAGATTGGTATTCAGAACTGTTGAAGAAAAAAAGACAAAAAAGTTTATCTCTGTCTGTTTATCACTGTGTGGTGATTGGACAATATTATTTTTTAATATTGTGGTTGCTGTGGGCAGGTTTCAGTGGAGGAGGAAGATTGTTCGGCCAGTTATTGGGGGTTTGGGGGGTATGTTAAGGTCTTAATTAGGTAATTAATTAGATTCCTGTTCTTGATTGACGGGAGAGGAACCCGATGTGGTCGTCTGCTGCTGTAGCCAATTAGCCTCAAGGTTCAATGTGTTGCACATTCTGAGATGCTTTTCTGCTCACCCTGGTTATACAAAGAGGTTATTCAAGTTACTGTAGTCAGCTCAGATCAGACTGACCATTCTGGTCTCACCTCTCTTATCAGCAGCTTGATTTCACCCACAGAACGGTCATTCACTGGATTTTTCTTTTATGCAAAATTCTGTGTAAACTATAGAGACTGTTGTGATCCCAGATCAGCAGTATCTGAAACACTCAAACCAGCCTGTCTGACACTGACAACCATGCAACCGTTAAAGTCACAGGTACCTAATAAAGTGGTCTGTGTTTGTGTACTTATACTTATAACAGTTCAATTCTACCCGAAACAGATATATTTAGATTATAATTTAATATAGATGTAATTCATCTAATATATGGCATCTGTTATACAGATGATACATGCTTTGTTCACCAAATTCAGTGCTTTTAGATGTGCAAAATCTGTACAGAATTATCAGCTCTCTCGCCACGCCTCATGTAGCTGATTATCTCATTTGTTGTGCTTGTTAAAGTCAGCAACAATGAGATCAAAGTTGTGGCGAAACACAATACTTAGGCAGTGTGCAAGGCTCAAGGAAAACTCTTCTCTCTACATAATATATCATTTAAACCAAGAATGGAAACAAAAGTAGATAATCCACATGTTTAACAAAAAATGCAGAACACAGACTTCTGTGTATTTGCAAGACATCACCTACTTGTGTACACATTTTGCTCCAGACAGTATTGTGTCGTACCGGATGGAGCTTATCATGCTTCAACACACTGCCTGCGCTTTAACAGTTGACCGAAATGTCGAACAGGCTCTGTTGCAGTTACAGGCTGAGTCTCCGTAATGTCTCCCTTAATGACTGTATTCATGTCAGTATATATTCAGTCCTGGTCACCTTAAACCTCACCTTAAACCACAGGTTTATCGGTCTGCCATGTTTGACTGGATATTTCTTTTTGTTTTAAGAAAGATTCTGTATAAAAATATACCTAGCTGTAATTAAAGTTTAGCTAAAAACAACCTAATAACCGACGTAATAACCAGAACAGGAGAGTGGATATATAGAGAATAAAGACACAGGCATTAACCCTTTTTACGAGTACACTGGTGTTCTGTTGTGCTGACAGAATGGAAATGGGAAATTTTCAATCAGTATAAACAAATGAATTATTTTATGGCTGTAAAATCTGATATAAAATGATTCGGGACTCTGTTGACTTTCAGTGTTAGACGTGTTTTTCCCTCTGTTGATAATCTTACACGGGATTTTAGTGGTTGAAGATAACACCTTCAAATTTGAGATGCTTTTGAAGAAGCACTTGGGGCATCACAGAGCAGAAATGGGTTTGATATCAACATTTACTTTGAAGATAGAAACTTTTGTGTGGGGAAAAAAACTAAATTAACTATATAAAAAAACTATATATATATATTCTATGAATATATTAGGTTAAGTAAATAAAGAAATACTTATGAAAAGTTTGTAACATACTGTCTGTCTACTTTCATATGAGCCATTAAGACAAGGAGTGTGTAGATGGTGTAGATGTAGATGGAATAACCACCATTGTGGAGTGTGACATGACAAAGAAGTTCAATGCTGAATATGGGTACAATCAAAACAGGCAGAAAATCCATGTTTTAGCCTCTGGTTAAAAAGAAAAAGGTTTATTGCTCAAGTCTCTGATTTTGAGAATAGTGCTATTGATATTCAGTGAAATTCTCCTCAGGCTGGAAACATACACAATTCCCTAATGACGCCTCAAATTTCTTCAAATTCAACAAATTCCCCTTTCCACATCCACAGTGGTCAAAGGCTAGCGATTTCTCCCTGGCTGTCAGAGCTGGTCTTACGGCAACACCCGCTTATCCAGCAAACACATGACTCCCCCCCCCTGCACTGTAGCCAAGGTTTGCCCTTTTGACCTTTCTTCTGCCCCAGATCTCTGTGGTCACAGAAAATTTACCCTGGATGTCTGTGTTGGGACTGGCTAGCGTGTAGAGAAACTTCAGACCTCTGGGTACAAGCTGCACTTCCTGCTGGGAGGGCAGTGTGAGCAAAGCTACTTCCTGTTGCTCTTTCTGTCATTAGGATATTGAGCTGACACCCAAGTGGCTCTTTTAAACAGATGCTTACATTTTTGTGAGTCCAAATGAAACCATGAAGATCATGAAAGAGGCGGTGAGAACTTGGGACAGAGGTTGCAATTTTGTCATGTTTTTCCCAACAAAGTTAATTTAGTCAGATACCTTGGGGTTACCTATTTGGGATTAAGTTCTATAGCTAGCCGTTAAATGTTAAATATTCATGATCTGGTAGAAATATCAGGAATCATGTCTGTATCGTTCTTGAAAGCAATTAAATCATTTGAGTTATCATAGAATTAATGTGTAAAATTGAGTTAACATTGGCTTGATGCTACTTATATGAGTAATTGCTCATTTGCTCATTTTATGTAAGAGTTTGTAGCTTTGAGTCCACTACAGAGGTCACCTTCCTCACCTCTGGTTGAATTAGTCAAACCTTAATGAGTCCAACGGGACAGTCTATACTCTGGAGGTGAAAGGGAAGGTTCCAAGGTTCACACTACCCTGGTACCTCTACTGCAATTTAAAACTGGGTCAGGGTTTCCTCAATAAGCACAACATACATCTATTTCCAAACCAAGGCAATCATTAGAAATGTTTGTCACATAATATTGCAGTGTGGGGTCTGCACGAATTAGTCTTTGTTTTTAGACAGAAATGAAAATGGCTATGCTTGAAAATGGTGTGTGTTAAACAATGGTGTGTGTTCTGGGTTAAATAATCATCGTATTACGAAAGGCAGAGGAGCATAAATTAAAATTTTGTTAATAAAAATACCTCTTATGTGCAGCTGTCATTAATTTTCTTTTTTCTTTAGAAGCTTAAACACTTGTTTTCCTCTCTATGGAAGTTTGATCTGTGACTGCCAGATTGTGATGAGCTCATCTGCGTAGCACACTTATCACATCGAAACATATTACAAACTCTGGGAGCTAAATCGTATTTTAATGGTAACCGAGCCCAGTTCTGAGTGGCTGTTACGAATCCCAGCACTGCTGCACATGATTTTCTTTTTCTGAGCTGTGTTATCGCACCTAATGAATAGCATCAGTCATCTTTGATTACCGCAGCCTCGTTACTGCAAAGTATTGTTATTGTTCAGTCACTGGGTTTAGTTTTCTAGAAATATATTGCACCTCAGCATGGCACTTTTCATGGATTGTGAAATAAATGTGTCTGAAATGAAATGGTTAGATTTTGGCGTACTCTTACTGAGATGTTTTGAGCCTTATGGAATGTTCTGGTTTGCCAAATGAATTGGCTGCAGTTAGTCATTACTTCTGCTCTCTTTTTCAGTTTAGTGTCACTTTAGTTACTGGTATGTTTTCACTGCTCATCTAATATTAATACAGCTTCAAATTCTAAAGCAGTTTGCTGGACTGGGATTTCTGGTTTATATTGTCCATAAACAAGATTTGCTCTATTCACGTGAATTAAGTCTTAGTTTATTTAGGGCATCTTAATTCTTTATAGGATAGTTTTAGGAAAGTTTGTTTTTCTAAAATCCTGATTTATAGAAGTAGATCTGTCTGTTTGTACTTTTCACACACACACGCACAAAAAAAACAACTCTCCACTGATCAGAAGTCTCTACTGAATGGGCAAGAATTCATATGTAAATAGAGAATAGTCCATTAATGTGTATTTCAGTGCCAGGACACAAGCTGTTTAATAGTTCATAATATTTAATCGTTCAGTACTAAGTTCGTCTTCATTATCCTTGGGAATCCCTACTGCTAACATACTGTGAATCATAAGTTCTGGTTTAAAAATATCCAGAGTTTCTGAATAATTATAGTGTGTTTATTTGAGAAAAATCTTTTGGGATGGACTGGTGGTTTTGAGTACACTTTTGCAATGAGCTATGTCAATAAGTCTGAATCCAGATGTTACTACACAGTGAAAATGAAAATGTCTTTGACTTCTGGTGGCATGGTGACAGATGCATACAATGATCAATAACACCTGTCAGAGATGTCTACACAGCACCAAGCGAGAATGCTGGACTGTTGACCTTGCACATCCTTCATCAGAGATATCGCCATGCACTGGGCATACAGTATATATAACTGCTATACTGTGTTTACTTGTCATAATAATAATAATAATAATAATAGTAATAGTAATAATAATAATAATAATAATAATAATAATAATAATAATAATAATAATAATAATAATAACTGCAACAACAATTATTATTATTATTATTATTATTATTATTATTATTATTATTATTAGTAGTAGTAGTAGTAGTAGTAGTAGTAGTAGTAGTAGTAGTAGCAGTAGCAGTAGTATCATTATTATTATTATTACTGTTGTTTTATTTTGTTTATTTATTTTTATTATTTATTTTCCCCTGCCCATAACTAGATTGTCAATTGCTCATAATTATTGAGGTCAATAAAGTCAACTGTAAATGAAATCTGTAATAATACTGTAGTCATACTGCATTTCACATGCACCTTCTGAATATAAATAATTGGCCATGTCAAAAACTATTTTAATTTATTTATTAATTACAAAAAAATGTCATGTTACTATTTATTTATTTGTTTATTTATTTATTTATTTATTTATTTATTTATTTATTTATTTATTTATTTATTTATTTTGGCTTAACCCCTTCTAGCCCATATATTTCAGAAAGCCAGTCACCACTATATTACCAAAACATTTCATATCATTTGTCATGAGCTTTAACATACTGCTCCAAGTATGTAAGTCCAAGTAGGACATCCACCTGATGGACATTCACAGGTACATGATCTCTCTAAAAACTTTTGTCTCGGCTGCTTTGGCTTTCGTCTAGCAATAAATTGCCATTGGACAGGTCTGGCTTCTTGTTGTCCTAGACTCCACAGCATGCAGTTCCACTCTATGAACCTGTCACTGTGGGGGATTCTTGTCACTGACACTTGGTTCTTTCACAGCGAGGTAGCTATAATAGTCTCTCTTGAAGGTCTTTCTATCTCCGCTGCCCTCCTCTTCACGCCAGGGATCAAAGCCAGGCCTAAACACCATTCTGCTCTGTGGTGACATCTCTTCTCTCCCAAAACAGTCCCAACAGTGAAAACAAGGGTGTGAAAGCTGAGCTGGGCTCTTTAGGAGCATTAGAAAGAAGAATTGGGAGGAAATTTCTAAGATATAACCAGGACTTGGCGTGTAAATATAAACCACTTGTTATAACAGGAACTTGAAATTTATAGCTTGTAGTATTTTGTCCGCAGACCTTTGCTTAGTTTCAAAATATTGGCAGTGCTAATTATGTGCAGATGGAGGGAGAGCCAGCTGCAAGCTTCGAGAGGCCTGCCCGAGCTGGATGTTTCCTCATTGGATGTAAGAGATCAGCGCTTTGATTAAAGAGCTTTCACACTGGAAACATGTCACTCACTTCTACTCACTGGAAGATCTTATCAAAAAAACACCAGAGAGCTTTCCGGGAGACATGAGTACGATGCTTTCTCTTCACTTTTAATATGCACAGTTCCTCACAGTGGACATTTCCATCGGAAAAACGGTGCTGTGTTGTGAATTTTCCATGGCAGTGTGTCTTATTTATTCTGTTATCTGACTGAGCTTGGGTATGCTTTGCTTTAGTGGCTAGAGCTTTAATTCATTCCATCGCTTAAAAAATGTCTCATACAGCCTCAGTGTCTCAACTTTTTTTCGTGGCAGTCAAATGTACCAGTGATTTTTTTTTTTACCAATGGAGGAGGTTTGATTGATTTGTACATGTCTATCCAGAGATGTAAAAGTGTCATATGATGTTAAACACATTCAATCCCTTTCCCATCCTGAGAAACAATAAATTCTGAACACTCCCTGCCAATCACAACTGCTGGATGTCTTTTCAGAAACTGTTCTCTGCTTTTACTCCAAAATGCATTGCATCATAAAACCTTTGTTTCAATATTCTCATGAGTATCATAAACCACAATCGGCATGAGCATCATAGAATCTGTGAAGATTATCATCGCCCACTGCTTATAAGTATTATACGTGCTGTTGAACATCTGTCGGTCGATTGTTCATATGGATGAATCTCGATCTGTTGAAATGGAGGCTTTCGCTGTGCCGGATTGTGTGATACATTCTGTAATAAGTTACAGCAGCAGTGAAGGCTTTCTCAACATTCAAGCTGCAAAAAATGGACAGTTCCATGTAGAAATCAGTGAACTAACTCGATCTGTCATTCACAGTGGTGCCCAACAGCACGAAACAAGCTGACGAGGAGAAGAAATTCCGGGACTGTGCTGATCTCTATGAGGCAGGATTCCAGAAAAACGGCGTCTACACCATCAACATTAGTCCACAAGAAACTAAAAAGGGTGTGTGTGTGTGTTTTCATATATATTTTCTTTTCTTTTTAAAAAAAGGATATTCAGCACTTTCAGATTTCCCCACATTCTGGTTCTCACATTCTCACCCTCCACTGCATACATTAGTAAATTTCTTACTCCAAACATATCTGATTGAAATCACCAGTTAATCAACAAGACTAATGAGAATATTATGGGCATATTAGAGCCAGATTAGGAAACCTTACAATAGTCCATTAGAAATGCTGATGCAGAACATTGGTAGGTTGGAAGAAAGCCATTGTGAGCAAACAATGACGCAGTTGCTGGTTTAACAAGATAACGCTGAGTGCAGTGAGTGTAGCATTAGGGCGTTATTTAGTTTACACTACGTTTATCATTTATTTATATCAGTGACTCCAAATCTAGTACTCAAAGACCTTAAGTCAGTCCAAATTTTGTTCTTTTTTATATCAGATGTTAGCTGAGCTAACTAAAATGCATAGCAGCTGATGGACAGGATTAGCTTGCGATGCTGAACTGGGGAAGTGAAAAGGTTCTGAAAAAAACCTCTGCATCATGTACGTAGGTGAGACTGTAGGGTCCGTTTTATAGAGGAATGTATATGTTGTAGATGTCTTTTAACGCACAACTTTTCAGTCTCGCTGGTATCTGAGTGTTGTGTGTATAGACATGTGCCTGGGTGTCTAGTTTCACCATAAGTCAAGTCTGTGGTTCTCTAGTAATTGTCCTCTGACTGGACTGTGTGTATTCAGCTGGATGTATGTGAGGTTAACAAAATCCCTCCTCCACCACCAAAGAGCGGCAGTCACCGATTTGCCGCTTATTGGTTTACACTGAGCCACGCATGGCTAGATTACAGCCATGTGTCCCTTTTTGTCTCCACTCTGATCTTAGACCTGGACTTCTGCCCTGCTCTAATTGCTAACTAAACATGTAGGCAAGCCTACTTTAGCCAGACCGCAAAAAACAGCTTGTCGGGAACTTCTGTCTATCTGCTGTTAGATGTGTATTAATTAGCTAGCTTAAAGAAAAAAAAAACTCTAATAGTCCTAGCTAGATTAGACTTGAAATAAAATATCAGAGATTTTTCTTCTGATATCTTTAATCAAGCAGGACAAACACAGATGTCTAACAGCTTTCAGCGCATCTAATAAGTTTGATAAGCTGGGTAAAAAAAAAAGAGAGAGAACGATCATGAAAAGGCAATTTTCCTGTAGGTGTCACTAAAATGGCATCTTTTTAAAATATTTAAGATTTCAACTTTGTCAGAGTAAGATGGTCAGGACAAATTATAACATGTTAATCCTTTTAAGTCAGAAAAAAGCGGTGACTTTGCTCTAGTATGTGATTACTTAGAGACATATTTGCCTGACAGCCAGAATTTAGCGTAGCATTATAGGGCTTAAAATAAAATAAACAATTGCTATTAATAGATAGTGTAACTTAGAGCTTTCTCTTAAGCATGTGCTTTAATGGATTTGTGTGTGTGTATGTGTATATTATGTGTGTGCGTGCAGGTATACTGTAATATGGAATCTGCTGGCGGAGGATGGACAGTAATTCAACGCCGTGAGGATGGTAGTGTCGACTTTCAGAGGACATGGAAAGAGTACAAGATGGTACGCCAACAAATACCACACTTCTAACCTTCATTTAGGCTGGTGACAGGAGTGCGGGGTGTCTAGGGCAGCCAGGAGAACAGTAAGCAGTTGGATGAAACATTATTGCTGTTATTAATAAGAGGAAAACATATTGACGTCCAGGGGCAATAAAGGTTTAGCATGTGTGATCTTTACTAAAGATGCCCATCTAGAGGACAGACCTAGAGGACACAGATTGGTGATTACTGTAGTAATCCATCGAGTAGAAATATATGGGTGTGTTGAATGAAGAGTCTTGGAGCAATGACTAAATGACTAAACGTCAGCCTCTGAGGACTGCAGCTGATAAAGACCCGAGGCAGCTCTACAGTGACGGAGAGGTTTTTGTCAACAGAGCTCAGCTTCAGTGTATGTCATGGGATGAGGAGATGTAACATAATAGTTTTTATCAGGGGTTTATTAACATTAAGAGTCCCAACAGACGGCCTTTTTTTATCAGCGCTGTGTAATTAATGCTGCATTAAGACTCTGTTCACATGAGCAGTGACTCAGTTCTGTAATGCATTTTGAGTTTATTCATTTGGAGAATATACTGTAAAATGTTTAATGTTACTGCATGCTGTTTTCTGTTTTGGACTATTCTGCCTGTGTGAAAGCCTCCTAAAAAAATAAGTAGGTCTATAAATAAAGTCTACTTGGACCTAATATGAGCTACATGTTGAAATGTTCAGGAATAAAATAAAAACAGACCCAACATTTTTCGTACATATTTAAATAATGAGCTTAATATTTGAATATTTGGATTATGTTCAGAAATCAGTGTTGAGGGGGTCCGTGGAAGTGATTCTTTTTTATTAAATGGGACTCTGGCGGCAGAATCTCTGTACTAACCTAATGTTACACCAATCAAATCATCACAAAGCATTCACGGTACAAAAACATTTAAAAATCCCTTGCACATTTATAGCACCACATAAATTAGATGTCCTGGGAGTAGAATCAAGTGGAAAGCTCAAACGCAGGGAGATTAAACAGCATCCGATACAAAACATCTGAGAATCGATTTCATTTATATATTCTACTGTATCTAGTGTAGATTAGATTCGTTGCTGATCAACAGGGTCATCTAATATCAAGAATGTCATCTTCAAATGATTTGCCCCAAAGAATGTTTTAAGAAGAATAATGATTAACTGGGATCAGTCTAAAAGCATGACCTGGTGTGAAATGTATTCAATACTAAACACTTTTCTGAGTTTATAAACATCCAGAACTCATAATTAGATAATCTAGCTCAATGATGGGACTGGATAGCCTACTGAGACATCTGAAATACATTTCTAGTTTTTGGCTCTGCAGTGATTTGGCTTATCTGTGTTAGTATAGTGGAGAAGGTTTGTAAAGTTTGCTATTTATGCCTATTAGTGAAGTGATGCATGACAACCTGTAACCCTAGAAAGGATTATTGGGACACAGCACATTAATACTCAGCATTATCCACAACCACTCACCCAAGAGGATGCCCCGCTTGACCACTGCCCTCTCTGGCTACTCGTACAGTTCTCGTGAGAAATTGTGCAGCATAAAGGGGGGTGGTGGGGGGGGGGGGGGGGGAAGGGAAGGGAAGGGAAGGGAAGGTTTACTCATATGTGATCACAGTCAAATGTCTGGCTTTTAAAATCCAATTACATAGCCTACACCTTGACAACCGGTGCAGACTCACAACAAGAAAAATTCCGGGATAATATTCTTCCACCCACACACTGCTTGCCTTAGGCCAGATGCATATCTCGTATCATAAATCACCAGCATCATACTAACCTTGAAATGCTGAAATCAATAGCCTGCATTTAATAAAAGCTGGGTCTGCAACACAGCAATATCTAATTCATGTTTGCTATCAAAATCCCATGCAACCCCCTGCCAAACATGTCCCTGTCATTCCTGGCATCATTCTGATTACTTATTGACCGTTTCACGATTTCAAATTAGCTTATTTTCCATGGATGTAACGATTACTCATGACTACATATTCATATTTCTTAGAACCGAGGGATTCTAGGAGAATGTGATGTGTGATTCAGTACCATATGGTGCTCATTTGTTGCACCATAAACAGGTAGAGCTTGTTCGTGTGGGGTTTCGGTTTAGTTTGTCTCTACTGTATGAAATTACTGCGCATTAAAACATTATTCAGAAGCTGTTCCAGCAAGTTAAATGAGCTGAGCCGGTTGTGTACACATCAGAAAAGCCCTCAGAAGTTCTACTGGGAGGGGCGTCCCTACTGTGTTATATTTAGAGATTAGGGTTAATTACCAAATGATGACACAAGTGAACATGCCTACTTCAGAGAAAAGACTCTGCACATACTGTAATGTATATATTACTCATCAAACAGCTTGCGTTTACAAATATTATTGTAAATTAGTTCATAAAGAGCTGATATCATCATGTGTCAACATTTTCTAAAACCTTTAAATTACAATCTTAGAAAACAAGATAAATTGAGTTGCTTGCTTTCACTGATTGCTGAGCTTTCTTGGACCAGGCTGTGTTTCCCATGGTCTGCTCCAGGGCCCATCAGTAACCCTCCTGAATTCCTGCACTGACCCTGGGTGCATTCTCTCTTCCAGGGTTTTGGGAGTGTGTCAGCTGAGCACTGGCTGGGGAACGAGTTCGTGTACATTCTGACCAGCCAGAGACAGTACGCTCTGCGTGTGGAGCTGACTGACTGGGATGGACATCAGGCTTTCTCTCAGTATGACCGCTTTCACATAGGCGGTGAAAAAAACAAGTACAGGTACTGCAAACCCTGCAATGCTCTATTCTATCTTACTGTTCTCTATCGTTTTAATGTCTATATTCTCACCTCACATCTTCTTTTCCTATACATATATTGATTTACATGTTACATGCAATTACAGTGTATATATTAAAAATTTCCGAAAATGCCCTGAAAAGTTTAAGTGAAGCTCATATTGAGTATTTTTATTAATTCAGTGTTCAATGCTCGCGCCTTTTCATCCTCTCTGTGTAAGCAAACAGGTTCAGATTCAGCAGACATCTATATCTACGGCTGACATTTGATCTCAACCAGATTTTGAAGCAAACCATTCCAAGTGTTCAAACTCTTAAAAGCAGATATATTCCCTCACTGCTTCCAGAGACTGTCAGTCAGCTAGATAAGTTGCTGCTGATAATTATTTTTTTTTAACTTACTGTCCTCCTTTCACCTTAAATGGAAATCTGATTATTTCACATTAAGTTTGAATGCAAAACAGATCACATGTCTATTATTTCAAGGCAATAAAGTAAATATTAAGTCTAAAAGTGTACCACTCAATTGGGAAAAAAAGGTGTCAGGTAAAGTCCACAGCAGTGCTCTCGGGGTCATATCTAATTTGTGGAATTTGTACATGCAAAATAACGGCAGCATTACATTCCTTTTTGGCGCTCACCCCCCAGTGGCCAGCTTTATGGGCTTATTAAATAGCTTTCAATGGTGAGACTGGAGAGAGAACAAACAGCTACACTGTAATTCAGTAGAATCTGAAACAGGCTTTTGTGGCCTCCAGTGGTGCATGACATTATCAATCCCTGAATGAATTTCTTGTAATCTCTCCCTTTTATAGGCATGATTTGTATAACATTAATTCATCGAATGTTAATTTGATGCATTTGGGAAGTTTAAACAGGTAAAGATTGCAGTTTAAACACACACAAGGCCACCTGGTCAGGCACGCTATTTAATTTGATGATGATGATGATGATGATGATGATGATGATGATGATGATGATGATAATAATAATAATAATAATAATAATAATAATAATAATAATAAATAGCTTTGTTGTTTAATGTGTCACATTGTCCTGGCTTATGAACAGCCTATGCCAGTAAAAAGTTTCAGGAATCTAATAGGCATTCTGGTCTCTATAAATAGATTTGTTCTTTTAAACTGTTGTGGTCTCAGACTCACACATTGCTTGTATGGAACATTAGCCAAAGCAAACCCTTTCCCATGGGTCTAAACAAACTGTATGAGATGTTGCCACTTCTGCTAGTGTGCTCTAGTACTTTCACAGCTTTTCATCTGAAACTGTTGCTTTGTGCATATTCAAAACACAACATAAAAAAAGACAGGATTAGATTTACGGTTATAATGCTTTATGATCATTGACACACAGACAGAAACACAGACCATATATAGCAGTGGTGCGCTGAGAACGGCTACAAAAAACTACACTGGAAACCTCGTTTAAATAATCATTTAAAGCTTATTGTATTACAAAGTGCTACACTTCTCGTTTATCATTGGCAGCGGTGGAGGCTTTCCAGTTGCTTGATGTGTTGCTCGAATGCCAGCCTCTTAAACCTGCACAGGAAATGACTTCGGTTTTGAACTGTGGCACAGAAAACGCAGCAGAAACGCATGTTGTAACCTAAATTACGAAACGTCTCTCCCTTACACTAATACTACTCACGTTAATGATTGCCCAATTACATACACAATCTGAAATAAATCAGAGCACTTTACTACATGTGTGCTGCGTGATAAATTACAGCTAATGACCATATGCATCTAATGTTTTTTTCTTAAGAAGTTCGTCACTGGACTTAGACATTGCTTTCTCTCTTAGAATACATAATGTGTAAAAGTCATTTAGATTATGTCAGGAGAATTATTACTGTTTGCCATGTACTTTTATTAAAGCTACATATGGTGCAACATGTGGCCATTCGTTGTGATCTCAAGAGACAAGAGACGAAATATACACCAAATAATATCTCGAACTTTTACATATATTAGATGCAGAGCAATAACATTCATAGGTACATTTCTAGTTGGTCAGATATAACATATGTGATGCTGATATCTTTCTGGCCAGATAGAAAGAAAAAAACATCTGGAATGTCTCTCTACTATAGCGTACATACATCCCAAATGGCTTGAAGTAATGTCATCATCTACCCTCTGTAGTCATGGAGCATTTACTGTTAAAGGCATGAAATATTACTTAGATCAGGGGTGTCCAATCTTATCCACAAAGGGCCAGTGTGGGTGCAGGTTTTCATTCCAATCAAGCAGGAGAAACACCTGATTCCACCTGTTTAATCAGTTAATCTTGGCTTTCAATAAACTCAAGTGTGGCTTCTGCTCAGTTGGAATGAAAACCTGGACCCACACCGGCCCATTTTGGATAAGATTAGACAACTCTGACTTAGATGGATCAAGGAAGAGGAAATTAATTAAACCGTGAGTTTCACATGAATCTTTGTGCTTATGTTGCGTAGTAATGTACAGATTGTCAAGGAAAACAGGAAGAAGCTATAAATATGAAGTTGTCTCTGTTATAAGGTATGAGATCTCAAATATAGACATATCTAAGCAATTCATTTAACAATATGGCTTCAACAATCATTATTTTTCATCTTAGAAAATAACATCCCGTTATGTTGCCTTTAATTTCTCATGCACACAGTGTAATGAAGCCACAGGATACTAAATTGAGATCATGAAATTGTAATGTCTATTTTGAAAATAATGCAAAGAAAGTATGCCCTAAAGATGCTCTTCTGATATGCTCTTGTGCAAATTAATTGTTTTTCAAGGATTGTAAAGGGACAGAACCATGTGAATGAATATTCACCTCCAGTGGGTCCAATTTAATTATAAGTTTTAATTTATATTTGCTTTGAATTTATAGCATAAAACGTGAATTTCAGCACGGCATATTGTTATTACATGAAACTGTCAACCAGTGGACAGTGTGCTTAACCATTTTTACCAGTATAATCTTCTGGGATATTTTTAGTCAGTATAAACAAATGAATAATTTTGTGACTGTGAGTCTGATATAAAATAAGTCAGGACTTTCAGTATGAGATGTTTGTTTTTCCCTTTGTTGATAACCTTACACGGAATTTTAGTGGCTAAAGATAACGGCTTCAGATTGTAAACAAGCACCCGGGGCTTCTCAGAAAGCAGAAATGGCTTTCATATCACCATTTACTTTGAATATAGAAGCAATTGTGAGGGGAGAAAATAGGAAAAACTAACCTAACTAACAAAAATACTTGGAATAAGATGGAAAAAAAAACTACAAAATCTTAAAGCACTGAGTGTCAACTTTCATATCAGCCATTTCCACCACTGTGGAGTGTGACATGACAAAGGCATTCAATGCTGAACATGGACACAACAAAAACATGTGCAAATTCAATTTTTTGGCCTGTGGGAAAATTGTTAAGTTCAGGTTGAGAATTGTTTTTAAGTCAAACACACCTCTGTTTTACTCAGACCCTCCAACCTGTGTGTGTGTAACCCTTGCACAGCTCTCACTGAAACACTGAATAGCTTTTAAATCTGTAGTTACATCTGAGATCTGAATACTGATGTGCACAACTATGGTATTAAATCCTCATGCCAAACACTGAACTCAGCTCTGACTATGTCACTTTGTGTCTTATTTAGTAGCAGAAATTACAGAGCAGGATAAGAATTCACAATTAACCAAATGTGCACATATTCACGTCTCAGCGCATTACTTCTTATGAAGATCTCTGGATAAGCTTTCTATCCTTATTCCATTTTTTCCTTAAAATTCTGCCGATTGGTAAGATGCTTAAAATGTGCAATTCAGAGATGGAACATTGTATGACATGTTTAAAAGTGTTTAAGGAGTTTCTAATGACCATCAACTCAAACAAAGTGTGTTTAGAATTTTGTGCCAGTATCCCAAGCAAAAAAAGAAACCTGAGCTTCAGTTACAGAGAATCATGTGCCACTGTACAATAACAACATGTCAGCAATCAAGACATGCTTCAAAACACAAAACTGAGGATATTTACAATACTAGCACAGGGTTCCCGTGACCCTGTTTTCTTACATGAGAACTCTGACTTCTGAGCGTGATGACAGGACAAAATCACGCTAATATTTGCGAGCGCAATTGTGCAATGATGCTTGTGCAATCGCAATCATTTGCTTGGTGTATTCTTTCACGCTTTTCCATTTATGAAGCACGATCTAGCCAAACCAGTGAATGCTGGCACACTGCACTGATGCGTCTAAGATGGTTAGAATAATTAAGTAGAATGCATGTTGTTGTTAACAGAGTAAAACAATAGCAACGTTTCCCTGTATGAAATTGGCATGGGAAAGTAAGCGAAACTGGCAGGACAGTTTCATACCTGCATGTGTCCAGTCTCTTGGTCAACCTCAAATGTCTTTTAGAATGTCGAAAATGTATTAAATTCTTACCAAATACACAGAGGGGTTGATTCGTACAGTATTAGTGCATGGAAATTGTACTCATGACCAATGTAGTTATGAGCAACTTCCAAGGAGGAGAAAATAAAAAAATTAAAAAAAAAATAGAGAGAGAGAGAGTGAAAAGAACCAGATGGAAATGTATGTTTAATCATATTACAGACATTTTCCAAAAAACTGGCTAAAAGTGTGACATGTGAGTGTATGTGACACCTAATTTCCAAGAGAATACACTGTCTTTCCTACAGGCCTACAGTCTTGAGTCTTCTTCAGTTCTTCATACCGTATGCAACAATCAGCTTTGTGGATTTTAGCCAAAGTAATCTAAAGTCATTTGTTTTGTAGCTATGCCACAATATCTCTGTATTTGATACACTTACGTTGCCGCCTCAAAATGAACACATATATCTAGTGCGTCGATCCAAGAAAATAATGGATATGAGGCTATAGCAGAGCCAAGACGTGAGTATTATGGATGGAGTTAGTTGAGTTGAAGTATGCCTGGGTCAGGTTTGTAAAAAGCGCAGGTTCATACAGAATGTCTGCATTCAAGGGTCTACAACTGCTTATTTGCCAGACCTAGTCCAAATACCTCTGCACTTAAATGCCGTGTTTGCGCAGACCGACTTGCCCGAGCGAACCTTTTGTGTGGTCTCACATCACTTTACTTAAAACCCACTACCACGAGTCGGGATTTGTACGTGTGCGTGTGGGTGAAGTGTTTGTGCACCACTTCATAAAATCAGCTCATGCACTGGGTTTAAATAACAGCGCTCTTTGCCAGAAATAAAAACACACGTTTAATTTCATTTTCATAAATATATCGTCTCCAAAGTGTGACCGAGCATATGCCGAGGTTATTCAGTATGATTTCTATTGCTTTCATCACATCACAGAAAAAAAGGTCCCCTGCCGTATGGGTATCCTTACAGCAGATAAAATCTTTATTTAATATCCCTGTGCTCTTACCAGCCAAGGCCTAAATTCCAAGCTTTTGGCCATAATGGAATGACCCTCTGGGATATCACACATATCTCTTCAGCTCTGTTTGATGTTGATTTGTGAGAAGAACTTGGCAGTCATGATGGCTGAATGATTTCAGTAAGCTGCAAGTTCTGGCGAGTGTCTTCTCAAACTAAGTCTACTGATCTAGACTCATTTGTTTGCTTGTCATAAATCATTATAAATATGATTATAATAGACAGTGCAGCTGTTCATATGTTAACACTCTCACTCTGATTTATGGACCTAAGCCCTTCATGAGGCTTCACTACCTGCCTGTTTTATGTCAAGAGGCAAGTTATGATATAGAAATTAATCAAAAAAAATTCTTTTTGAAATGATCTAACATCAAGTCTACACTTTGTATGATTTATTGCAACAATTTAATATTTTATGTTTTTCATCAGCTATTCTTTGTTTTGTTTTTTCCCTCACTTCCCTCCCAAATGTCCAAACACTCCTCTACAAATATACTGACCATTCTGCTCACGTGCATAGGGTTTAGTTTTGTTAGTATTTACACTGGAAATGTTGTACATTTTCAGAGATTCAGAGGTTATGCAGATGCTTAAATAGATTTTCCGGGTGTGGTATTCGGATTATGCAAATAACTTGTGTATAGTTCACTCCCGTGACATCTCCTAACGTGGAGTTTTTAAACAGTGTTTAAACCACCACTATTAAATGTAAGGACTAAAAGCCTTTAAAAAAAAATAAAAAATCAGGGATAGAGTATATGGACTTTTTTGTTCTGTCAAATATAACACTATGTTGCATAAAAACAAGTGACATTATAAAAATAAAAGAGATCAATTAAGGATATATCATTGAGAAGACGTCAAGAATTAATATACATAACAATATTTGTCTAGAATATTGATAACCTACAGTATAGTTGCATGTATCGTCCTATTTGTCACATAAAACTGCAAATTTGTTTTCCTTTAACTATATGACTTTCACCCTCATTATTTGACGGATTACAAAATAACACTTGATCTGTCACATCCTATTATTTTTCATTTTCTTTTTCTTTTATATTGCATGCCATAGAGTTAATTGTGCACACAACTTACTGTAGCAATGTTTTGTTAAGCATGCTTGTTACGAAAAAAATGCCCATGGTTTGAAAGATAAGCTGACCAAGCACTCACTCACTATGATTACTACTCACTTTTAAATTTGTGTTATTCATAATTTCATTTAAAAGTTTGCTGCTGATGTTTCTTAGTAAGATGCTGTCTTTTTAAAGGAATGATACCATTCCAATGGATTCCAAATGATCCCGTCACTGACACTGACTTACTATATTCCTTTATGTTCTGTAAAGTTGCTTTGAGACAATGACCATTTGTTAAAAGTGCTATACAAATAAAATTTTAATGAATTGAATTGTCATATTTAAGTATTTAATATTGGCCTCAAATGGTATTTTATAATTCCCAAAACACGTATATTACAAGACACTGTGAAGGACTGTGGTTATAACACATTGTCAGACAGTGGCACTAAACTTATTATTGCCTGATATAGTGCAAAAATCTGTGTATAACTGAGACACGCCTCTATTTTACAGCAAACTCCACCCTCTACATGGATGACTTTCGTAATTTACACTGATCCTTCTTAATAAATGTAGACAGATACACTAATAATAAACATCAGTCATTTCTTATTGAACATCATTCTCCATCCATTTCTCTTCAGATCCCACTGTATTACTAGTATCTTCTCTGGATGGCTCCGGGTCTCTGCTCCTTTACCCACAAAGGCGAAATTAATACAGTAACGTTTATTCACTTCGCAGACTATATTATCTATTAACATTTAAATCCAGTGTTCTATAAGATTATTTTTTAGTCTTAGATGGAGCATATTTGGTTTAATTTACCTCTACGTGTTCATTAATGCACTAATTAACAGACATGTACTAGTGTGTACTTAAATTTACTTCTGTATGTTTATTAATGCAATTAATTAACATGCATTAATATGTAAGTAATGTGATTACGTTATCCAAGCAAGAATATTTAAGGTTAGTTCTCTTAACTAACCATTAGTTCATAGTAAGTAATTAAGTAATATTATCAGTGCATGCATTAGCGTGTGATTATTCATGTAGTGTTACTGTAAAGTGTTCAGAGCAGATGCAAAAGCTCTGACTCTTAACGGCTCAGGTCAGGTACTGCAGTAATGTTGTGCAGTAAGTGTTGGGTTGCAGATAGGTTGGTGGTGGATAAAAAGCACACTGAGGGTTGATTGTGGTTTTTCTGTAGTAAAAGTTGGCCGTCATGCTTGCAGTGATTATATTGATGGGCTCTGACATCTTCTAAATTTGTGAGAGCAAAAGAAAAGGAAGTCGATCTCCTTTCATTCATTAAAAAGTAGCTTCACCTGAGTCCTGATCTATGGAGCACTACATGGTGCGTGACGTTGCTACTACTTTGGAGACCTTTTATATTAATAGCTTTAGTTCTTCTTTGCTGGACAGTACGAAAGCTAAGCGTACAGCTCCATTAATCTAAATGAAAGGGAGAGTTTTGTTTCTATGTACAATATGATACTCCTGTGTATTCTCCTACATGTGCTCCGATGGAAAAAACATCGTTCATGCCGAGAGAATGTAATGTAAACTCAATTTGGGACAGCTGAGGTAGCCAAGCATACATTTAAAGCAAACAATGAGTGAATATGCTCATGAATTACTGTCATTTACATTTGAGAGACAATTGCACAATGCTTTGTTACATGGTGGGCTGTTTGGTTGAAAACATATTACAAGCAGCTGCCTTTATAGGGAGTGTTTCCTATTTCTACTGAAACAAGATTCAAAACAGAAAGAAAAACAAGGAGAAAATAGAAGGATATGCTTGCTATTAATCTGTGCAAATGTCACATATCCGGCGATCAAGCGATCCTAACAAACCGCAATTCCTTTTTTTTTTTTACTAGAAACATCAGATGACACATTCCTTAGAGTTCTGTTTTGAAAGGTAGAGAATATTTAACCCTATTTTCAGTTTGCATTAGAGCTAGCGTTTCAGACTGGGACTTGTCCCCAGGGAGCTCTGTGTTATTTCAGTGTGGCTGACCAGGAGTTTGTTTAAAAGCTTGTGAAGAATGGGGAGAGAGGAGTATAGGAAGATTATAAGGTGCACAGATGTAAAAACAGCACTGAGACATTAGAACTTATAATGACTTTATAATGGGGATCTTTTTTCAGGTCAACTTATCACAATTAAGCAGAAGCCACAGCACCTTGACTGGAGATAGACTGGCGTGTATTTATCTGAGCCAAGCAGTTACCACAGCCTAAACTGTGGCAAAAGGAAATGGTGTGGTTTATCTGACTGGTTTTCTGTGTGTATAACCTGTAGCTGTAGCTGAACAGGAGCTGGGTGTTGGAAGATTATTTTCTGGGATCCTGCTTATAAATGTTGTAAGGATGGGAAGAATGGACAGTATCATAAATGTTATCAGAGATTGTTTCAAATTTGTACAAGATATTAGATTGTCTTGTGAAACAGGGGACTATTGGCAGGTGCTTGTTGCATAGTTGAACACTTAGGTGTTTTCTGACATGCAGTCAACAAGGATGTGAACAAGGATCTCAGAGGATTTTGGCAGAGGAAGCTTAGGGAAATCTCCAAACAAACAGCTCATTTGTATTCTTCTACACACTACGCTATTACGTCATGTCCCAATCGTTGTTTGAAGTGGACGGCTTTACAGTGATCAGGTAACCTGTGACCAGGAAACCTGTTGGATCGATTAAGTGTTAGGAATGAAAAAAAAACCCAACCATTTACTGGTTGCAATGACAACCACATAACCACAAAGCTTGGCTCCTTGACCCCTCACATTGCATCACCACCCTCTTAGTGGATCGCAACAGGCCTTCGACACCACCAAAACGCAATCAAGTTTTCCCATTCCATGTCCAAGCCTCATCTGAAGTAAGATTTATAACACTCATTCGCTCTTGTCCATTCCTATTAAGAGGGGTGGATTTCAGGACATGATCGTGTGAGGTTGAGCATATTTCACTTCATGTTCCTTATTCCTTGTTGGCTTGGTTCTGCAATGTTGTTGCTTGACCCTGAGCATTCATGTTTTGAGAAAAAAGGCCCCTCGTGAATGGATAATAAGAGGGAAGGAAAGTCATACCCAAGACGCAGATTTTAATGAGGGAGGTCAAGGAGGTTGGAAGAACAAAAGCAACTAATTCTAGCACGCTAACATGAGATGGTCACAGCAAATATACTGGTTTAAATACTCCATTAGTATCAATGTGTTAATGTATGAAGCCTGAGAAGTACTCTCAAAACAGCTGAGAAGTACTTTTGAGCACATAATTTGTTATATGAAGTGCAAGAAGATTTTTTTTACACAAAATTATAATTCATAAAGTGAGTTTTGTGGTATAAGACACTACTGACCCAAGCACATTTGGCGCTGATTCACTACTTGCATTTCAATTTCACGTCCTTTCTGAACTCGGGTTAGAGTTTCGCCACTCCGTTCTGTGTGAAATTCAGACACTGGCTACAAGCAGGTTGTGTTCACAGCATTTACCAGAGGCTCTTACCTCTACAGGATTAATATCTCTGTCAAAAAACATATCCTAATGCTAATACCAGTAGTCCCAGAATCCCTTTTATTCAAATGCTAATTCAAAGTTAGCAAAGAAAACAGTTCAATTTGTATTTTGGTTGGCATTAATATACTTTTTTAGATTCTCTAAAACTGTTTATACTATGTGCCTGATCTTATTCTAATTTACCACTAATTCCTTCATTTGACATATAACCAGCTCAAGAGTTGGAGAAAGAACCATGAAAAACAGATTTAAATCCAAGTACTTAGCATTCATTGTTAGTATTATTAGTAGTATCATCACTTTTGCATTTATTCTTTTGCACATTTTCTTTATTTGCTTCGCTTGGCTCTTCCGTGATATGTGTACAAAAAAATTTCTTTTTCAGACCAAAAACTGTCACTCTGTGGCTGTCAGAGCCAAATATTCCAAAAAAAAAAAAAATTACAATTACATTTTTTTCTCATGGGGCTTTTGAAAGTACAGGAGAAAGAAACAGCCTTGCCTTTGTGTTCCTTTAGAAATATATTCCATGTTATTATTTTCTCAAAGTTGTGGCTAATCTATCAGCTTCATAAAGCTGTGTGGTCTAAATGAACATATTTAGATGTTCTCTCATATGCACTCCTTTTCCTTCTTCTCCACATCCCTCAGCACCACTGTTCAAGGCTCCTGATTTACATCTTCCATATGTACTGCTCAGACTGCTCAGCCCCTGTACATACTGGCCTCACTTTATGTGTGTGTTCACTGTCACACAAACAGACGCAAGCTGTTGAACAGTGCTCATCTCGGCCACTGACACACTGACATGTCATGTGAACAGAGCTCGGACAGTTTGCACATGTTGTGTGGAGACAGGCATGTCAGGAACCAGAAGATGGGATCAGCCTCATGTGTGGGATCTGGTTCTAAGTGCTTTCATACTTGATAGCACCTGGAATCATCTTCGGTTGTTGGCTAGAGCTGGCAGTGAGTGAAAAGACTCAAAAAAGCTTTAAATGCTGAAATTTCCATAACATAACATCATAAGTGTATTTGCTTCTTTTTTCAAGTTTACATCTCCCCATATCATCAGAAAATGTTTACATCTTCACGTAAACTAAAAGTGGAACAAATGAAACACAACCAAAACATAGGTATAAACATTAATTGTAATCCATTTTCAACAAAAATACATTCAATGCTCTGTGTAATTTATCTTTTAGTGTAATTTTAGCTCATTTCTACACATCATTGTTGTATGTTCATTACATCAAAAGTCATCCACTAGTCTGAAAAACTTTTTTTTTCCAGTTAAAATAGACAGAATGTTTAGCAAAGAAGCTAAATTTAATAATTTAATAAATAAATATTTAATAGTCAATGTTCTGCACTATTTCTAGATTTCTTTGAAGGATATTGAGCATGTTAACTACTATATACGAACGTTCAGAATTTCCTCAAGCCTAATCTCGTCTAATAAAGCACAGGTTCAGAGGACATGCTGATGGATTTGATCGAAAATGGATCATCGGGTTTTACACAAATTTGTGGAGTTCATGTTAGATCGAGTCACACTGTTATTAAAGCAGAAAAGGGGACAAACCAAGTACTTAGAAACTATGCAATTCAAGTAAATATTTCACTTTTCACTCAAGTTGTTATCAATGACATAATGTGTAATGAAAACTGTTATATTAAATTAGAAAAGTATGCAAAACAGAAACACTCACGCGCTCCGATTTTGAACTCCACTGTACAGGCGAAGAATTACACAAAGAATCTTTTTAGTGCCGTATTTTTATGGATTTTTCATGCAGAGCTTATAATGCCTTTTCTTAATTTTTCTTATATCATAGAAACCATTATTACTTTATGATATATTGTTACTATAGTAACATAATTCTTACTTAAAAAAAGGATAACAGTTTTTTGAGCGATGCATCAATTGCAGTCATTGTTATTCATATGCAAGCATGAATATGAATGTGTGTGTGTGTGTGTGTGTGTGTGTGTGTGTGTGTGTGTGTGTGTGTGTGTTTAAATTGAGATGCAGTTCTGTTATACAGGTCACATCCTCACTTTGAAAACAGACACAGCATGAACTCTAAGAACTCTGAAAACTATGCTAAAAGTTACTGTAGAGAGATTTGGTGTACAGATTTGCAAGATTTAAGTTTTCTAAATGTGAAAAATTTCTTGAAAAAGTTCAGACAAATATTTTTTACAAGTGTCTTCATCAAAATCATGAACTTTTTCAGACCATAAGAAGTGATATGAGAAAAGAAGAGTGTCATGTTGCCACCTTTCCTTCATCCCTCCATCCTCTTTATTTCTATGAAACGTACACATTAGGTGTTTTCACACTTGAATTGTTAACCCCGGGTCATAAACGGAATCCTGGGTTATCTATAATCACGTTTCACACTGCTCATACGATACCTGGGGTTAACTGTTAATCCTGGGTATTCATTAACTAGACGTTTCACACGGTACATTGATAAACCCCGGGTTAACGTTTTTATTTGCATATTTGCGGTGTCACTGTCACTGATTGGACAAAAAGCAGGCAACCTGTTTACATGGCTTTTCCCGCGTCTTGCCAGTTATTTTTAAAAAATGCTGTAGGAATAATACTGTCTCCTCATCACTCCACTTTACATGCTTTCCGTCTTTTGACATTTTCTTACATTTCTCTACCCGGCTGCTGTTTACACAACATGTGTTTCCTGTTACTGGCGTGACATGAGCCTTGCTGCTCAATTTCTGATTGGCTGTCTATTGCTAAGCATCCAGCAGCAACAAGCAAACACCGCTTCATTTCACACTGAACAAACTTGGTACCGCAACCTGGAGCAAGGTTTTATAACCCTGGGTATCCCTGTTCGGGGTCGTCACAGCGGACCAACTGGTCCGCACGATAACACAGGTTTGGCACAGGTTTTATGCCGGATGCCCTTCCTGACGCAACCCTCCCATTTTTTTTATTTCTGGGCTTGGGACCGGCACTGCATCCAGTTGCTGGGGTTTGGGCATTGGCTGGGAATTTAACCTGGGCCTTCCGCTTGGTAGGCGAGAAACCTACCACTGAGCCACCAATGCCCTAACATCAATTTCAAATTACATGTGTGAAACGTTTCTTTACCCAGGGTTAAAAGCAGTTAACGCACAGTGTGAAAAGCCGTATAGTGCGAAAGATTAAAATAGTATCATGTTCTGGGATCTGGTTCTCTCAAATTTGATAGCACCTAGAACTGTTGGCTAGAACTGGCAGTGAGTGAAATGCCTCAAGAATGCTTTAAAAGAAGGATTAAAACAGAATCATGTGTCCATAATCTCAGATCCGGCATTTCACTATGTCGGCATTGCCACTATGTTTGCTGAGTTTCTTCTCTGCTGATTTCAGATTGTCGTTAAAGAGCCACAGCGGGACAGCAGGCCGGCAGAGCAGTCTGGTGATTCATGGAGCAGACTTCAGCACCAAAGACATGGACAATGACAACTGCATGTGCAAGTGTGCCTTGATGTTGACCGGAGGTAAGAGACAGGAATCTTGTTCTGTTGGGATTATATTTCAGAATTAAAGTCAAAGCCTGATGTGAAAAAGAGCAAAAAAAAGTACAACATGAGTCTTGTAAAAACTAAATATTTGTATAGCATTTGCAGCATCATTTCAATTATGAACATTATATCTTAGTCTACACTCATCCCCTCAAGGTGCTCATTATGATTCCCTACCTCACTTTATTCTGGACCAAGACACAGATTTCCCGTCTTCTGTATTGTTCTAGGCTATGCATGGAAAATCGCTTAAATGGTCCGTGGCCAAAGTCAATGTTGCTAGTTGGCTTTAGACTTACAAGTCAGACATCTTGCTGTCGCTCTAGTGTTCTAATCAGTGTGGCCAGGAGTGTGGCCAGCTACTTTACACTTTCCAAAAATTGTCGCTGTGTTCAAAGGGTTTTTTTTTTACGTTGGACTGACAAACACTGGTGCACAGAAGTGTGGACACGTGGCATGATGCTAACTGCTGTGGCCAGCGCAGTGAACAATATGCACTCACAACATGCATTTTATTAGGAACACCTGCACATTTATGCAATTATCCAATCAGTCATTTGTGTAACAGTGTAATGTGTAAAATCGTGTCATGTCAAACAACAGAAAGGTGATAAATGTGATCTCTGGGTGCCATAGTTTTTTTTTAAAAAAGTGATTTGATTTGAGCAATGCACATCATGATGGCTTATTTATTTATTTATTTATTTATTTATATTTAATAAAGTGTTTAAGCCCATGTACAGCTAGGTTCATTTTGGTTTCCTATTTTAACCAAACACAATGTTCTGTTGTCTTTTTCTCTAACTTGGACGTTTGACTGGACAGTAAATGCCAAGATTATCAACATTTAGATTTTACCACAAAGTAATTTAGGGTGAAAATGGATCAACTAAGACTAAATTATAATGTGGATGTGGTCACTTAGAGGTTAAGGTGTTGGACTACTGATTGGAAGGTTGCGAGTTGCTGGGCCCCTGAACATGTGAAGTAAATCTAGGTTCTGTTACAGTCTGGGCTAGAAAGAAATCAGCCTCCAGCATTGCTTCTTGATTTCATGATGTGTAATTTTTTGTTGCGCATGGTTCTACAAAGCTCCAAACGAATCTGTTTTAAGACATTCATTAACAGCAAATAATCTGATGTGGATGGCAAAACTACAGCTTTATATCGATGTCTTTTTCTGTTAGAAAGACAAGAGGCTCAGTCCTGCTTTTTGGTACATTTGTACCATCCACTCCTAAACAGTATGCCTGCGTGATCTGACTAAGATAAAACTAAGTTTAATCGAATTGCCTATTGTTAAATCTATTGAGTGTTCTAAATTTTCTAACACAAAAGGCATGTTGCAGTATATTTAACCTTCACTCTGCATGTAGACCTCGGCGCAGTGCATATTCCCAGCGCAGTCGTCTCAGCTAAACAGCCACAGGACCACCACTTGCTGGCAAAGCAGGTGTGTAATGCTTTGAGTGTGGAGTAATGAGGTCTTTGTGGACCTCCACATGCTGTGAAGAGTCAGTCAGCATGAGCCAAGACCCAAGGATTTCTATGAATACATGAACTCGTTCCTCTCTTCCTGCGAAGAGACTTTCCTGTCCCAAAGGAAGCACTTGGTTTTCAGATAGCTGGGATATATCATTAAGCCAAACATGACAGCACAGGACCGGAGAGAGGTCCTGTCTTCCAGATCCTTTTATGAGCCAGTCAAGTGCAAAATTTTCAAAATACAAGTGCAGCCAAGTGCAAATTTTTTTCATGACCTAGCCAAGTACAAGTGCATTTAAACGCCATTGTCGCTGCACATTTAATAACAGGATCAGGCATGTTGGGTTTATATGTCATGAGGACTAGACCGAGAGATTCAAGAACAGACAAGTGTCCAACACTAAACTTGAATATATTACACACCAAACGCTCATTTTAATAACCGATTACTTTTATAGATAGCTGATGTGGCGAATTTACTGTTCACTGCTAAATGAAGGTTAATGTTAAGTTTTCGTTTAAGAGATATTTGATGTTGAGGTTGGTGATGACGAGTAATATCAGGATGAGGAATGAGCTCAGCTAGTGCTTTGTACTTGCCAACCAAAAAAACCCAAAAAACCGTGACTAATTTTCTGGTCACTCTGCCTTATTATGTCTTGAGTGCTCATGATCAAAACAGCACCTAGACACCATTTTAAGCCATTTTAACAGATATATAGTATGTTAATAGTATATACATGGTCAGCTCTTCCTTAATATAGGATTAGTCAGAGTTAGTTATACAGGAATAAAGTTCTCTAAAATAAGATATTGATCATTTTCAGCAGTCAGCTATACTGACATACATTTACTGACCAAATGTTGTCTCATACAAGACTTTAATTCCATCAAGACTATTTAAAGAAGATTCGCAACTCAACTTTGACTTTGACATCGGTGTCATGTGACTTCACTAGGACTCAAGCTAGTTTGCACTGGTAAAATCTGATACCGCCTCAAATCCAAAGACTAAAAAAAGACACATTTATAAGCGTGCAGTGTATCAACTATTCTTTTTCTGAATAATCAGTTTTCAGCAAGTCAGCATCAATCTTCTTTTCCAAAGATAATGAAAGAACGTTCATTACACACAATGACCGAGACACAATGTGCTAGCTCCAAAAGATAGTAGCTTTCACCTACAAAGAATGTTGTTTGCAACGACAAAAGAGTTGCAAGCTATGGTTCAGGAATCAGATGCAAAAGCAACAACTTTTGAAGCATTTGAAGCTGTACAGAACAAATCTCAAAGCAAATCCGAACTGAAGTGATATATAGATGGTTACACTTAATGAGAATACTAAGACTCGAACACTGGACTAGAAGTCTACACCTCATCTCATATGAAAATGAACTGAAACACCAATTTCAGCAAGGCTGGATGATTTGTTTGGCTTTGAATTTGGTAAAGAGCACATTATAAATCGTTTAAACGCTCAAAACCGAAGAACTTGACTCGGACTTATCAGTCTTGACTTGGGACTTGAGATTCACTTGACTTCATTCATTCATTCATTCACCTTGACTTGTGAAACAATAACTTAGACCCATCTTTTGTGTTTCTTTACCTGTTTATCATCAGGCTTAAAATCTGTAAATTATCCAACATATAATTTCTTAATTACTATATAATCCATTATGTATTAGTACAAGAATATTCTATGTAAACCTGCATTTTGAGTTACGTCTAGCTCTACTGTCAGAGCTGCTGTTAAAGAAAATAGTTTTGGAACCTTTTGATGAATGAGGTGTGAGAACATATACAACACTATGGAATAAAATGTCATTTACATGCTACTGAAGATTATTATTAACTTAGTAATGAAATATAAGGAAGGGACATGTTGATGTATTTGATTTGTCTGTGTACTTTGCTGAATTTACATTCAGTGGTATGCACTGCCCTATTGCCTCATTTATTTATATGCTACTGATTTAGTATGGAAATAAAGCACTGACTTTAACCATGACCACAGCCATGACACAATCTGATACCTGAAATGTATGACCATGGTAACAAGGAATATTAGCATCCAGGCAGTGACCTCACTCAGATTGGTCTATGTCAATAAAAGGGCAGCATAGTTGGCTCTTGGAAGTCAGAGCGAAAATGTCACAGATGAAAGTGGCATCTGAGCTGGAGAAGAGGAGCCAAGTTCTCTCACAGAAGTGATACATGCCATAAGAGGCATTCTGTGGGTACATTCTGCAAGAGAAGTGTGTGTGTGTGTGTGTGTTTTTGAGTGCATGCATATGTGTGTGCGTGCTTGTGTGTGTGTGTATGCATGCGTGTGTGTGTGTGTTTGTTTGTATATGTGTGTGTCCTGAGTGTGACCGCTGCTACATAGTTGAGTTTAATTGACTGTAATGTGACACAGATGAAAGGCTTCGAGACAGGACCGTACCCCTCACGGCTACAAGCAAACAACTTCGCGAGCGGAAACTATTAAGAAAAACAAGGACAGCATAAACTACACAGATTTTTCATTTCATCTCATCATATTCAGGAATTCAGAAAAGATTTTTATCAGCTGTTTTATCCAGGCAGTATATTTATTTCCCTGTCCTGATACGTGTGGGTGATATTCTCAGGCCATTGTCAGTACAGTTTGAAGTGTTGCCGTTGCCTATCACATACTTCTGTAATTATCATAAGTGCAAGCTGTCAATGTCGAAGGCTGTTGAATGTAGAAATATTCATCACAGAAAAGTATTCCCATGTTGCATGCTAATCAAACATGCAGGCCAGCACTTCTGACTTGGCTATTTTTTGTTTTGCTTGGTGAAATACAGCAGTCACCTCCATGCAGCTTTAGAAGTATGTGAACACCAATTCCTGACCTTTATTCCACTTTCCTTATTTAGTTTTTATCTTGTTATCACTTTCACCTCTTTCTTATTTCCTTCTTCCCGATTTAAACTCTCAGATGTCCTCGACTCTCCTCTATTGTTCTATTCTACTTATTTTTTCTGTTTCTCAATTTTCAGTTCCTTGTTTTTCATCCTGCTTCCCTCTTTACAAGGTTTCATGTTTTTTTTTTCTAGTTTTGAAAAAAAAAAAGCAAATAAATAAAACAAGACCTCTGTATTACCTCTGTATTATCCTCTAGACAGGAGATCAAATGGAAATAAAAGAGAGGAGAGAGATCTCCTGAAGTCTCCTGTCTCTCAGCTTTTTTCCTGAGAGAAAAGACCTCATGAATTCCATATATCTCCTCTCAGTAGAGATCTCAACACACTGATGTTTTAATGATGTTATCATGTTTGTTTAAATACGCTGCCAAGCTTACTTCAAGCATACTAATGTGCAGTAGGGTTTGATAATTGATGTACAGGTTTTTTTTATATATATATTTTATCAAGTCTGCTGTAAGTATATTTGAAGAGAAGTACGTTTATCTATTTTTATATCTCAGTTTAAGCATGTAGAATAAAGTACACTAGTATACTTTCCATATGCTAGCTTTTGCAACTATGAAAAGTATACTAGGTGACAAGGATTCTATAGTCCACTCCCTGTAGAATTGCGATCGTGCAAATCAAGCTAACTCTGCTAGTTCTAAAGAGCTTGAGATTTTTCAAAATGACCACAGATTTACCACAGATTTAGGCCGAGATGTGCCGTGTGTCGTCATCACAACGTGCATACAGCCAAAGCTTACAAGTACATGAGCAATCATAGAGAGTAAACACATGTGTAGGAGTTTAAAAGAAAAATCCTGTGCTTGCAATTCAAAAATTCTGCAACTTGCAATCAACATTAAAAAAGTAAAGCAAAAATCACACACACAAAAACTCTGCTGTTGTGGCAGTTGTAGCTTTATTAATGTGGGCATCAAAGTATTTAAGTCTGATCTCTCAGGTATTTACTGTTCACTTATTAAATTACGTATTTTTAAGTCAGAATGTTTAATCAAAATGTTAAGCATAAAATTTTCAAGCATTTAAAATTTTTTAAATTATTAAAATATTTAGAGATTTTGGACAGCTTCATTTTATCTTCACTGTGTTGCCATCACATGAAAAATAACTCAATAAACTGCTGAATTACATCAGTGCAGTTGCCTGATCGGGAAACTCTGTTAAAATCTTTTTGATTCCAAATAATACCTTTCTCTCTATTTTAACTTTTTTTTTTTTAATCTAAAAAAAAAATTGTCAAATCTCTTTTTTGTCCTCGTATTAATTTACCTAGGGATTTTTTGATGAAACGTTTAAATTATTTAACAATATACATCATCACAATGTAGCTTTACAGAAATATATAAATTCAAGATATGAATTTTAAAAGAATAGATTTATTATTTTTCACTAATAAGCAAGCCAAGATAAAAACTCTCAGACGATATGAGGAAGAGAAAACAGACTCAAAAGGGATCAATCCTCATCTGAGTGACACTGGATAGGTATACGAATTATAAATCATTTCCCTTCTATTACTGTCTACTATATGTAACCAGGAAGTTCACTCAAGTTTCAACATGAAGTCTCTCTTGTGAAATGTGTTGAAAAGTTAAACATTTGTGACAAAGTTTACTCCAAAGGTTATATACTGCAACACGAGAGAATCTCTTGAGAAAGAAAAAACAAACCTTAAAGCAAAGAAATATTCATCTAGCATTTTCTTATCAATGAGTAGGGATGTACTGTGCTGAAGTATTTGCTTGCTTCATGATCTTGGTGATAGAGTATAATGATGATTCCAGTCTAAATAAAATTGTGAAAGGAACCGCGGTGCTGTTCAGAGACATCCTCATAATAAAAACATGTAAATAATGAACTAATATTATCAATATTTCACATATAAGTGTAGAATTGCATCACTATTACTTTCAGAATTTTCTGTATACTGTTGAAGCTGCACTTTATAGATTTATTAATGGAACAGAAAAACTTTTTATTGATCTATATTGATATACAGTGTATATATTTATATATACTGCATTTCATTTACTAAATTAGTCTCTTTTAATCTTCAGGCTGGTGGTTTGATGCCTGTGGTCCATCCAACCTGAACGGGATGTACTACACCCAGGGACAGCATGTTGGCAAACTCAATGGCATTAAGTGGCACTATTTCAAAGGGCCGAGTTACTCTCTCCGTGCAACTGCCATGATGATCCGACCTCTGGACTTTTCGTAGACCTTTCTCCAAACCCACTTTCAGAGACCTTTTTCCAAACCATGTAGGTGGGAACGTGGTGAAAAAGGGTTACATCTGAGGCGATGATCCGTTATATAATAGGACACCTTATAAGCGGCTTGGTACGCTACATGTACTGTACGATACGTGGATTGTGTGATACTCATTTGCAATAAACAACCTTTTATGGAAAAAAAGGCTTCATAAGAAGAGAAGAGAAGCGGCTTCTATTATTATCACAGGAGATGATTAACTCTCTGGGTTTTAAAGAGATCGTTCTTGGCTGGCTTTTATTTTTATATATCAGAGATATGAACTCGAGTGCCATTGTTGGGTCACTGTCAGCTGCTGAGCTGAGCAAATAAGAGCTCTGATAGGAGACTGGGTGATACTGCATACGTTTAAGCCTGTGGCTCATTCGGTACCCCAGTGAACTTGCAGCAGCTGGAAAGATTTCTGAAAACCCAAAGTGAGCCACTGACTTGAACTTTTTTTTGTACAAACATTGTTGTTGCACAGTTATCACTGACACATATATTGTATTATTACCTTGTTTTGTACCTACACACATTTTTGTACATGATTCTTGTCAAAACCGAGAAGAAAACCTATCATACAGCTTCCAGCTTCTTTACAGTTTGATGTGGAACCTAGAGAATAGGGTTTGGCTGTTGATACTTTATGCCAGATTGAATCCAGTTTCTATTATTACCAGCGATTCTATTAATACTGGCTATTATTACTTCTATGACCTTTAGGTGCATTATGGCTAGTAGTCACAATTAGACTACAGGCCAGGGTTCACGTGTACAAAACGAACTCTTTATTTTTTTTTTCTCCGAGTTAGAATTCAGTTAGCTGAATGTATGTAAGAATGTATGTAAAAAGGATTCTCTGCTGTAATATACACCTTGTATAATTACTCATTAAACCCATTGTGAATCAAAATGTGAGCAGAAGAAAAGCCAAAGTTCTTGAGGTGCAGACACTGTCCAGGGCCAGGAGACGAGAAACTCTGACTTTGAGCATCATGATAAGAAATTGCAGCCTGCCCTTCCTTCACCAAGAATAGCAAAGTTTAATTATACTATCCATTATTTTAACATACAGGTAATATTTTTTTTTTTACATGTTTAATGCATTTGATCGTTGTTTTACGTAGCAGCTTAAATATGGATACAGTGCAAATGTATCATTTTAATATGCCAAAATGTATGTCTTTTGTATCCCTTTACTGTCTGGAATATGGTTTGTATTTTCAGGTTGTGAATCACATACAGTATCCTAAAAGTGACGTAAAGCACCCGCAATATCATTTGACTAGTAGTGAAGAATACAGGTTTTTTTTGTTTGTTTGTTTTTGTTCATCTGTGAAGTTGCAAATGCTGTTTTAATACGTCCCAGCTGAAGGACAGTAAAAAGTGAAATGGCTCATTTTAGTGCACTGTAAATTCATAACTAGCAGCATGGAACAACTACATATAGTTATCTGTTTTGTGTTACTAAAAAAAAGTAGGTTATTTTATAGATACGCCATACAGCATCTGGAGCATATAAAATAATAGCATGCCGTTTATTAACATACTTTAAAATATTGTAATTTTAATGTGTGTTCCTTGCTGTCTTGAGGAAAGAGGGTTTTTATATCGTCTCAGAGCCATAGGAGCTGCTCTGAATAGAATTAGCTGAACTAATAATTCTAGTGCAGGCTGCCTTCAAAACATTACTATTACCTCATAAAACTGTGCATTTTCCATTTTATTTAAACACTTCATTCTTTGTAACAGTCAACAATTTGTGATGTCTAAATAAAAATAAAAGAATGCATGTGATGCACTAAAATCTTACATTCCAGCATTCTGAGCGGAGAAGTCACAATCTTAGGTCATGTATGCTCTTCCCTTGTTTCACCTACAGACTTCTGTTTCTCCGAAGTTCCACAAAACGTTCCGCAAACTGTCACGTTGCATTTCAGACTTTGTATTTACACCCAGACAAAGAGGAAGAGTTGTGAGAACATGAGCATATGGTGTTGAGCACGCCAAGCTGCTATTGTCTGTTCATGCACCACCACTGCCTTGACAGATTGCTGAGGTGTCAAGCAATGCTGTCAGGATGGTCAAGTTACTCCACAGCCAACATTCTTCCACTCTAATACGAGGGTTAAGCAAACGCCTTGTGCTTACGAACTCCCGCTTATCCCTCAGCACCTGCACTGACCCGGTAGACCCTCTGGAACGCAGCCACCATCAAAATGAGCCCAGTCACACAATGAAGGAGTGGCAGGCCATATATTTTACTGAAGCCCACACACAAAAAAAGGAGTCAAGAAGTAGTCCAGTCCACTTTCGTTGACTTATTGTTGAAAAAAAAAAAAAACATTATAGACCAACCAAAGAGCAACATCATAAACTCTCAAACTCAAGAATGATATACTCCAGGCAGCTCCAGAACAAAAGCTGAGGATTTTGTGATGTCAAAGTGTAAATGTTAAAGGTTCACATCTTCAATCAATGACACATTGATGTGGCCCAAAGCCTGAATAAAGCCATCATAGAGAGCAGGGGTCTCAAACTCTGCCCATCACCATCACTATTATTCTGACTCTTTTCAGGGCCATAAGGCTATAAATTTCAATGTATTAACATCAATATCCCTGACTATTAAAGTACATGAGGACAAATCTAGAATAAATTATTGAACTTTGCACTATCTTTGCATTTTTATATATATATATACATATATATAAAAATGCAAAGATAGTGCAAAGTTCAATAATTTATTCTAGATTTGTCCTTTTTTTTTTATATATATATATATATATATATATATATATATATATATATATATATATATATATGTAATATTTAACTTCTAAGGTTTTTAATACATTCAAGATTCAAGATTTTATTTGTCACACATAGTGAAATAAATACCTGGCCTACTATTAGAATTATTAGTATTACTAATTATTAGTAATATTACTATTAGTATGGCCTACTAATAGAATAGAAATAGAATATTAATATAATAATATATACTAATATATATAATAATATTACAATTCATCCACTAGTCATCAATGTGGAAACTAGTCAGGTGGTGGAAAAAACAGGATATGTTAAGTAAAATTATAGTGTAAATGTAATTTCAGATTAGATTAAACTAATTCTACAGTTAACTGTATGTTATGAAGTTATGGAACATGATAAGTTTTTAGACATGAGTATGACATCTAATGCAGCAGTTTTAACCAATGTATCAGCTCTGTTACATGTGTTATACAGTGGGACATGTGGAATACAAGTGCTCACAGGTCTGGTGTTGTGTTGTAGGATACTATAGTTTGTTTAACTTTTTAAAATTTAAGTTTAAATTTTTTTTGCAAGGGTGCAACTGGCCATGTTTGGCCTTGAGGATTTTCTGACAAATCTAAGGATGGATCATTGCTCATCTCATTCACAGAAGAAGGGAGATTCAGGTATCAAAAGCCCTAGCAAAGAAGAAGATAGGGCTCAAGCTATGATCAGATACACACGGTATGAACCCTGGTAGCTATCACATCCTCTTTAGAGACAAATATTAACAGTGAGACTGGAACTTCAACCATATACATACAAAAAAAATAATATTGCATTATAATTCTTTTCCAGATGTTTAAATTAAGCGAGATTCTCTAAAAATAAACTAGATGACCTTATATGGATTGACAAATCACTTTTAATCTTAGTCTAGTAGATAAGTGTGGGGGAATCAGAAATCTGCTCCAGGCCATTTTTGGGCACCGTATTTTAGACAGATTTTCTGTGCCAAAAGATTACATATATGATGTGTCTAAACCTGAACATGACTCTACCATTACAGCAGTCCTGGCGAGTTTTTATTCCTGCTACCCCTATATATTTAGAATGATATGTTCACTTAATATGTATATATCAATTTACTAGGTTTTTGTTAGTAGTCCTGGGGGAGGTATGGCCTCATTTCAGGAAGTCTTGAACTTCATTGATGCATTAATCTGAGATGGTTAACTCCCTATCCCATCACAGCTGCAGTAGGGGATAGGGGAGCACTAAATAGCAAGTGGGATTTTAAACTAATTGTGATTATTGGGGGAAAAGTTTATGCAGAATTCTTGCATTAGAGGGACCTAGTTATGCCGGTAATTGTGCTCAGGTTTCACTCTGCATTTAGGGCTAACTCTTATTACAAGTTTAGTGAAGACAAACACAACTGTATTTTCCAAAAATGTAAGGTAATGCATGAGTTCACAAGCTTTACAATGTAACAAAAATATTACCCCCAAAATGTTCTGACCAAATACTACAGTTGTAATTTATTTGAGAAAAACTTGGCTGTATTTGTTGTCTTATGGAAATGCCATTTCAACATGTTCCAAGCTATTTTGGAAGATGTAGTGATATTCGATGAAGAAAATAAATTTTGTTTTGTGGGAGCAAATTTCATTTTCTCCATTGTTGCTTATGAGGAAACATGATTGGATTGAGTGTTCTGTTAAAATATAACAGAAAATGGCACGGATACATTACAGTAAGAGCAAAAAAACTTTTATTTAAATGGTACGGCCAGCATGTAAACTTGCAGCAAATCATTCTGATAACTCTATACCTATCAATATTTGTCTTACAGAATAATAGCCGTAATAGCTCTAATAGCACTTTTACTTACTAAGATTTTCCATTTCATGCTAGAATGAAATGATAGCTGTGAGATCTGTTTGACTCGTGTTGGCAGTGCACCAGGTATAAAATCAATTGCCTCTTTTTCTGAACTAAACAAAACTCTACTAAAACTCACAGCCTTGCTGTAACACTGAAGTCATCTGGCCTCATCCTTACAAGCGCCAGAAGGCCAGCACTACTTGATCCCTGGCGCTTGATTTGGGAAGTGTAATCAGTGGTTGCTGATATACCCTGTGTCGCTCTTGAAGAAATGGAAATTCAGTTTGGCTACACAGAAGAAGCTCTTGAGACTTTCCCAACAAGGCAACGTTGGACTGAGTGGATCTTAAACAAAAAAATGTCCTGAGACATTCAGGGCAAACAGTCATAGAAGACCTTGAAGTATAAACACACAGCTGGAGTTTTGAGAACTCAGTATTAAGAAGCCCAATAGGTGTTCAGCATGATGGATGAGTAACAGGAATGAGTGCAACGTTTAGTTTAGGGCCTTGGTTTGAAAGAGTGAGTGGGCTGAGGTAATGGAAGGGTGTCAGGAAGTGGGGGTGTCTAGATTAGCAGCGCCAGATGAGTTACGACTAAGCTCTGGGGCACAGGGCAATTCGACGTTTGTTTATCAGATCCCTTCTCCAAAGCAGGCCCAGGGGAGAACCGCCTTCCTTCACCACAGACTCCACTGTGACTACCCACGTGGGGATAGCTGAGAATGGTCCCTGTTTGTTTGTTTGCTAGATGGCACTTGGGGCTACAATTCGGGGCCAATGATCTTTAAATTTCAGTGACAGAGTCACAAGGGGAAACATTAAAGACTGTGTTTTTGATATATATATATACGTGTTGGAATGCTATGTGCACTCAGGAACTTGTCACAGTAAATGGCAGGCTTCACAAATTCCTTCACGGCACTAAAACTCTTTGGATTCACTGACGGTCTGATTGGAGAAACTTTGGGGGTCATTTAAGATCAGCACATATTAAGCATCTGTTAAACCACAGTACGTTTTACTTAAATGTTCTTAAATAATATTACAACCTTGTCTTTAATATGCATAATTAGCTGCTAATTATTTCAAACACTTCTGTGACTGGTGTCTCACATATTTAAACTTGTTTCATCAGTCCTTTGAAATAAGATACTGTGCCATACTATCTGACAGTCTCATCCAAGCAACATACAACTGAACAAACTGAACTGGACTTTTAGTTTCCTGCTTGAGCATGCATATGTGTGTGTGTGTATGTTTGTGTATAGTGTTATGCCCAGGCCTGCAATGCAGCAATTTTCAGTTCCTGTTCTTTTTCTTTTTATGTTTTTTTTTCCCTTTGGTGAATTGAAAGGTTAGTGTTGTCCAGCTCTGGTGACTGATCACATTAAATATGTGGGGGAAAAAGCCTGGAATGTTACATACAGTACATATACGAGGCTCTACGACTAAGTGGAGGACTGCTTAAGTGATTTCCTTTGCAACTTCTAAAGTATTCCTGCTCATTTCCATATAACCATGACCCCATGTGGTTAGCCTATGTCACATTCATCATCTAGCCATTATAGTCAACATGACTGACTCAGCTGGCCTGGTAGTCATTCATATAGTTGAAGAAAAAGGATTTCAAACATACCCATTTGTTCTCCGTACATTGAGGGCACCAGGGCACCTTCCTTAGGAATTAGTATCCTTTTGAACTAGTGGGGTCAGTTTTGGATCTATTAGATGGTCATGAGTTCAATTCTAAGCACTGCCAAACTGCTACTGTTGTGCCCTTTAGCAAGGCCTTTAACCCTCACCATTTCAAGGTCACTATATCATGTGGTTGAGCCTGTGTTCTGATCCCAGCTTCTTAACATGGTATTTTCTTGTATATCTAACAATTAAGGCTGTCTTTTTTTTCTGTATCAAAGACCTCTCAGCATCCAGCAGAGGTATATCCAGACCATTATTATAGGGCTTGTATAAGTGATCCATTATTAGATATGGTGGTCTTTAGTAAAATTCATTCTGATGAAGGGAGTGTGTAACTTCCAAATGAGAGTGAGAGTGAGTGCACTTAACAGCATTTGACCTGTGTTCAAATGCACACATGCAAATAATTCCTTTACTCAATGCTAACATTTAGTCTTTCATCAGTGGAGCCCCTTTATGGTGTTCCCCAAAATACACAAACAGTTGGTCAGTAACCATCCAGCTTGCAGCCGCATCCATATATTGCTTGGAAACAGGGCTAGTGGCTAAGGTACAGTGTACAGATTGTTGGATAGATTTACTGATATGCTGTAGTGTCAACATTTTTGGTTAGAATGTTGGGTTTGGTCACAGTGTATAATGTTTGAACTCCCTAGCAAGGTGCTGAACTGTTATGGAGTAAACTGAAACTGCCCTGCATTTAACAGACTATGCAACCAGTGTTGCTGATGGCCTTATTCTGGCCAAACAGAGCAGGGTTCCTTGTGTGCCTACTATCCACCAGACCAACTGTTTCATATGAATGGGTCATTGTGATGCAGCAGACCATATACCTTGAATTTAAGGGTGTATCCCATGGAAGCAACCACCATAACTCAAATACAGTGAGATTTTCACAACGGGTCAGTCACACCCTTAATCATTGATCCATCTATCTACTGGTTGCACAAAGGCAGTTTTGTTTTCGTAGTGGGCAACTATAGGCATGAGTCTCTTGTCAGCAGTTGGAAAGCTTACACCTACCAATTAGTAGCATCCACCACTGTGTGTTGTCAGTCTACAGTTGGTACACATGCCCTTTGCTGGTAAATAGAAAACACCACCTTGACACTTGACACAACCATAACTGCTTGTTGCAAAATGTTTCAGCGTTAGCCACTACCTTTGAAATAATGCTGATTGGCATTGAGCATTCAGCCAACAATGAAACTGACAAATGTGCAGTATTCCCACTCTTCTACTGGAGTTGCTATTGCCAACATCCCACCCAGACACAGGAACTCATATAGATGGTGTGTTTGACCATTTGAAATTTCCTGACTGCATCCATAATTGTGATGGCAAGCTATCAGCATTCCCTAGATCCATACCTCTCTGATCACTAATCCCTGCTGAGGTGGTCGTCAAATGTAATGAGACAAAGCAATTGAAAGAATATCAGAGTCTGTCTCTATATGCAAGGCAACTGTGCCAAGTTTCTCTGAGATCTGTCCTTCATTACAGTGTTGCATTGACATGAAAGGCTCATGCATTTGGTCCATGCTCAGCCAGATCCTCTATTCTACATTTCATCACAGTGCAGTGCATCTCTTTTCATAGGGCTGAGCAGCCAAGCCTATTTTTTTTCCTGCCATAACAACGCAGCAAAGGTGCTTACTTTTTGCTTCCTGGAGGGTTCAGCAGCTGTGTCTGCTACTCACTTTACACTCTGTTGCTGTAATGTATCATCAACGTAAGCCAATAAATAGCTAGCATTACTCGAATGGCCTGTGAGTCAAACTTTGTGTCTTACTAGCAGCATTATTTTGCAGGTAGTACAAACATCTGTAAGGCTGCCGTCAGTACATGATGCTAACCTTGAAGAACAAAATACTAGGAATTGCATAATGTGTTACTTTGCCTCCTCGCTGTTCATGCAGCCAGACAGTGACACAAATGGACCATGAGTCTGTTTTGACAATATAGCCAAATTTAGAGAAAATAGTAATAAGTCAAAAATGAGAAATAGCCCATCAAATCATACATCATCATCTAAGGTGTATATTATCACACTGTAATTAACATCCATGAATCCGTTTCTTCAAACTCTTGACAGGATAAATATAGGAAAGAGGACAAAATGACATGATCTTTAATAGGCTAACAAGGTCAAAAGGTAAGGATTCTGCGATTGTTTGGCACAGAACAAGCACACAAAAACTCTAGCAATGAAAAGGAAATTGCCCAGGCTGTCTAGAACATAACAAAGTAGAGCTCTGTGATAGATTTACTAGTACTTTCCTGCTGCAATGTGAGGTACAATCTGAGTTGCTAAGAATTTATGTTCCTGCTGTCACATCATCAATAAAGATCAGTAAGTCAATTCAACTGGATGTTGTTCATGGCTATATCATGTTTTACAGAGGTGTGATACCTTGGATCAGGAGAAGTTACTTTTTTTCTGTCCACACTTTCCACTTCATATCACCCTAGAATAGGTTAATCCGTTCCATTTGTCCATGGACTGTTTATATCAAACTTTAATTCGGCTTTTATGTCCTCGAATCTTGCCAGTGACCTCAAACAGTGATATACCTACATCTTTAATAAAGTTATTCATGACTGACAGCATTCTTCAGTCACCCAATACCGGTCTTCTGCGTTCTGTCAGATTGTTTTGCTATTGCTAAACTCACCAGTGCTTTCTGATTTCTTAACAATATAACAAACAGCTGACATGCCTAATGTCGTTGCCTAGCCTCTGACTGATTTGCTCTGCTTTTTTAACTTTATGATGGTCCAACATTTACTGGCATTGATACTTATTTAAAACACTCCAGATGCAGATGGAAGATCAGATATTATCAGCTAGACCTTTTGTTAGCTCTACCGTGTACCAACACACAACAGTCCAAGAAAATACTGAGCAGACAACACTGAGCAGCCAATTGTTCAATTACGATAAAATAGGCGGACTATGTATGAAAAGGTTGAAATTCCCAAATGTTCTACTGATAATGATGTAGTATGCATAGACAAAATTAAACCTGACAGCCTGCACTTCATTGCTTCATTGCACATTATTGCTTCATTGCTAGAGCACAGAAACAAAAACGAAAACTAAATATGGATGTATTATAATTCTATATCTTGCTATTTAACTTACCAAATGTGCTTAGAATGGAATGAAATTTTAAGTCATGCAGCATGGAAGAAGAATTTAGTGAATACTCACTAATATGTACAAGGATGTTACTGAGGACAGGATGTGTGTTTTATCAATTAGGCTTTTGTCCTCCTCTGTGATATGTACTCCATATATTTACTCATTTTGACCATGCAATTTTACAATGTTGTTCTTCACAGGAAATGTTAACCAGTGATTTAGGATAGTTATACAGACTCCCCCCCATTGGGATGTCTGCAAGCTTGTACTTGAAGGATATTGTAGCATCCCATGTCAAGTTTTGGAAATGCATTTTGGAAGTGCTACTGACTCCAGGATGAACTTGGGTCAAAAAAAACCCAGTCCACATAGATCACGGAATTGGAGGCTTTGAAAAATTTCTTTATATAGTTTCTTTCTTCATTCAGAGCCTTATAATTATAAGTTGTTCCAGTTCTCATTGTATTCTATGAATTCAAGTAGAGTTACATATTTCTGTGATCCAAACATTAAAAAAAACCTTGTTAATAATGTGAATCGAATTAGCATATGTTTGTACACTGGATCAGCATCACTGCTTGCATATCATCATTTTTTGTCAGCATATGCTTTTCATATAGCACTCTTCAGTAGCCACATAAGCCTTTTCTTTGCATGAACATTTACCTTTAGGCACATAGCAATGTTTTAATAATACCACTAGCATGATTAATAATGATGATAGTCAGCCATTAGCATGATATCACTAAAGCTAGCTGTATCTACTTCTTAAACTGGATTCATTATTAGCAAAGTAAGCATTTTTTTGGTCAAACAGTATCTTTCAAGTTATCTCTAGGCAGACTTTAATGTTCCAATCAGGAACATTGCTTTTTCTGATTAAATCCATATGTTTTTGAAGCAATTTAACCATGCAATCATTTGGTGGAATAGCTACTTTGGTTGTTTAAGATATATGTGTAGAAAACGGTTGGATCTGGTTCAAGGAAGATTTTGTCCCTGATACAACTGTATCAGATTTTTATATTTGTCTACTTTGCTCAAGCAGAGTTTAAGTGTTTTCATATTGCAATCTCATTTGACAGTTAAATCTACTGAGAGGAAAACTGTATGACCTGACACATTTAGTGATACTACAGTCTTTTTACAGTCAGAAAAAGGATCCTTCAGCTGGATCAGGTATGTCTTATAGAATTGGCTGCAACACTTTAGTGTTCACTCTCAGGAAAACAGTGCAGTAGTTAAGCCAGAAATATCATCTGCCTCCTTAATGCACAAGTCCCCTGAAATTTGTATCTTTGTATGCTCGTTCTGTAATGGTTCAGGAGTCAAACAAGATCTGATATTTCACATTCCTCCCCCGCATATTGTTCTGCCTTTGCTAACTCACTTCTTCCCTCCAAGAAGATGAGTATGTTACAGACACTTCCAAAGAATTAAAATCACCAGGTCACAGCGCTCTTTTTGCTTGCAATGAGCTCATCTTTCTTGAATGGTGTTCATAGTCTGTGTCAGTTGCTGCGCAGGGGGTGGGTTTTCCTCTCTCTTTTGGAAACTGTGTGTTTTCAGCCCTGGTCACAAGTCAGGCTGATTCATTTCATTTATTTATGTGTTTCTGTGAGATGGCCAAATTCAATCGGTAATGCGAGTTGCAAAATAATGTTATTGGATTAAAGGAAGGAATGGATGACCTGACAAAGTTTACTTTTAGGAAGCCAAGACCGAACTGGGAAGCTTTAAACTATGTCAAAATAGCAGATGATGCTGTTCTAAACATTCACGGAAATGTGAACAAAGTCAAATTATATTCTCACATGTCAGAGCGTTCAGTTTATTGCTTCTTTTAATTGCTTTGTGACTAGATATGGTCTTTACAAATATATGGTTTTATGCTGTGCTACACACATCATTTCTGCTCTCATAGATGGAAGGACTGATTAATCGAATTTGTATGATGTCATAACGTTTACAACAATTTAAAAATAGTAAAACCCTGTTATTTGTCAGACTATAATTTTGTTTAGTTTATTTGGTTTGCAGTGCCTTTCCACTAAGGGCATAATGTATCTGAATATTACAGGCCAGTAAAGTCTTTTTTTCATCAAACATTTAGCACTTAATGATCCTTTTAATCAATGACAGATTACCACAACACAAATCCAATTAGCCCAAATCAAACTATACTCCAAGCTTTTGACTCAACAAAACGACAGCCCCCTAGAGGTTTGGACGGCGCAACCAGGTCTGACTCTGCCCAATTGGCTATGATTGCCAAATAAAACAAGCTCAGGAACAGCCATGGACTCTGAGGAATTGAAAGACAAATACAAAGGGGGAGATGCATGGAAGTGGGACATGCAGCAGCAGGCACAGGTGCTCTCACTCTGTCCTCTAACCCTGCAGCCTGTCTGGGCAGATGGAGAGACTCTTGGTCCAGGTGGGTTTTTCCCATGCAGAATCACTTCACACCTGGCTGTCTGGACGTCCACAGCTATCCATCGCAATGATGAAGGCAATTCATCAATTTGGAGTGTAAATCAGAAAGGAAAACACCTGCACTGGGCACACATGGTGGTAAAGGTCCATATATAGGTACATGCTGGTGAGGATAGTTCAGTTATATACCTAATGTAATCAACTGAAATGAGAGATGGGCAAGTGGGCTTTGTTTTAAATGTGATCTGTGTGTCAAATAAAGCAATACTCTAGCACCTTGTTTTGCCATATGCCATTTTCCCCTTGAGCTGGTGTCCATCCGTAACAAAACCTATTTATGTCATGAGGTCATTCAGATGGAATCATCCAATGGTTTAACATATTAAACCTATATTTTACATTCTCGCTACAGAGTGCCAACACAGTGGAGTTACTGTGCTGACGGCTGGTTTGCTGGGACTGTAAGGACCTCTACTGGTGGACCAACGAACACACAGGTCAGATTTCCAGTTTAAAGTGTAAAATAAGCTAAAACAAAACTGATATTGAAAGAAAAATAAAATTAAAAAATGTAAATAATTTGCTGAAAATTAAATGAAATATTACTCAAACGTTATAGGAACGTTGAGCCTGTAGCTCATCTCATTGCTGGGTCACAGCTCCAGGTTCCTTGGTTTCTTCCTGAACTCGGCTTGCTGTTTGTGTGGAGTTTCACGTGTTCTCCTTGTGTCCTTCTGGGTTTCCAGTGAGTCCTCAAAAACATGCCTAGAAGTGGTCTGGTGACTAAATTTCACCATTTTGTCTAGCGTGCGTGAGATAGGTGCGTTTTTTTTTATGGCGCTATGTGCCCTGTCTTGTGTTCTTTTTTGTACTTCCTGTCTTTGCACTGTCTTGTCTTTGCACTGATTGCACCTGGTTGCACATGTTGCATTTTATTTAGCTAGAACAAACTTCTGTCCTAGCTCTGTGTTGTTGTTTCTGTTTTTGGAATTATATTTGATATGTTGTTTATGTAGTACCAGGGTCCTGGAGAAACGTTGTTTCTTTTCACTATGTACTGCGTCAGCTATATGTGGTTGGAATGACAATAAAAGCTTCTTGACTTGACTTGACTTGAATAAAGTTTTGGAAGTGAAGAAGACTTGAAATCTAAAGTGTTGGTGAAAGATAGTGTAGAAATGTTCCAGTTGTCAATCAGTCAATCAATCAATCAATCAGTCAATCAATCTAGAGTTTGTGCTGCCTGTTTTGGTGAGTCACCTGCTGTTCCGCAAGTGTATCCCAGTGTTTACAGACCCAGTATCTAACAGGTGTCCTTTTCCTGTACTAAATATAATAACACGCTTATGCCATTCTGTGACGTCCTCAGTTTACACAACCCAGTTTACACAACACTATCTCTGCATGTTCTGAATACACATTGTAGATACAGGGCAAAAACTGACAGGCTGGTTTTATGCTACATTCATGCAGATGCATGTTTACATTAGCAGTAATAAACTAAGGAATGGAAAATTACAATATAGTCACACAGTCTCTAAAGCATCAGGATGTTTTAGCTAAACCTCCTTGAGTCCAGTTGGTTGTAAAATTGCACAAACCTAATTAAATAAAAAAAGGGGTGGGGGAATCCCTAAATTTAAAATAGCTAGCTAGCTAAATCACCAGGTCACTTTATGTATAGCTAGCTAGCTAGCTAGCTAGCTAGCTAGCTAGATAGATAGATAGATAGATAGATAGATAGATAGATAGATAGATAGATAGATAGATAGAACTCTGAATCAGTCTTCAAATCCAACTGAGGAGTTTACTGAAACAAAAAAAATAAAATATATAATGCATTCAACTTATTCCTGGTAAAGATATGTTTCTAATTCTATCAAAATAGTCCCTGAAATGTTAAAATTACAGTTGTACTGTAATCCTTAGTGAGCCTTTGTGCCACTGACGTTACTATTTCTAGTTGTATCTTGCTAACTGTCACATCACAACACTTCAAAATCTGTCTCACCATGGACTACAAACATGGCCACCATGGACTCACACTCCCAGCAACCACCTGCACTCCCACACTCCCAGTCTCTTCCTTTTGATTATGCCATTAATTATGTAGGTTTGGTTTAGCAATCTTCGTAAGCACTTTTGTTGCAGTTCACAGTTGTGAAGTATACGTTCAGTTCTTTCATGTTCATGTGACGTTACCAAGTCTGTGTATTGCTCTTGTTAACCTGGTTTTGGATATTTCCGTCTTTAATTTTCATCATTCAGATCTTCTTCTATATGACTGTGCCTGTTTTGACCCCTTTCTGTGCCTCATGTCTCTTCGATTGATCGTGAGGTCTAGCTTCTCCTTTGTTCCCCCTTTTTTTAAATGTGTTCCTATTATTTTGGACTGTACCTATTTCTTAAACATAAACTCCTCCATTTGTATTGCCTGCTTTCTTGACACTAACTACTGAGATAGTTAGCATTAGCGATGCATGCTATATAATTGCTGTAATATTGTGTTCAGTATATGTTACCACTTTTATAATGATTGTAATTATTTTTTAAAGCAAAGACATAATTTATTTGTTATATAATCCTAAATGTTTCATGCTCAAGGAGCATATCTGAGGTCATTTTTATTTACTTTTGTTTATTTCCTCATAGCTATCAGTGATTATGATCTTGGTGTTTCCCCAGGACCCGCTCTAGACATGATTCCCCAGGAGGGTCACCAGCAGGTCCTCTGTTTCCTGCACACGGTCAATGACACACAACCACTCCTCTACTTGATGACTGATAGCTAACAGCTGCCTCCATTTGGCTTTGGCTTCAGCCTGGTACTAAGAATAAAACTCTTTAAAAAATTTTCCCAGAGAAGCAAACACAAACATATAAAGGTCTAAATAAAGAATGCATTACAGATCATTAATGTATAAATCTGCACTGTTCCCACTTATGCACGAATTGCACATGCGTAACACACAAATTTCTCTAAAATGAAAAGGCAGTGTACAATAGCAGCACATTGCTACACATGTCTTTGCACGGTGCCAGGTTTCTGCAAGGCTTCTTCAGGTGTCACATTCTTTCCTGGGTAAGGACATCAGGATCAAGTGACTCTTGCATATGGCACACAGATTCCAGGCCAGGCTTGCATGCTGTTATGTAGAGTTTAATCTATTTCCCATATGCTGCATTCTTTATCTTTTATTCTACATCTAATAGGATCTAATTCTTAATATCTGCTGGTATTCATACATTCGACCGCTCATAGTTTGTCTTAAAGGATTTCCAAGTCTTGTGCTTTCACATAAATGATATTTTTCTTCTCTTCATTATATCTGGACAGACACATGTTCGACAAAGAAACCTTTATATTACAACTTCCACAACTGCAGGAGGAAAAAAGAAGAATTGCGTTAGCTTCTTAGTTAAATTTGCTTATTTAAATGCTTTGCCATTACTATCAGATTCCAGTTTTATCTACCTGACACTGAAAAACAATTTTATTAGACAGAAGGACATTTGAATTAGTGTCGCATCTGTAATATGACACTTTGCATCCCAACTTATGCCAAGAGCCTAAGTTTAACCTGCACCATAATTTTGAGACCATAAGTTACCATATTTAGGGTATTATTCATTGCTTAATCATGTTTACAGTGTCATCAGTATTATCCTTGTACTCCAAAGACTAGATTAGATTTCATCAAGTGCATTCATGTATTGTATAAGTTCTAAAGTTTGCTATCAACAAATGATTTCTGGAGAATGTTCAGATAAATTAGAACATTCAGATCTAACAATACATAAAACATTTTTTTAGCCAATGGTAATAATACACACATTGGCACAAAGCACAATCACTAATGTGCTAAAATCATCCGCAGGGGAAATACTTCCGTAATCTACTGAATGATGTCAAGGGAGATCTTTTTTTTTATCTAATTGCATATTATTATTCACTACAGAGAGAGAGAGAGAGAGAGAGAGAGAGAGAGAGAGAGAGAGAGAGAGAGAGAGACAGACAGAGAGAGACTGGCAAACAGAGAGAGAGAGGTGATATGCCACTTAGCAGCTCATCCATCTTCAGTAATTGCTTTATCCTGGTCAGGGTGGATCACAGTGAATCCAAAGCCAATCTAGAGAACACTGGGTGTAAGGACGGAATACACTCTGGATGCTACTCCAGGCCAATTTAGCATAGCCAATCCATCTACTGGCATGGAAACAGGAGAGCCAGAAAGCAAGCCAAGCAGACACAGTGAAAATAATCACTAGCTTCCACAGCTAAATGGAGCGTTCTCTCGAAAGGAGCAAATTAATTCTCCCGTGTTTATGTGATTACAATTTATAATATTAATATGAGCACAAAGTGAGAAAGGTGAGATAGAAACCAGTAAAACCTCTACAACATCCAAGAGTTCTCAGGCTAAAATCTGGCTTCTATTTAAATAGAAAAACGGTTCACAGGAGGTCATTCCAGACTTATGTGTTATTGTCCTTCCAATATACATCAATCTTCATGGTGGCCTAGTGGTTAGCAGGTTTGCCCTGCACCTCTGGGGTTGGAGATTCAACTCCTGTCTCCACAGAGTTTGCATTTTTTCCCATTGCTTCAGGGGTTTCCTCTGAGTATTCTGGTTTCCTCCCAGTCCAAAGACATGTGTTGTAGGCTGACTGGCCTCTCCAAATTGTCCACGGTGTAAGAATGCACCATATTCAGGGTGTCCCCTGCCTTGTGCCCCTAGTCCCCTGGGATAAGGACCAGGCTCCCTATGACCCTGTGTAGGATAAGCGCTACAGAAAATTGATGTAAATGTAGATGGCCACCTGACTGTCACACCCATAAAGGTTTACTAAGATTGGTGTGGAAGCTCTGACCTCTACCCCACCGAACAACACTGACTAATCTCAACGTCATTAATGCTCCTGTTTTTGAATTCCCAAAGCCACATTGACAGGAAACCAACTCTATGGCCTCATGAAGGGATATTCAACATGAGAGAGAGAGTTATAGACTGTTGGAATTAACTGAGCAGATGAAGATATGTCGGTTTTATATTAGACAATATTGTACTGTCTGATACTGTACAGATAACATAGAGATAAAATAACATATACAAGTAACTTGAATAAGCTTTAGAGCTCTCTTTGTGCTATATTCTGTTTAACCTCAGTAATGGCCACAATCCCTGATGTAATGTGATTCCACAGCAGTCTCCTGAGTTCAGGGGCAAGTGTCAGGGAAAGATGATAAGGGAGGTGGGAATGCCTGGCATACTTTCCACCATCATGTTGAGTTTGCTCCCTATTTCAAAGGCACTACTGACTAACGGAGGACGCTGCTTCTAGAAATGACCAGAGAATAACAACAGTAGGTGGTACAACCACAACAATTAAAAGAAGAGCTGAAAGTGTGGATGAACACACCGTTGTTCAACAATGTCTGAGACCATGTCATCTCAGAGGAAGCCCTCGGCTAACAAGAATATAAAGAAGCTGCGTACGCTGAGCGTGGTGTGCAACCTGGCACGGAGCTGGCAACAGTGGATATGTGAGAATGAAGAAAAGCAGGCTAGTGAACCCACAGGCTGGGCCCCAGACAGTATTGGCAAGGACAAAGCTGAAAAGCAAGAGCCAAATAAACCAGTGTCTATTGAGAAGAAGACAAAAAAATCTCAAGACAACAAGAGTGCACCAGAGGATTCCCGTATTAAGACCAAACAGGTGGTGAAAACAGTGACACGAGATGTCCAGGAGAAGTGTGCAGGCATTGAGTTCCTGACCAACCGCATTTGTAAAGACCCAGAGTCTGAAGATCTGGACAGGATGCTGAAAAAGAGTTCACCCACGCTGCGCAGGAAATGCTCCAACATGGTGTCAGAGCTGAAACAGAGCTGGAAGGTAATAGAACATGAACGGAAGAGGGCAGGGGAATCCAGTGAGGGCAGTGGGATCTCAGAGGCCAAGGAGCGAGTTCTGGAGCGGGATATTTCTGAGAGCCAGGAAAATGCGGAAGAGAATGATACAGACTCATCATCCATCAGGATCAAGAAACCATCATCACTCGGGTGAGTGTGGCTTTCCTAAGACTTTCCAGACTGTCATGATGAGTTAAAAATCAATCAGTTTGCTTCCTGTGAAGGAAAAATGTGTATTATCAGCTGAAACTGGGTTAAATTATCCTGCACGTATCCGTTTGGAAAGTATTACTTTTAATATCACTATTGCTATTACTAATTAGTGAGATTAATTAATACATGTGGTTTTATTTATTTAGACTTTTATATTGTTTGATGTTACACATGGATTGCTAAATGACATTAAAATGTAATTAGCATTTACATAAAAAATTTAAAATAAAATTTCTAGTTTTAAGAGTGTCTAATGGTTTCTAGCAAACGTTTTATTTTATATATATATTTTTTTTAATCAAGAAGTAATACACAGATAACCATGATTTCTTCTTTCCTTGCAGGCATCCTGACATGCAGAGTAATTAAGCCTACAGATGTAATATCAATGTAGTCAATTAAGTCCATCGTAATTAAATCTCCCTTCAACCATCTTATCACCGCAAGCTCAGTATCTGAAACCATGAGACTCCTCTAGGCCACTTTTCCAAATCCTGTCAGAAAATTGACTATTATCAGATTCACGCGAACCAGTTCCTAAACATTACAAGCTATTTTTAAATAAGTTTTTCCAGAAGATGTCTGTTATTTGCCAAAGTGTTTTCTTGTTTCTTCACATAAATCGCTGACAGCTTTTGGGAAAATTAATAAAGGGACATTCTGATACATCACCCACAGTGATATATCAAATGTCCAGTATCCCGAACCAAGGCACATAATTCATCACTGTTTTTATGTGAAGAAAGAACCAAGTTCCATTGGATATTCATTTAACAAGTATTTGGGTATTTGGTTTCTGACCTCATAACATTTTTATAGTCAAGTGTGGTTTATTTGTATGTGTGCGGTCATATGTTTGAAATACTAGATTTATTACGATTGTCGAAAACTGTTGATTTCACACATTTTGTTGTATTTGTTTTATCACAGGGCCAAGAAGGAAGTAGAGGATGCCAATAAAATTAACGCCCTCTCAAGCAAGTACAGCGCTGTGGGGAGCCTCAAGAGCCGCTGGCAAAACTGGGCGTCAGAGCACAGCAACAGCCAAAAACTCAACCCCTTTAGCGATGATTTTGATTATGACTTCTCCATGTCCTTGCGTCTGCGGAAGGGAGAGGAAGGCTACGGCAGGCCAAAGGAGGGCAGCAAGACGGCAGAGAGAGCCAAACGGGCTGAGGCGCACATCCATCGAGAGATTGAACACCTGTGCTTTATCATCAGTACCATGGCTGACCCTGACCCAGATGGTTGCACGCGGATAACCTTCGGTGAGCTGTTTGACAGATATGTGAGGATTTCAGACAAAGTAGTGGGCATCCTGATGAGAGCCAGGAAGCACAACAAGGTGTACTTCGAAGGAGAGATGCTGTGGCAGGGTCGGGATGATGGAGTTATCATTACACTGCTTGTGTGATACAAACATGACGCCATTTTATAACATAATGCACTCTGACTAAAAAAAAAAAAGAGCCTTGACTTCGCTGCTGTAGACGGGAAGAAGTATAAGTAGATAATAATGGTAGAGGGTGGAACTGATGTTATTGTTAAATTATTTGTATTTTATTGATGGATTTTAAATTTTTCAAGAGTTTTTATGAACTGATGTTTTTTAAAGACTTTAAAGATTTTTATGTATTTATCTGTGATGTGTGTGCAGTCCTGTTCTGTATTCAGCAAGCCCTGGCTGATTTTCACACCTAATCATCATAAAAAAAAGTGCTCACGGCTGCAGGAGTGTCATAAACGTGAAAAGTCATATAATTCTGGTACATATCATGCCAAATAGTGAGCTGTTATGAATAGTCAGCCATCACATAAGGAAAACATATTTAAATATGACAAATTATACCGTATTTTTTCATTTTATTCAATATTAACTTCTGTTTGCATTTGTAAAATGTTTTGCTAATTTGAAATGGAAATTGCATTATTATGAAATGTCACCTGTTTATATTTGGCTTCTACAGTCATAATGACTTCATCCCTTCAAGCAGGCAAGGTGTCATCTAATTGGAAGTCTGCATAAAATTCCTCCAAATGAATACGAATAATCTCCTGCAATAAGTCACATACATCACACTTTACTGCACATGTAATTAAATGGTATATTAAGATTAAACATAATGTTTTATGAAGACACATTATGCCTCCATGCCTTCATCTTACTTCAGAAAGGGGTCACTGAGCTAATGAACAGGTTTCGTTTGAAATAAATGTGCATCATTGAAGAGGTTGTAATGAGCATTTACATCCAGCAGACTGAGCACTGGAATACAGAATATCCATTAACTCCACTTCGCTTTCTGAACTCTTCATGGGATTTGATGAACTGTGAAAAACTGTGGAATTCAGGGCTGAAATAAATGTACAGTAGTACTTTTTTCTGCTCATATATCTTTTATTACAACATTATTGGACATAAAGTTAAAAAGTCAATCCAGTACTAAGGCTACATTTCACATTTAATAATTCTTCTTTAATAATTCTTCTTCATCTGATTATTTTTTTATTTATATAAGTATAAAAAAGTAAATAATATGCACAGTATCCTACACCATCACTATATTTATTAGAAAAAACAAAACAGTTCCAAAGAGGACTGTTTCTCTTTGGAATAGTGGTAGCTCAAGTGGTTAAGGCTCTGGGTCGTTGACCAGAAGATTGGGGTTCAAGCCCCAGCATTGCCAAGCTGCCACCGTTGGGTCCTTGAGCAAGGATCTTAACCCCACCTGCTCCAGGGGTGCTGTATAATGGCTGACCCTGTGTTCTGACCCCAACCCCCAAGGATGGGATATGTGAAGAATGAATTTTACTGTGCTGTAATGTATATTTGGCAAATAAAGACAACTTAACTTACTGAATCTTCTTAAATTTCTTAATCTTAAAAATACCAAGGCACTGTGAAGCTTTTCTGATGGCTCATGGCAGCTTATAACCTTATAACCTTAACACCTTATAACTTTAAAATGTTTTATGTTGATTTTTCATTTAAGTTGTTAGCCATTTAATTTGACCTCCGTACAATGATGTTCAACATTATCCTTATCAAAAGTTGGGTTGTTAACCCAGTGCTTAACACAGTTTGACATGAAAAATGTACCATAGCAGCTCTAATATCAACAAGGCTAAATTTGCCTTTTTATTCTGTGCTTCTTTAGTTCACCTGTAGATGGCACACATCAGTTATTAAAAAAAAAAAAAAAAAAAAAAAAGTCAGCGTGAAGTACTGTATAGTAAAATAGCCATTTTTATGCAATATAGTGTAATAAAACTATAGTGTAAAAAAAAAAGCATAGATACCAGGTTTAGTGACACTTTATGCTAAGAAAATATAGTTCAGAGTCATTCTGAACCAATATTTTAACCAATACATCATTGTAAATGGTTTAAACATTCATTGTCTAAACATAATAAACATAATACATTTGTATAAGTGATGTTTAGTTTGTTAGACTATGCTTGACCATACACATTCAATTATTTTGAATGACCAATGGGTGCCCCCTACAGGCAAAATGGTTTAACTGCAATTCATTTAAGGTGAAAAGAGCCCAATATCAAACTGCCAAGAAGAAGACACTAAGTATTTTATTAAGTAAAAAATACAAATGAGGTTAATGTGATTTGAATGCAAAGTTACTTTGATTAAGATTTCAAAATTGCAGCAAAACTCCCAGTGATGTCTACATGTGTTTTTTATGGAACCAAAGACTACAGCAGCTTACCTGACTGGTCTTGCAGGACGGCATCAAACAACACTTGTATCTGGTTTCAAAATCAAGCATACCTAACAACATGACTGTTCTCCCTCTGGGTCAGATAAACGACATTTAACACACAGAACTGTATCTTTTTAGTCAGGCATTAAATGTCACACAGTTCAAGAGTTTTCTTTAGCCACATAACAACTACAGCTTTTATACACTGTATACCAAGGGGACTGTAAATTAACACATGTTTAAAAATATTGCACCTGGTTGGAAATCCATTGCAGCTGATTCATTCCCTGTTTATAGTAACCACTTTATTTTGGTAAGGGTCACTGTGGAGTTCTATCTCTGGAGCATACATACATACATACATACATACATACATACATACATACATACATACATACATACATACATACATACATACACACAGTGGTGTGAAAAAGTGTTGGCCCCTTCCTGATTTCTTATTTTTTTGCATGTTTGTCACACTTTAATGTTTCAGATAATCAAACACATTTAAATATTAGTCAAAGATAACACAAGTAAACACATCATGCAGTTTTTAAATGAAGTTTTTTATTATTAAGGGAAAACAAAATCCAAAACTACATGGCCCTGTGTGAAAAAGTGTTTGCCCCCTAAGCCTAATAACTGGTTGGGCCACCCTTAGCAGCAACAACTGCAATCAAGCGTTTTCCATAACTTGCAATGAGTCTGTTACAGCGCTGTGGAGGAATTTTGGCCCATTCATCTTTGCAGAATTGTTGTAATTCAGCCACATTGGAGGGTTTTCGAGCATGAACCACCTTTTTAAGGTCATGCCACAGCATCTCAATCGGATTGAGGTCAGGACTTTGACTAGGCCACTCCAAAGTCTTCATTTTGTTTTTCTTCAGCCATTCAGAGGTGGACTTGCTGGTGTGTTTTGGATCATTGTCCTGCTGTAGGACCCAAGTTCACTTCAGCTTGAGGTCACAAACAGACGGCCGGACATTCTCCTTCAGGATTTTTTGGTAGACAGCAGAATTCATGGTTCCATTTATCACAGCAAGTCTTCCAGGTCCTGAAGCAGCAAAACAGCCCCAGACCATCACACTACCACCACCATATTTTACTGTTGGTATGATGATCTTTTTCTGAAATGCGCTCTTACTTTTACACCAGACGTAATGGGACACAGACCTTCCAAAAAGTAAAATTTTTGTCTCGTCAGTCCACAGAGTATTTTCCCAAAAGTCTTGGGGATCATCAAGATGTTTTCTGGCAATACTGAGACGAGCCTTTATGTTCTTTTTGCTCAGCAGCGGTTTTCGTCTTGGAACTCTGCCATGCAAACCATTTTTGCCCAGTCTCCTTCTTATGGTGGAGTCATGAACACTCACCTTAACTGAGGCAAGTGAGGCCTGCAGTTCTTTGGATGTTGTTGTGGGGTCTTTTGTGACCTCCTGGATGAGTTGTCGCTGCGCTCTTTTGGTAATTTTGGTCGGCCGGCCACTCCTGGGAAGGTTCTCCACTGTTCCATGTTTTCGCCATTTGTAGATAATGGCTCTCACTGTGGTTCACGGCAGTCCCAAAGCTTTAGAAATGGCTTTATAACCTTTTCCAGACTGATAGATCGATAGGTTTGTGACCTCAAGCTGACGCAAACTTGGGTTCTGCAGCAGGACAATGATCCAAAACACACCAGCAAGTCCACCTTTGAATGGCTGAAGAAAACAAAATGAAGACTTAGGAGTGGCCTAGTCAAAGTCCTGACCTCAATCCGATTGCGATGCTGTGGCATGACCTTAAAAAGGTGGTTCATGCTCGAAAACCCTCCAATGTGGCTGAATTACAACAATTCTGCAAAGATGAGTGGGCCAAAATTCCTCCACAGAGCTGTAACAGACTCATTGCATGTATGCACACCACTGTACATACATACATACATACATACATACATACATACATACATACATACATACATATACACACACGGGACACCAGCCTTTCCAACTTGACTTGATTTTAATGAAGGCATTTTTTCAGTCAAACCTTTTAGTTTTAGCTTAAATAATATGTTCTACTTAATTATTCATTCATTCATTGTCTACTGCTTATCCAATCTATTCTCGGGGAGCCTGTGCCTATCTCAGGAGTCATTGGGCATCAAGGCAGGATACACCCTGGACGGAGTGCCAACCCATCACAGGGCACACACACTCATTCACTACGGACAATTTAGAGATAATATACAGTGGGGCAAAAAAGTATTTAGTCAGCCACTAATTGTGCAAGTTCTCCCACTTAAAAAGATGAGAGAGGCCTGTAATTTTCATCATAGGTACACTTCAACTATGAGAGACAGAATGAGAAAAAAAAAATCCAGAAAATCACATTGTCTGATTTTTAAAGAATTTATTTGCAAGTTATGGTGGAAAATAAGTATTTGATCAATTACAAAAGTTCATCTCAATACTTTGTTATATACCCTTTGTTGGCAATGACAGCGGTCAAACGTTTTCTGTAAGTCGCCACAAGGTTTTTACACACTATTGCTGGTAGTTTGGCCCATTCCTCCATGCAGATCTCCTTTAGAGCAGTGATGTTTTGGGGCTGTTGCTGGGCAACATGGATTTTCAACTCCCTCCAAAGAGTTTCTATGGGGTTGAGATCTGGAGACTGGCTAGGCCAATCCAGGACCTTGAAATGCTTTTTACGAAGCCACTCCTTCGTTGCCCGGGCAGTGTGTTTGGGATCATTGTCATGCTGAAAGACCCAGCCACGTTTCATCTTCAATGCCCTTGCTGATGGAAGGGGGTTTTTACTCAAAATCTCACGATACATGGCCCCATTCATTCTTTCCTTTGCACGGATCAGTCGTCCTGGTCCCTTTGCAGAAAAACAGCCCCAAAGCATGATGTTTCTACCCCCATGCTTCACAGTAGGTATGGTGTTCTTTGGATGCAACTCAGCATTCTTTCTCCTCCAAACACGACAAGTTGAGTTTTTACCAAAAAGTTCTATTTTGGTTTCATCTGACCATATGACATTCTCCCAATCCTCTTCTGGATCATCCAAATGCTCTCTAGCAAACTTCAGACGGGCCCGGACATGTACTGGCTTAAGCAGGGGGACACGTCTGGCACTGCAGGATTTGAGTCCCTGGCGGCGTAGTGTGTTACTGATGGTAGCTTTTGTTACTTTGGTCCCAGCTCTCTGCAGGTCATTCACTAGGTCCCCCCGTGTGGTTCTCGGATTTTTGCTCACCGTTCTTGTGATCATTTTGACCCCACGGGGTGAGATCTTGCGTGGAGCCCCAGATCAAGGGAGATTATCAGTGGTCTTGTATGTCTTCCATTTTCTAACAATTGCTCCCACAGTTGATTTCTTCACACCAAGCTGCTTACCTATTGCAGATTCAGTCTTCCCAGCCTGGTGCAGGTCTACAATTTTGTTTCTGGTGTCCTTTGACAGCTCTTTGGTCTTGACCATAGTGGAGTTTGGAATCTGACTGTTTAAGGTTGTGGACAGGTGTCTTTTATACTGATAACGAGTTCAAACAGGTGCCATTAATACAGGTAACGAGTGGAGGACAGAGGAGCCTCTTAAAGAAGAAGTTACAGGTCTGTGAGAGCCAGAAATCTTGCTTTTTTGTAGGTGACCAAATACTTATTTTCCACCATAACTTGCAAATAAATTCTTTAAAAATCAGACAATGTGATTTTCTGGATTTTTTTCCCTCATTCTGTCTCTCATAGTTGAAGTGTACCTATGATGAAAATTACAGGCCTCTCTCATCTTTTTAAGTGGGAGAACTTGCACAATTGGTGGCTGACTAAATACTTTTTTGCCCCACTGTATCTCACCCACTAACAGGTGCCATGATGAGGAGATAACCAGTCTTATTCACTTCACCTGTCACTGCTCAGAATGCTATGCCTGATCGGTGTATGTATGTATGTATGTATGTATGTATGTATGTATGTATATATGTATGTATGTATGTATGTATGTATGTATGTATGTATGTATGTATATATGTATGTATGTATGTATGTATGTATGTATGTATATATGTATGTATGTATGTATGTATGTATGTATATATGTATGTATGTATGTATGTATATATGTATGTATGTATATATGTATGTATATATGTATGTATGTATGTATGTATGTATGTATGTATGTATGTATATATGTATGTATGTATGTATGTATGTATGTATGTATGTATGTATGTATATATGTATGTATGTATGTATGTATATATATATATATATATATATATATATATATATGTATATAAATAAAGCACAGGTATATATATATATATATATATATATATATATATATATATATATATATATATATATAAATTATATACATATATATGCAGGGAGCCTGGAGTCTGGGGACAGATAGAGTCACACACACTCACACACAAACTCTTTACACCAAAGAACAGGGTGAACATGCAAACTCTGTGCACTCAGGGCAGAAGGATTAATATCTCAGATGCAGAAAAGCGTAAAGTCTCACTAACGTGGTAATATGCATGATTTGTAAACCATTGTTGATGTGCAATGATGTAATGCTGTGATTGAGTGTAAGTGTGTTAATGATAACTACGATCCCCACAATTCTTTGATCCGAAGCTAAAAGAGGCTTTTAGGAAAGCACGAGTTCCCGTGTTGCCAGATTGTGCGTTTCGCTTCTTATAACAACTATTTGTCATTTTATTCGGATATAGAAATGTCACTGAAATAGAAATAACATACAGAAAAGTTATATTATCTAGCGGATTTTAAAGTAAAACTGCATAGTGTTAAGCACTGATAAGTTTGGAAAGCGGCGCCTCAATCTGGCAACAGAGCGGGTTTGTGCACTTGACAGGATCTGCCTGCGGCAAGTGTTAACAAGCGCGGGGAGATCAGCTGCTGAGAGTGCTAGTGATCCTGCCACCGTCAACACTATGTGCCATTCTGTGGAGTAGCAGCATGGCTGTCGAAGGTAAGCTTTAAAACAAAGACGTCGGGGATGTTATTAGCGTGTCATGTTAACCTTGTGGACAGCAAACAGGGACAAGAGGAAGCAACTGATGCGAGGGCTTGTGCGGCGGCGGCATCCTGGTCCTCCCGCTGTGCATCCCGCTGTATGTAGCGGATGTAGAGATGCATGTAATGGAGATGGGGAGAGAGAGAGAGAGAGAGAGGGAGAGAGGGAGAGAGAGAGAGAGAGAGAGAGAGAGAGAGAGAGATAACCCTGTGTACATACTGTAGGGATTTGGGGTTTTACATGATTAATTCAGCATGCTGTTCTCCACCGGCTGATGGATCAGGGAGAGGAGAAAAACGCACAGTTAGGGCATGAATGTGAAATGGACGCGCGCACATGGCACAAGATGTACGTTTTATAAAATGTTATTTTGTTTTAATCAATGGGAAGACTTTAAATGATTACAATCCCGGCTTGTTTTTAGACTGACATTCATACATTAGTAAACGTTTCAGTGGTGTTGTTCGTGGTGCGAAGTGTCATGGTACGCGCGTAAAAGGAGCCAGAAATGAACGCGTGACTGATTTGTAAAGAAAGAGCTGCCCATTGAGCTGAACTGGACGGCACTCTGTAGGTCATGATGCTCGGACAGTCTCCACATCTTGTTGGGGGAATTCTCTGGATTCAGAACCCCATGCGAGGTACGTGCTTTTCGTTCCTAACGAATCATGCACCTGATAAACATCGAGACGTCACTGAACACGAATAATCACGTTTCATTGTTGTCTCTGGGTCTGATCCTGTCCGACTGGATGTTTAGTAAATAATCTGATCTCGCCTGGAAATATGCGCGATTGATGAATTATTCATCTCACAGGGCTTGTTAGAATGATAAGGTTGTCTTTCTGCATGCTCACATTGTTGTTGGCTGTGGGTTTATTGGCTTTATCCTCAACAAAGGTGAACCAGCATTACACACACACACACACACACACATGCACGCACTTTTGTTTTGTTTTACTATCCCTGTAAGGACTGTCCACTGACATAATTATTAATGCAGCTCATTAATCCTATTCCTCCACTTAAACCAAATCCAAACCAGAACCCGAAAATGAAGCTATGTTTTTTTTTTAAATACATGTTTTCTTATGTGGATCACTGAAATGTCCCCAGAAACTCAAAATGGTCAGATATTCCTTGTTCCTATATTTGTCCTCGTTGAGACATTTGGACATGATATTGTATATCCACCAAGAAATCCAATAAAACTTGACTCTCCAAACACTGTTAGTCCTCTATGCCTAAAGGAAAATAGTTAACTAAGGAGACATAAGCAACAGACGAGAAATCAGTCAAGTGTCCAATTACTGCCATTCTTTTGTGCAGCAGCCCTGCAGAGAAGTTGTGATTCATACAAAGTTCACCGCATTATTGATATTAGAACTATTAAATTACTGATTTTTCTGCACCTTAATCTCATAAAGAGATTTATGTCAGTCCAAATGCATAAAGCCAAAACAATGGTGTCACTGTCACTGTTTAATCTTACTCCATGTAGGTCATCAGTAAATTTTGTGTATGTTTGCATCACACCTTAAGGGCTGAGGGTTTGATTCCTGCCACTGCTCTGTGTGTGGAATTTGAATGTTCTCCCTGTGCTTTGGGGGTTTCCTCCTCAGTCCTCAGACATGCATTGTAGGTTGATTGGTGTATCTGAATTATCAGTATTGTGTGTCTGGATGTGTGAGAGTGTGTGATTGTGTAGGCAGCCCATCCTGAGTGTCTGCTGTCTAGTGCCCCGAGTACCCTGGGATAAGCTCCAGATTCCCTGTGACCCTGTGTAGGCGGTACAGAAAATGATGGAATATAGCACGTCTAGACTGCTACTAGATAACAGTTTTGTTTTTAATCAACAGAAAAAAAACACTTTTGTACATTCCACAAATGTTTCGGTTTCATTCCATTCATTTCATTGTCAGTTCTGATGACAATGGGATGGGATGTTCATTCATTTATTTATCCTCAGAGATCCTCCCTGGTCAGGGATGTGTGGATCCAGAGCCAATCCCCACTCGCATTCAAATTCAGTTCCGCTACTGGCCATATTTTTGGATGCTCAAAGAAAACCAAAGAACCTGAAGCAAGCCCAGAGGAGCAGATGGAAACCGTGACACTCCACAGATTTTGTATCCTGAGCTCAGGACTAAACTAGGAACCCTGGAGCTGAGCAGCATCACTGCTTCACACTGCTCCACTGTGCTGCATAAAATATGTTGTATTCAGAATGATCTATTTTCCTCCCTGCTATTTTTATCATATCTAATGAGCCTATCTATCTAATGAGCCTCTATATTGAAATATCTAATGATCCTGGGCTCTGGAATTTTTCCATCTTCTAGGTATTCAAGGGATTGACTTGTGCATGTATGTAGTGGACATTTAGAAAAAAAAAAGTCATACATTTTGTCATTTTTATTCATATTTCAGTTAGCCATGATATTTTTCGCAATGCTTTTTTGTAATCATGATTTTCACTAATGATTTGCATCAGGATGGGTTGAAATCTTATCTCAATCACAGGATTTTGTGTCCAGACTGCAGGCATGCTGCTCAGGTCACCCAGTCGAGCTTCAGCCTTGGGTTATTGATTTCCTCACTTTAAATCTAGTTTGTCCCTGTGGAATTTTATGTCTGTCTTTGCCCCTGTGTTTGTGATATAATTGCTGTGGGTCTTTACAGTGCTTTTACTTTAATGAACTGCATTCAGGGAAATGGCATATAGAAGTACAGCTATAATGCAGGAGGAATAGAGCTTTCTCTACTGTGTGCATGTCCTGCTAAATGATTCATCATGTGTAGAAGAGAAGATTAGTTCAAGGTTAATTGAGTTCACATAAACTGATGTGGAAGGTGACGGAAGAATAAAGATAAAAAGAAAAAGTGACACTGGAGATACCCAGACACGCTGTTTTCACTATAGCAATATGTACAGAGATGTTGTATTATCTTGCATCAAAGTTGGATCACAGTCTTGGAGATATAATATTTTATCCCACTGTACATGTATACTGTATTAGAGATGGAATCTGAAATAAGATGTGATTTAGGTCTATTTTAGTGCATTAAGAAAAACAGATGATGAATGAAGTCTGAGTCTGAGGGTGGTAATTTTTTGGAAATAAGATTTTTCTTGGTATATTTGTTTTGTGTATAGTTCCTTGAAAACAGCTATTTGTAAATGTGTAGGCACATGAAACAGCATGGCCCATATTCACAAAGAATCATAAGGCTAAAATTAGCTCCTGACTTGCTGATTTAGGAGAAACTCATAAACTGATGTGTTAATCCTAAATCCTAAGACTCCTTGTTTCTTTTCTCTAAGAAAACAAGCAGTGTAGTACTAAAATCTGGTTCTAAACAGAGGAACAGAGAGCTAAGTCGAAGTAATTAAGACCAAATCGCTGGCACATCTTAACTAGTAATACATCACAGAGTTTATTTCATACCACAGGTTTGCTTTACACCAAGCAATAAATGTCCTCTCCAGACTGCTATTAACATTTCAATCTAATCCTGCTAACTCATTGCTAACGATGACAGAAGTTTTCATAAATGAACATCAACAGATTAGCCAATGTGTTCACAGTACACTAATAAAAGGAAAGCTATTACACAATGTATTATTACAACACAAAATGAAAATAAGTCTCATTCATTTCATACTCTGCAGATTAATATTTTCAAACTACAATGTGATGGATACAGTATTGTATCATAAACAGTACACGCTTTGTTCTTGTAACAGACCGTATACTTTCGTTTACTGGGGAAAAAATCCTTTCATTAATATACAGGTGTAGGCTTTTTCATTTCATGAGAAAAGTTTGATGCATAAAATCACGAAAACACACTTTATTTCAATTCAGTTTTATTTGTATAGCGCTTTTAACACTGGACATTGTCACAAATGAGGTTTACAGAACTATATACATTCAGCATAAAATGAAGTTTAAAATTTATATTTATATTTGTCCCTAATGATCAAGCCAGAGGCAATGGTGGCAAGGAAAAATTCACTTAGATGATATGAGGAAGAAACCTTGAAAGGAACCAGACTCAGAAGGAAACCATCCTCATCTGGGTGACACCGGAGAGTGTGATTATAAATCATTTCCTTTCAATAAATAGTCAAGTACAATTCTGTAACCAGGAGCTTTTGAGCAACTTATGGATATGAGCACCTTCATCATTTCTAAATTCAGTATACTTTTAAGAGAAATTCCATCCAGCCATCAAAATTTGATCACATCATGCACTGTGATGCATCATGATTTTGTTTATGTGTTTGTAATGCATGTTACTTTATTAACAATGTCAGTATTAACTCCTGAAATACTCTGCCATCTGTAGCAACAAGGTCAGCTCTGCACGGTTTAAGAAATCCTTAATAATCCTCAGTAATTTTGTGAAATGTTCTAAAAAACAAGCTCTTTATTGAAGAACTTTTAGGACAATTCACAGAAAGCTAAAATGCTTTGTATAACTCATGAGTATGACACATCTGCTGCCTTTTATAATGATTAAAGTAAACGACTACAGCGTGCTCTCTGAGGTGCTGCAGTTTGACTCACAGGTTTTTCACACCACTTCCAAGTATTTCTAGTTGAAACAATTGGAAAAATTGGAGAAAAAATGTTGTTCCTGTTCAGCCACATTCTTCTCAAGGTCACAAGTTGTTTTTTTCCTCATGCTAATGGCATACATTTCCTTGTGACATACCTGCTATTCATTTATTGTTTATTTAACTTTTCTATTCACTATTTCTATGACAAAGCCACAGAAAAGGCTAAGAAAACGAGCAGTGGCTACAGTTAATACTGTTTTCATGTTCGCATACTGTGATAACTATAAAGAATTAGACTATAAATATAAAAAGGCAAAGATGTTTCCATGCTGCAGTTCTTTTGGAGTTTATTGTTCCTCGTTTTCTTTGTTCCAGCTGCGCCAGTGAGTCATTTAACCAATAAAGAATGTCCTACAGTGTTGCCATTTTCCCCAACACACAATTTTGCTGACAGATTTTCTGTTCACATGTGACTGACTAAAGGGAGCCTGTACAATGCATAGATTGTTAACTGTCATCCCGATAATGGCCTTCGTTAATTCACAAGCCTACATGTTTGATTGTGTGGGATTTGTTTGGGGGAAAAAGTCTTTGGTATTGAGCATCCTGAACAACCTCAGAACATATAAAGATGGCACGGGCACAACTTCTGATTGGGTACAACATGTACAAAAAAATGTGAATATTGTGATATGCATTCACATCCCAGTCACATCTATTTTAATGCATTGTACAGTAAATTGCTCTTTTTTATTATCACAATATAGCCATAATATCATATTTTGTTCATTCTGTGAACCCCTGGGACATATCGTAACGTGTAAGTGGCATTTTTTTTTCTCATTTGTCGTATTTTGGATCCAGTCTTCAATCTTGTACCCAATGTAGCCTCAGTTCCTGACTGATGGAAGTGGAAACCGACATGACCTTCTGCTGTTGTAGCTCATCCACTTTAAGGTTGTACTTTCTGAAATGCTTTTCTGCTCACTACAACTGTAAAGAGTGATTATTTGTCATGAGTCCTTCTGTCAGCTTGAACCAGCTGTCAAGGTGGATGGAAATACAGTGAACATAGTCACTTAGTAGTTTATCATCAAAGCACAGCTAGAACTGACAAGTAAACTGTAATTATTGTTAGACTTTTTGTTGTTTAAGGCCTGGTCCAGGAATGTTCTCATCTTTAAGCCTGGTAGGTCACGCTAATTAAAGCTGGATCAGTAACGTGTTTGCAGAATGCACCTATTTATACCCGTCCCAGCTCTATTTATACTGAGGTGCTTGTGCTTTTGGCTCAGGGTAAGGAGACAAGCTAATTTTATTTCTGTTTAGTTCCAGCTGCTGTGCTATGGTATCTGCAAAGAAGAGCTGTGATGAATCACCCCAGATTTGTCTATTAGAGTAATGAAGAAAAATGCTTATGGATGTCATATTGATTATCCTGAATGAAAAAAGTATGAGGTTGTCTACCATTCTGTCTAGATGCCATGTATATAAAAGGAGATCATTTGGACTGTTATCCAGCTATCAATGCATTGTCAGTGATTCATATCAAGACTGAATGTCGATTGTTAATAGAGCTGTGGGTCTGCAGTTTAGTGACTTTAGTTCTGTCAGCACTGTCAGTGAAGGCAATCTATTGAACAGCTTTAATTTAAGTATTGGTGTAGATTCCTAGCTTTACAGCAACAGTGTGATTCAGACCTCACAGGTTTCCTGAGAATGTACCATAGAGTGTATTGTAGAAGCACTCTTTCTTTATCAAAATCAATAGTGCATCTTAGACATCTGATAGCAACAGACAAGCTTATTTTTACTTGTATTGTCTGCAAATTTTACCTTAACTAGAGATGATGAGAGCTGTCAAGTCTCAGTCTTCAACTCAATCTCTCTGCCAGTGGGATAAAGAGAGACTGATATCTTTAGCAGCCTTTTTCTTTTTTTTTCTTTTTTTTTTACACACAACCTTCAGAAGCTCTTGAAGGTTGCAGTTTGAATGACCTCCAGTGCTTTCTGTGTATACATTGGGATACACTGAGCTGGTAGGAGCACAATACACAAATAAATTCTGGTATATATCACATTAGCAAGACATTGATTCTTTACTTCCTGTAAATTATAAGGTGAGGCCTTTATGGATCTGACTACTTTGTCCAACACCTCCTATAGATTCTCAATCAGATTGAGATCTTTGAAAGTTTGTCACATTCCTCAAACCAGTCCTGAGCATTTTTTGCATTGTAACAGCCGCATTATCCTGCTGAAAGAGAACACTGACATTAGGGAATATTGTTGTCATAAAGGTGTGTGATTGGTCTGAAACAATGTTTAGGTAGGTGGTACCTGTCAAAATAACATTCACATTAATGCCAGGACCCAAGGTTTCCCAGCAGAACATTGCCCAGAGCATCACACGGCCTCTGCTGGTTTGCCTTCCTTCCATAGTGCATCCTGGAGCAATCGCTTTCTCAGATAAACACCACATATACAACCAGCTGTCCACATGATTCAAAAGAAATCATAATTTATCAGACAAGGCCACTGATAGAATTTCCTTTTGGGTTAACTTTTTGAGAAGAAGTCCGGTTCGCACTGTCTGCCACTCCAAGCCGATATATATCGGGGAAAAGTAGTGCCAAAGACCCACACAGAGTCAGGGTTCGAGTAGCAATGCTTTTCAGAGTTCACAGTCAGGGAGTATCTATAAAAACCAAAGACATGGTCTTTGACATTATCTACTGTATGTGCAATATCCATGGGTAACAAAAGGAGTTCAAACAAAGATGGTTGCAGAGGTCACTACAGGTGGGCTAACGACAAAAGGCGTTGTCCATGGGTAACAAACTGCATTAACGATGGACATCAAAGGTGTCAACAGAGGTGGTGGCAGATATCTCTACAGGTGGGCTTATAACAGAGTGTAAACAAAAAAAATTCCTTGGTCTTAAACAAAGAGAACACAACACAAGACCTGCTGCTGTCAGATACTCTGACTCTAGCCATAACAACTGGTAAAAGTCGCTTACAACCTTGTAAAAGAAATCCTGCTGACTTTAAAGTCGGTTTTCCAAGATAATTATTTGTCTGCATTCGCATTTCTTGATGAGAAAATGTGTATTTAATAAAACTAAACCAAAATGGGCTGAAAATCGACGTGTACAGATTTCTTTTTGGCTTCCAGGGTTGGAAAGGAGATGATGGGAGGAAGTTTCCTAGATTTACAGCCTCTCTTGGTCAGGTCACATCATATATTTTTGCAGTAACTCCAAGGTCCAGGTCCACTTCCTTAGTCAACAAGATAGTATTTTATCTTGCTGGAATATTTATAGCACCTCCTTTCCTTTGTCTGTGTTTGCCTTGTATGCAGTTTATACTGAATCTTGTTATTCTCTTTCACTTGAACTCCCTTCAGGTATTAGAGCTTCAGGAATTAAAATTAGAAGTATATATTGGAAATTATGTTCTTGTAGTTCTTTAATAATTATAGATTTTGTGATGTAAAAATTTCATGTTCTGATGATTTCACCGTAATGGAATATTTGATGCAAATAGTGTACACTTTTTGAATCCTGTGTCTGCATATCCTGATACCAAGCCCTATACTGATTAGATTTTCTCCTTAGCACTTACTCCCCTGGAGTCCCAGGGGACAAGAAGGACCTGCAGAACTAAAGAAAATATACTTAGAACTCAAGAGCAGATAAATCCAGCTATTTTTAGGGACCTGGTCCCAACCTGCCCTGGAACAGTCCTGTGTATCCCATATATCTATATTCTCACATTGAGGGTGGAAAATCTTCTGACATGATTTATCTTGGTTGATTTATTTATTTATTTTGCCTCTCAAAAACCTGCCATTTTTAACAGGGATGACTAGACTTTTTGTATTCGTTGTATGTTATTTTACATGGAAGAAATATCAGTCCTCTTGAGTGAAAATGTAATATGAGGCTATAATATCAATCGTTTAGTATATTTCACTCGTGATATTAGTTTGAATGCTCACGTGCCTCATCAGTGTGCTGTTTTTGTGCAGACTGAGTACCTTGTATGTACCTTGCATTTACTGTGTTTTGTGACACTATCATGTTTTGACTTTGTGATTTATGTTAGCTCATGTTTTGCTTTTTTTGATTCATCTCATTGCCAACATTACACATGTGCTGTATGTGAGAGAGAGACGGAAAGAGAGAGGTTTACATAAACACCAGAAAATGGCATTAAACCCTTTTCTCAGAGTCTAATGGCTTTGTTCAGCTTTTTGTCATTTATGGAGTATGTTGCTAGTGAAATCCGTCAAAAATAAAATAGAGAATTGAATATGATTGATTAACACAGGAAAACTGTTATATTTAAGAGTAGTTTATAATTTCATCTCATTTTTATGCTAGGTTAACTAGTCTATCATTTCAGTATCATCATCATAAAGACTGTAAACCATGTCACATGTGGAAATAGATGTTAAAAGACTCTGACTGACTATGACAAAATCTTCAGTATTTCTCTGAGTCATGCTGGCAAGATACATTAAATAAGTAAAAGATACTGGGTGAGGCATCACTATTATTCAATACAACAAGAAGCATTTGAGAGCTCAAAGAATTTTGCAATAGACTCTGCCATTGTAGGACTTGATCCTTTCTGTGTGGTTCAGTGATGAAACCATGTTTTGTTGGATGGAATGTTTTATTTCGGGAGGTAGAGGTTTCATGGTTTTCAATTTTGTTTGTATTTTTAATTATAGCACTTGTTGGGGATGTGTAGAAGTTGGTCTTAAGCCTTCAAACTTCTACAATCATCTGAAATCCATAAATGATTACTGAGACAAAGGTTCACTTCCTGCTTGGTCTCCTTGTCATCAAATGTAGTATCAGTTACTGGTTACAAATATAAATCAAATCCTTCTGTAATATTTGTAATGCCTCGTCTGTAGATCATCTGATTCAAATTTGATGACACAGCCAAATTTGTTCGAGGATTAGATCCAAGATGCAGGATGACAGCCAGTTTAATATGGCAGACCTTAAATCAGTCATAAAGACTGGACTTGTCCTGACCTAATGAATCATATGAAAACTGTAATGTTGAAACTGGGAGTGAGCCTTAATGAAACATTACTCTTTATTCTCTGAATCATTTGGGTCTAAAATGAAAAAGAGGCCAAAAAGAGTAAATTCTATCACCAGTTCCCACGGCCTGAGATGTACAGAGTGACCTGCTCTGCTTTGAAATCTAGTTTAGACATAATGTGGGGTACCGTCACATTCGTTTCAAGGGAAAAAAGTTCTGAATCCTTAAACAGTGCTGAAGTGAAGTTGACCTACTTCATTAGACTGTGACAACCCCTTCATCTGAGACAACCCCTTCAGAGAGAGAGAGCGAGAGAGAGAAATGAAGACAGAGAGATTAAAGGAAATGAAGAGAGAGAGAGCACTCTTGGCATCAGCTATGGCATCATTAGTTCCCTCTTTCTCTCGGTCTCCTTTCTAGTCTTTAAAGAGCTCAATTAGAACTTTAGTAAGCGTGTAACAAGGAACCCCTGCTGACAGGAAAGCTGCTCTCTGGGGCTTAAAAAGCTCCATTGAATTGAACCGTACACATGGCAAAAGAAACTGTTTACATTTTCTCTTGTGACAAATGGGAGACTGATCACTTCTTGAAATCAGAAGATGGCATGGCTACAGCTTGTATTAGTGTCTATTTGGAGAATTGTATGGATGAAAGATGGATAGGAAGGAAAGAGAATCTTGGCTCCTGGTGTAAACTCGAATTGCCATTTGGAGTAGACTTTGGCCAGAAAGGAGAAATGCAAGAAATCCAAATTTACAAGGCTGTTCATTAAGCCAGTTTCATTCACACTTTGAGTAAGGAAAACTGAATTACTTCCAATAGCTAAACAATCTGTGTTAGGGTTGTAACAGAATCCAAATACATTATTCAGACTCAACAGATAATGTATTCTCAGCAGATACAGCTATGAATCCTTGTCAGAAAGGTTCACAGGGCATCTGGTTCACACTAGAGGTCAGTGCATCAAGACTGGGATCCTGTAGGATATGACAACAAGTTGCCTGAATTTTTATTTTCAGATATGAAGCTTGTGGAAGCAGCATTCATTCATTTATTCATTCATTCGTTCATTCAGTCATTCATTCGTTCATTCTTTCCAACTGCATTAAAATAAGCTGCAGGTTCGTTCGATTTTGGGCTCGATTTATACAGAAAAAGTCCAAACAAAAATAATAAATGCACTAATCACTCACTCACAGCTCTGATTGAGGCAAATGATGAACTCGAGGTTGAGGAATGTTTTGAAATCTGAATACACATGTAATGCAAAAAACAAACAAAAAAAACGCCTTAGCAAGTTATATCTTTACATTATTCAAATTTTAAGATTAAAATAAGTCTTCTTCTTCTTCTTTCGGCTTTTCCCTTCAGGGGTCGCCACAGCGAATCATCTCTCTCTACCTATCCCTATCTTCTGCATCCTCAACACTTGCACCCACTAGCTTCATATCCTCATTTATTACATCCATATACCTCCTCTTTGGTCTTCCTCTTTGCCTCCTGCCTGGCAGCTCCATGTCCAACATTCTCCTACCAATATACTCACTCTCCCTCCTCTGAACATGTCCAAACCATCTTAATCTGGCCTCCCTAACTTTGTCCCCCAAACGTCCAACATGAGCTGTCCCTCTGATGTACTCATTCCTAATCCTGTCCAATCTTGTCACTCCCAAAGAGAACCTCAACATCTTCAGCTCTGCTACCTCTAGCTCTGACTCCTGTCTCTTCCTCAGTGACACTGTCTCTAAACCATACAGCATGGCCGGTCTCACCACTGTCCTGTACACCTTCCCCTTGATTCTCGCTGATATTTTCCTATCACACAGAACTCCCGACACCTTTCTCCACCCATTCCAACCTGCCTGCACTCGCTTCTTTACCGCTTTCGCACACTCTCCATTACTCTGGACTGTTGACCCCAAGTACTTAAACTCCTGTACCTTCTTCACCTCTTCACCCTGTAACCTTACTGTTCCACTTCCCTCTCTTTCATTCACACACATGTACTCAGTCATACTACGACTGACTTTCATTCTTCTTCTCTCTAGCGCAAACCTCCACCTCTCCAGGTTTTCCTCCACCTGCTCCCAGTTCTCACTACAGATCACAATGTCATCTGCAAACATCATTGTCCAAGGAGACACCTGTCTGACCTCCTCTGACAACTGGTCTATCACTATAGCAAACAGGAAGAGGCTCAGAGCCGGTCCCTGATGCAGTCCCACCTCCACTTTGAACTCCTCTGTCTGACCTACAGCACACCTCACCACTGTCCTGCTCCTCTCATACATGTCCTGCACCACTCTGACATACTTCTCTGCTACTTCTGACTTCCTCTTACAACTTGGACTTAGACACCTCCCTCTTCACTCTGCACTGTAACTCCTAGTATTCCTGTTTATGCTCTTCAGTCCTGTCCATGTCCCACTTCTTCTTGGCTAACCTCTTCCTCTGGATACTATCCTGAACTTCCTCATTCCACCACCAAGTCTCCTTATCTTCTTTCCTCCTTCCAGATGACACACCCAGCACCTTTCTCCCTGTCTCCCTGATTACTTCTGCTGTAGTTTCCCAGTCATCTGGCAGCACTACCTGCCTCAACTTCTGTCTAAATTCCTCATAACATTCCTCCTTTTTCAGCTTCCACCACTTGGTTTTCTTCTCTCTCTCTATCTTTGACCTCTTCGTCTTACAGACCATCAAAGTCATCCTACACACCACCATCCTATGCTGTCTGGCTACACTCTCTCCCACTACCACTTTACAGTCACTAATCTCTTTCAGATTGCCTCTTCTACATAGGATGTAGTCTACCTGTGTTCTCCTACCTCCACTCTTGTAAGTCACTCTATGCTCCTCCCTCTTCTGAAAATAAGTGTTAACCACAGCCATGTCCATCCTCTTAGCAAAGTCCACTACCATCTGTCCTTCTAGGTTCCTTTCCTTAAATCCAAACTTGCCCATCACCTCCTCATCACCTCTGTTCCCCTCACCAACATGTCCATTAAAATCCGCTCCTATCACCACTCTCTCACCCGTGGGAATACTCTCCATCACCTCATCTAATTCACTCCAGAATTTCTCTTTCTCCTCTAACTCACAACCTACCTGTGGGGCATAACCACTAACAACATTCAACATCACCCCTTCAATTTCTAACTTCAGACTCATCACCCTGTCTGACACTCTCTTCACCTCCAGAACATTCCTCAAAAACTCCTCCTTCAGGACCACACCTACCCCATTTCTCTTACTATCCACACCATAATAAAACAGCTTGAATCCTGCTCCTATACTACGAGCCTTGCTACCCTTCCACCTGGTCTCCTGTACACACAGTATATCCACCTTCCTTCTCTCCATCATATCAGCCAGCTCTCTACCTTTTCCTGTTATAGTACCAACATTCAGAGTTACTATTCTCAGTCCTACACTCTTACCTTTCCTCTTCTCTCCCTGTCTGTGCACTCTCCTCCATCCTCTACTTCTTCGACCAACAGTAACCCGATTTCCACCGGCGCCCTGTAGGTCAACGGCGCCGATGGCAGTCGTTGTTAACCCGGGCCTCGACCGATCCGGTATGAAATTTGTACTGACGATTCGCATGGTGAAATTTGGCAATGTTTTACGCTGGATGCCCTTCCTGACGCAACCCTCTCTATTTATCCGGGCTTGGGACCGGCATAAAAGTCACTGGACTGTGACCCCCATGGCTAGATTAAGATTAAAATAAGTCTAATTAGCCTAATTAGGATCTAGGCGTATTTTACTGTTTCTAAGGTTTAAATGTGCTTATTTTATTGGCAGATCATTTTGGAAATGTTTTTCTGTCTAGAAATTAATGCTTACAATTAGCATTAGACTAAATTAGATTTACTGAAAAAAAAAAAAGGTTAATAGTAAAATATTTATAGAAATAATCTTGGATCTGTTTTTCTTGTGAACTTTTAATAGGATATACTTTTGTTTAGATTCAAGACTTGCTAAGATGTCATATGTTGCAGTGTTCAGAAATTCAGAGCACTAAACAGGTACAAACACAGATAGTTGTGTTGTATTTCCTGTTGTTTTGTGGGAAGGACGTGTGTTGATCTGTGTGTTGATGATGTGCACGTCATTGCTGCCACTTGAATTGGCTGTTTCTATTTTCCAACACTGTCCCAGCTTATATTTTTCTCTTTTCTTTATACACTGTCTCTTGCTCCCTCTATCATCCACCTTACTGTAGTCCTGTGTTTATTACACTTTCAACTCGCCTCTTCTTAGGTGATTCTCCAGATAGTGAAGCCTTTGCCTGAATGTTTACTGTAGGTCACAAACTTGCATTGACAGACCAGTTCCGCATCGAACCCAGCTTCACATCTGATTATGTACTCCTCACAAGTTCTGCCTACTCGAATACACCAGCCCCACATATCCAAAGCAAGATCTACACAGGTTTCACTGATTGCGTTAAGGAGGCTAATTCTGTTCACACTATGTGTCCTGCAACCGCTGAATAGTAGAATCGATATGGTGTTCATTAAGTAGTGTTCTTTTTTGTCTTCTCCTTCTTGTTTGACCTGTGAATGAGGCAGAAGGAGGAGTGTTCGGGAGCTCAGTGATGCGCCTCTCGTCTCACTGCGCATGTCAGACAAGCGAGGGCAAAAAATATTCCGAGCTATCTTTAGAAGATGATGTAAAACGAACCGTTCTCAAAATCACCCCCGATCATCAGTGCCGAAGATGCACTCTAATGCACTGCAGGAAAGAAGGCTTTTGAAAATCACATACTGATATATGTTCTAGTTGCCTCCTTTTCTTGTTTCTCTTCCTCCTTTGCCCCCTTCTTTCATTCTCTCTCTCCCTCATCACTCCAAGAATAGCTCAGCCAGATGCATAATTTATTTCAGTTGTAGAGCGGGTGAACATTAGGTGGATGGTGAGTTTCTCTGCTTCATGGATGGAGAGACATGGTGAGAAAGCAAGACGGAAGAAGAGAAGGAGAAGGAGGCAGCAGGGTCTGAGAGAGATAAGCGCTTTGTGCTGTGCATGCTAAGTTAGCTTTGTTTAAAAGGCTGTCTCACTGCAGATGTGTGTGTCACCAATACAGAGCAGATATATCAGGGGAAAACAGTTCTCCATAGAAGTCTTCATTTAACTCGCTGACATTATATTAAAACACTTTCGTTTGCTGTATATAAAGAGTCATTGTATTTACAAGGACAAGTGGGTTCATAAAAATGATCAAATCCAGTCCAGGAATTAGCTAGACAAAATGTGACGATGGGTCTGTGGACATCTGGGCGCGTAGTGTGATCTTGTGATTATGACTGCTCAATTATAACAGCTCTGAATGTCATACTGGATGATAGAAATCAGAAAATTGTCTCAATATGTCGCATATTATAACAGGTTTTAATAACAGCAGCGGTTCTTGATAAGTGTAAATCTCATGAGCTCGATTCACTACAGCAGGAAGACGAATTGTGCAAGCACATAGCTCTTAGACTAAATTTATTGTAGACGAACAAACCCTTAATGTGTGATTTATCCTGATGAAGTTATTATTCAGGTCATTTGGGCTTTCATTCATTGGTACTTTACATAATGATTTCAACTGCTGATGAATTGGATGATGGTGTCATGACGCACAGTATCACTGAAATTTGCACAGAGGTTGTGTTTTCTGAAAAAGAAAGATTTCACATATCTCATTCCAGCTTTCTGCAAGGAGTGCAGTCAATCAGGTGAGTAGTAACTTATGAAATGTGTTTGCACATGACTGACAATAGGTTGCCAGTCCACTGCTTATGAGATTTTACATTTACTTTTCTGACATTTTGGCCGATGTCTTTATCCAGAGTGACTTACATTTTATACAACTGAGCAATTGAGGCTTAAGGGCCTTACTCAGGGGCCCAGCAGTGGCAGCTTGGTGTACCTGGGATTTAAACTCACAACCTTCTAATCAGTAGTCCAACACCTTAACCACTAAGGTAGCACATCCCAGATGCCGTAATTCTCCTCTTTTCTCTCTTCCTGTCTGCCTGTCTGTCTGTCTGTCTGTCTGTCTGTCTGTGGAGGAAGTACTTTCCTGTGGTATTTACTAAGGGTTTTTAATTCCAGACCAGGATTCTTGTAATCCCTAGCAAAACAAGCTAAGCCGCAGAGTTCTGATTTCACAACCAGCAGTGTCATTTTTCATTTGTTTAGCGCTTCGTGTGTCAGGGATGTGGCTGGAGAATAATCCTGTAATGCACTGTGTATGGATTAGCAACTTCAGTTGACTGGAGTGGCATTGGGAATTAGATGTTTGACCTTGTGTCTAAGCTTTTTCGGTGCTTCAAGTTTTATGATCACGGCCTATTAATAAGATCGATTGAAAAATGATGAAGCTCTGTGCAGACAACCTGAAATTTTCTAGGGAGCATCATTGTTAAACAGATTTGGGGAATATTATCGTTTATTAAGGCTGTAGTAATTAATCAAATGCAGATTAATTGTAAAAAAAAAAAGGAAGAGAGATGGAGCAAGAGAGAGAGAGAGAGATTTGTGAGTCTGCAGATGTGTTGCTTAACTTGAATGAAGGCAGAAGCTACACCTGTGTGTTATGACATTAGTGTAACATGACAAGAGGCAGGACGCAGGTTTGTAAACCTAGTTTGAGCTTTATAAAGGACAGCACACAAATCATCACTATAACCAGTGTCAAAACACAACACGGGCAAAGTTAAATAAAGATCATCCAGAAACGTGGAATACGAAATGGCTTGAGCTTAATAACAATAAACAAAAAACAGGTGAACACAGTAAGGTAACAAACCAATGACAGTACAGTACTGGAGACAGTACTAGACAACAGAGATGATATTTTCTGTTGGTTGGAATTTTCTTTGATATCAACAACAATAATGAGAAGGAAAAGAACCTTGTTCTAAATGACACATATAGACAAGAGATAAATCAAGTCAAGAAGCTTTTATTGTCATTTAAACTATATAGAGCTGGTGCAGTACAGAGTAAAATTAAACAACCTTCCTCCAGGGAAATACTAAGTATTGAGTAAAGTGCACTAGGAAAATGCTCAGATGTACACATATAACACAGCAGGAATGTAGTTGGTCTGGATAAGGGCATCTGCCAAATGCCATAAATGTAAATGTAAAAAGTGCAAAAATTGAAGGAATTATTAAAATTACAGGGAAATAATAATAATGTAATGCAGTGTGAGGCATTTGTCTCCTTAAAGGGAAGCATCACTTCAAGTCAAATGTTATTTTGACTGACCGACTTCATACTGTGATGAAACATTTCTATCCAGGTGGGCGTGGTGTCTTCCAGGATGACCCCGCCTTCGTAACTCATATGTTTAGATTTTCTCACCATATTGAACGGATGTGAGAGACTCCAACTAATGGAATATCTTTAGATAATTGTTGTTAATCCCTTGAGTAATCAAGCTGCAACTTAGATAAAAGTATTTTCTAGTGTGCACTGAAATTTTAAAGGCTTTTTGTTTGTGTTTCAAACAAATCTGAATGTGTGACACTGTAAAATGACAGTAGCACAGAAGCTAATGTGAAGAGAAACTAGAACAAATACACGGAGTTAGATGTGAGAAACTCTGGTTACATCTCTGTCAGATTAAAGTTCTCCATTACTGTAAAGGATTTCAATCTTATTGATTTTATAAGGGTTATGTTTGAGATAGAGTTATATTTGCCAAATAAAAAAGAAATATTAGAATTCCCGTACGTGGCCATTTTAGGTCATTTTCAGGTTGATATGCTGTGTCTGATCTACAGAATGCTGAAGCTTGCCTCTCATTCTCATGAGACTCTTTCTCTGAGGCCAGTCTGATGGCTTCCTATGGCAATAAGAATCAAATTCAAAACTCTTCTCCTCATATTCCAGGCCTTGAGCAACTCTGTCATATTATCGCTGTACCTTGGTTTAGAATGCATGCTAGCTTAGCTCTTTAAATTTAGGACAAATGTCATGGTCCTTCTCTCAGGCTCAGGGAGCTTTTCTTCCTGCTTCAGACTGCCTTGTGTCTCAGTTCCTTCTCAAAAGACCGACAAATTTAGACAACATGGAGGGTAACTCTTAATGAATTTTCCCTGTATTTATTTTTGTATGGATTATTCTTTGTGTTATTTCTTAGATTTTATACTTAAAGTCTCACTAATGCTTTAAAATTTTTCGTATGTTATTAACTTTATTACTGCAAACCAGTATTATTCTTATGGTGGGGGACGAGGTGCCAGTACAGTACAGGGCGTAATCACACACAACTGAAAATTATGGATGCCAATCAGCCTAAAATGCGTGTCTTTGAACTCTGGAAGGAAACTGGGGTACCTGGAGGAAACCCCTGAAGTACATGAAGAACATGCAAATCCGTATACTCACAGGGCAGAGGTAGAAGTCGAACCCACAACCCTAGAGGTGTAGGGCAAACATATTTTCTTGCACTCTCGACTTAATTTGACATAACTAAAAGCTTACACCGTAATTTTATCACAACAAAGTCTCACACCACGTGAATGCTGCTTGTGTTTCATCTACTTTGCTGTCTTCGCTATCGGCTGCCAAGGAAACTGACTACACCTTCATGGTTGCTATATTTTCTTCAGAGATAAAGTTGTAGACCTGACAGCCTCTATCTCAAGTGTTCGACACTAATGTATAAGTTGTCAGTCACTGACAGACACAGAGCTATTTCAGCTTTCAACCCGATCAAAGTAAAACCAACTTGTTCATCCATGATGCTGCGGGATTGCGCAGAACAATAAAAACATGCTGCAAGTACACAGAAAAGTCATGAGCATGAGCAAAAGACTATTGTGTTATGTCTATATCACGTGAAAACAACTACTTTGTTTATATATCACTTTAAAAACAGCTATTTTGTTTATATCATGTGAAAACTACTGTTTTGTTATGTCTATCACGGGAAAACTACAATCTTTTATGTCTATAATCATGTGAAAACTATTATTTGTTATGTTTATAACACATGAAAACATCTATTTTCTATCTAGATCACATGAAAACAATTTTGTTTATATATCACGTGAAAACAATGATTTTATGTTATCACATGAAAACATCTAATTTGTTATGTCTAGATTATGTGAAAACATCTATTTTGTTTATATATCACGTGAAAACAATGATTATGTCTATATCACGTGAAAACATCTATTTTATGTCTATATATATATATATTTTATGTATATATATATATATATATATATATATATATATATATATATATATATATATATATATATATATATATATATATCACTTTAAAAAATAGCTATTTTGTTTATATATCACGTGATACATGTGAAAACAAATATTTTGTTTATATCACTTGAAAACAACTATTTATTTATACGTGAAAACAACTATTTTGTAATGTTGAGTTCACGCAAAAGTAATGAAGAAAAAAGTAATACTTCACTCTTAGGGTTTCTGTAATACAAATCTGAAGAGGTTAAGGCTCTGGGTCGGAAGATCAGGGGTTCAAGCCCCAGCACTGCCAAGCTGCCACCATTGGGCCCTTGAGCAAGGCTCCCAACCCACCCTGCTCCAGAGGCGCTGTATCATGGCTGACCCTGCGCTCTGACCCCAACCCCCAAGGATGGGATATGCGACTTAACTTAAATGGTTGAGTTTATGCAAGAACATATGATACACATGTGAGTGTTTGAGTTTTATGAGCAGTTTGTTAAATGCACACTGCTTGTAGCGTTGCTAGGCAGATCAGCTTGTAGATACAGAAGTGTAGACTGATCACAGTAATGTTAGCTGATGTACCTCGTGTTAGCTTCAGGCTATAAACGGCATTTTAATGCCTGATTTTTCCCGAATCACAGAGCAGACGAGTGACTGCTGTGGTATCTCTTTTGTTTTTTTCAGCAGGGCTAACAATGTGTCAGTGACACAAGACAAACAGCAGGTGGTTTTCTTCTTTCACCTGCTCTGCTTTAGTTTTGCACAAACACACAAAACATCTTTTATTTCGTTTTTTTTGTTTGAGACAACTGCACAAAAAAATCCTCCAGTAAAGCAGACCCAGAAGTGCAGAAAGTGTGAGGTGAAAAAAGGCAAATGTACAACAACTAAATGATATAGTGTTTTAGTAATATAGTAACACAGTGTACAATATTAGACATATTTTATGGAGTAAATGGTGTAATTATTATTAGTAATAAGCTAGGGTTAGGGCTAGAAATGATCTCTGATATATTTATAAAATGGATGAATAACATGGATGTAGTAACAAAATAATACCTTTGAGGGGAAATATTTCATATAAGGTCATGAGTAAGCCTGTGACAGAAGCAAGAGGGTGAAGAGAGATAGGGAGAGAGATCGAGAGAGAGAGTGAGTGAGGAAGATCGAGAGAGAGGGAAAGAGAGCGAGTGAGAAAGATTGAGAGAGGGAGAGAGAGTGAGAAAGATCGAGAGAGAGAGAGAGAGGGAGTGAGAATGATCGAGATAGAGAGGGAGAAAGAAAGATTGAGAGTGGGAGAGCGAGAGAGAATGAAAAAGATCAAGAGAGAGCGAGTGCAAAAGGTCGAGAGAGGGAGATAGAGAAAGATAGTGAGAGAGAGAGTATGAGAGAGGGCAAAGGAGTGAAAGAGAGAGAGAGAGAGAGAGAGAGAATGCAACTGTAAACTATAATATTCTCACATAATAACATTGACTAGTCTTGAATCAGAGCAGTTTAAGGATGAAAAACATAACCATGATTAAAAATGAGTGATTGGTGCAGTACACATGTGATAAAGTATGTCACATTTCTGCAGTGTATCCACCTCACTGAACATTTCATTCTGGATACGGCTCCACCAGTAGCTTCCAGTTACATTACAGTTACGGCATTTGGCAGACTCTCATATCCAAAGTGACTCACATTTATCTCATTTATACAACTGAGCAGAGGGTTTAGGGTTAAGGGCCTTGCTCAAGGGCCCAGAAGTAGCAGCTTTGCTTCACAACCTTCTAATCAGTAGCCCAGCGTCTTAGCCACTTCCTTACTTCCAGCACATTCCAGGTGCTTGTTACTCTGCAGAGATCTACACACGGTATACTGCTAACTTTTCATTATGGTATGAAGCTCCTTTGTCTTGTTTCATTGTGTATTCTTTAGTCCTTCACATGTTAATGAATGGATAAAGGTCCTGTGTGTCACCTTATATTTATATCCTAATGCGAACTGGAAGTCATGGATAACCGAATAAAAGTTTTTTTTATTATTATTATCATTTCTTTGAGGTTCTTTATTGTCGTACAATACATTTGTTTTTTATAAATCACCTTATTTACTCCAATGACTCCATTATTTCAAGGCCTGGCTGTATAACCTATGAACAGTAATACTGGTGTCTGGTGAATCTCATGTACAGGATGTTAATAGCTCAGTACAGTGAGGTTATATTTCAGTGGTCCATCGACTGTTATTTTGATGTGTAGCTATAATGCTGTATATCAAGTGTTGGACACTAATGTTGCAGACACAGAGCTGTTTCAGCTTGAGCGGGTCCCTGATCAAAGTAAAAACCCATTTGTTCATCCATGATGTTGTGGGATTGCGCTACACTTTTGCTGCCTCCAGAACAATAAAAACATGCTGTTAGTCAAGTAGATGAAAACATTAAGACGTGATCAGGAGATATATTTGTTCTTTAATTTCTTTTAATACATTTTACTGTAGGATTATGCTTACCATCTTTTTTACTCCAATGAAACCTGTATTTGTAGAGCTGACTGTATAACCTAGAAACATTAATACGGCTGGTTGATAAATCTCATGTAGGATTACAGAAATGTTACTGTTCTCATATGTCATTAATCAGGCTGAAAGGCTGGAAAATATTGAAAATATTAGCACATTCACACTGAATGCTCTATTGTCTCGCTAATAAATTTGAATGCATTGTAAATAGCGAATAATAAAGTAAATAATAAAGGCCGATAAGGGACAGGAAAGCAGAACAAAAGGAAATGATTGCATCCAAATGATAGAAAAACAGCAATTAAAAAATATTCAGGAAAATAAATGTGTAGTATGTCTGATGCAGAAATTGTGCTGATGGACATCAGTTTTTTTAATATCCTTTTGCATTTCTGTTGTTTTCCTAATGTGTAAATGGTATCATAACCTTGACATTTACTCATAGACGTGTGCTGTGGTGCCACCTAGCGCTTCTGAATAGTAAAACATCAGCAAGGTGATACTGAGCTTTTCTATAGATAACCTTAATGACCTAGATGTTGAAATTTTCAGTGACACAGATTTGCAACAACAACAACAACAACAAAAATCTCTCCACGGAGATGATACTTTAGAGTGTCCCACAATGAGTTTGAGAAACTAAATTTGGTATTAATTGGTTCATGTACTAAAATTCAGAAGAAGCAAAATTTAACTCTGTTCATGGTTTTAAGGGTTTTGACAGTAAAACGTCTTACGTGTAAATGTAATACCATAATACCAAATGTTTGTAATTAAATGGTGTTAATGTGACTAGATACTAACTAATGTTGTCCTGGTCTCTCCAGCTGTCCACTGCAACCTGAGTCAGAATGGGATCGATCACCAGGTGTGTATGGCAGATGCGAGCTCACACGTGGAAGAGGAGTGTGTAGATCATGGTCCAGGTCTGAATGATGACAGCTCAGCCTTTCAGCAGCACAGTCCTGGTTTCCAGCTCTGTACTCCACCACAGCGCTCCGTCTCTGAATCTGAACTCTCAAAGGTAAATGCCAGAGAAATGAAATCATAGCATGAACACTATCATCTCCTTTTGTTTGTTTGTTTGTTGTTGTTTTTTACCAGAGGCCAAAACCAAGAATTTGTGAATGTTTCTGATTATATTCAGCATTGACTTTCTTTGTCATGTCACACTCCACAGTGATGGTTAACTGCTCTTTTGAAAGTAGACACTCAGGTTTTCCATAAGTATTTCTGTTTTAGGAAGTCCAGTCTACTAGGTGCAATGATTTTACAGAAACCCCCCAAATTCTATTTTGTCTTCACACAAATGTTTCTATCTTCAAAGTAAATGTTGATATCAAACCCATTTCTGCCCCAAGTGCTTGTTAAAAGGCATTTATTTCAACCACTAAAATTCTGTGTAAGGTTATCAACAGAGGGAAAAACACACATCTCACACTGAAAGCCAAGAGAGTCCTGACTCATTTTACATCAGAGTTGCAGCCAAAAATGATTCTTTTGTTTATACTGATTGGAAATGTCCCATAAATCGATTTTCATTCCACTGGTGGACTGGAACACCAGTGTACTGGTAACTGGTAGGGTTCAATGAACAGATAACAGATCTTCAAATGATTGAAGGGCAATTTAGTCCTTAATTTATTTAAAGCTTAATCTAAATCTAGCTTTAATCTGTGTCAGGCTCGTTTGTTTAATTGTTAGCCATGGCTGTTTTTATTCATAGATCCTAAAGACTTTAGGTCAGTAGTAGACACCAATAATTCCATTGTAATCATCTTATATCCATATCACTGTGGCAATAGCATCAAATAAAGGTTGCTTCGGTGCAGCAGTGTTTTTTGGGTGTTGAGAACTAACAGGTTCTATCACTTGCTCCTCTCTGTCTAATGCTGAAGGAGCTTTTCTTGGACTTACACTAGACTAGTCTCTTAGGTGTGCTTTAAAATAAATATCCCATGGCTATATACAAGAATGATTTGACACTATGATCTATCGTCTACTTACAAGGCTATGGGTTATGTAGGAAAAAGACTAAACCAGTGCCTGGACACTTTTCCTGGCCATGTGTGATGAATTTCTGTACAGGAAATAGCTGCTTCTCTAAAATAACAGTCTGTATTTTTGCAAATTACATATAGCGAGTGACAGAAGGCATTGGTGGCTCAGTGGTAGGTTTCTTGCCTATCATGCGGAAGGCCCGGGTTCGATTCCCAGCCACTGGATGCAGTGCCGGTCCCAAGCCTGGAAAAATGGGAGGGTTGCATCAGGAAGGGCATCCGGCGTAAAACACTTGCCGAGTTGTTGTGCGGACCAGTTGGTCTGCTGTGGCAACCCTGACCAGGGAGCAGCTGAAAGCAACATATAATGAGAGACAGAGCCTGAGCAGCACAGGAACATTATGGGTTTTCCCACACTATGACAGGACAGAGGCCTGTTTGGTTGTGTCCATGTTCAGCATTGAATGTCTTTCTCATGTCACACTTCACAGTGATGGTTAATGGCTTATATGAAAAATCAGGATATTTCTGTTGTTTCCTAGCATACTATGGGTAATATTCCTAGAACAATTTGTCAGTTTCTTTAAAGGAAATATTGATATCAAACCCATTTCTGCTCTCTGAGATAACCCAAGTGCTTGTTCAAAAGTGTCTAAAAATTTGAAGGTATTATCATCAACCATTAAAATTCTGTGTAAGGTTATCCACAGAGAGAAAAACACACGTCTCACACTGAAAGCCAACAGAGTCATCAGACTCACAGCAATAAAATAATTCATTCGTTTATACTGATCGGAAATGTCTGATAATTTATTTTCCATTCTGCCAGTGGACTGGACCAAAGGGTTTGATGAAGATACAGGTAATCGCATGAACAGTGGGGAATTTTAGTCCTTTTATTTAATTTAATTAAAGCTTAGTCTAAATCTAATAATAAATCTTTAATCTGTATGTAGAAATAACACTGTATGTTATATTCATTCATTCATTGTCTACCGCTTATCCGATCTATACTCGGGTCACGGGGAGCCTGTGCCTATCTCAGGCGTCATCGGGCATCAAGGCAGGATACACCCTGGACGGAGTGCCAACCCATCACAGGGCACACACACACACACACACTCTCATAATACGGATAATTTATAGACGCCAATCAACCTACAATGCATGTCTTTGGACCAGGGGAGGAAACCGGAGTACCCGGAGGAAACCCCCGAGGCACGGGGAGAACATGCAAACTCCACACACATGGCGGAGGCAAGAATTGAACCCCCAACCCTGGAGGTGTGAGGCAAACGTGCTAACCACCAAGCCACCGTGCCCCTTTTGTATGTTTTATTATTTATTCTAACTAGATGCTGCACAGTCACTGAGGCACAAACAGGCCAGTGAGCAGGTAGAAGACAGTGCAGTTTCAGTGCTGAGGGTAAATAAGTTGATGACTAATCTCATTTGAGAGCTATAACAACTGCAAATTAGATTTTCCACAAATGGTCCCGATAGTGGACACCGACCTTTTTACCCTGTTATAACTAGGATTTGTTCTAGTTGTTCAGTGCGGTTCACATTTTGCACACATCTCCATCCACTGCTACATGTACTATGTGTATAGATTGGTGACAAATTAAAGGAAAAATAGAGTCACTGTTTTGCTGTGAGAGGGCTTTTACTCCAATGGTTTAGGAATAGTTTTCCTCAGAAAAAATATGCAAATCAATACCAAGTTCTTCTGATCACTGTTACACTATGATAAAATGTTTCTATCCTGATGGGAGTGGTCTCTTCCAGGGTGACTCCGCCCCCTGAGGGTTTACTCAAAGTCATATGATACGGCCTTCACGGTCACCAGATCTCAAGCCCCTGAGATTTTACATCAATGAAGAAAACAGAGAATTTCTTTAGGAAAAACAGCATTCAGCCCTGTTCCAGAGAATTCTAGAGAATCTAGCCGCACACATGACACTTTCTTTTGTTTTCTTGCTTTAATTTGTCACCAGTCTGTATAGGATTTTTTAAAATGATCATTATTAATATTATTATTACAACCTTCTATCTAATTAGAGTAGAAAACATTTTATTTTTTGCTTTAGTAAGTTCACAGTAGGAGAAAACACAGTATTAAACTAACATGCAAAACAGTTAACCCTGAAAATATCAAATGCAAAGACTTCAGCTATACAATTACAATAATTTCAGTTCAATTTCAATTATTTTCAGTTAAATTTAGTAAAGGATAGAAATGTAAACCTCCGAGCATTTGAAAACATACATCACAAGTGATACATCTAGCAATACGATACCGTGGGTGCATTTCAATCAGCTCTCTAGCTCATGAAGTACATGAGCTCGTGTTCGAGCACTGGTAAGGATGCTGGCTCACGACACATCGTGACACTGATGACTCCATTTAAATTCGGCATTTAAATTTGTTGGCTTAATCACATGCATTCTGTCATGGTTCTTCAAAGAGAGCCATGTGAGAACATGAGAGCCACAACAATGATAACAAGCTATTTACATTTGCAAACAAAGTGTGCTAAGAGTTCATCTGACATTTTTTTCTGAGAGCAGAGATGTTTCAGAAAATATGACATCATTTCCAGTAAGGGAAAATCGTGAGCATTGTGATGCTCTCTGCTTTTTGCGGTGCATTCTGGGATATTTTTAGAGTGAACGTCACAGTGAACTGGAATGATTTTGCGATTGAGAGAGAGAGAGAGAGAGAGAGAGAGAGAGAGAGAGAGAGAGAGAGAGAGAGAGAGAGAGAGAGAGAGAGAGAGAGACCTCAAAAAGCCTGTCTGCTTGATCAGTGCCCTGTCTGCTGAACTAGGAAGCTGATTGAGATGCAGCCTTTATCACTCATAGCAAATCAATGCTGATCCGAACCTCTGCGTATAACACAGTGCATTAAAGTGCTTTATTCCATCAAGTCATTATTACAGACTGCTATCTTATAGAGTGTGTTTCTGCATTGCTTGCTGTTATTTCATCTTGTGCTGCTCTTTCTATACATAAAATTACTCATTTTATAATTAGAAGATATAATCTAATAGTGATGGGCGGAGACAGTATGGATATACATATAACAGTATGGATAGGAGAATTAGAACTGCTTTGATACACCACACGATGGCGCTCTGCTCTCATCGAAATGATTGTCATTCTAAGGGATGGGTTTTTGGCTGTGATCCAGTGTGGGGCTCCTTCAGATGAGCACCTCTCTCTGCTTTCTGAAAGTAAACCACTGACATGAAAAAAAAACCAACAACAGCAATATTTCAGGTGGTTGCACCAGAGATAAAGGATTCACCTGAATGTTGAGGAATGTAGGCAGTTTATCAGACAGTTTTTCGCTTGGATTTTTTTTTTTCTTGTAAAAACAAATAGTATCCTGTTCCATTCCCGGGGAAAAAAGTATATTCTTATGGATGTTTAGTAATAAATGTTTTCTTGATATCTTTGATATCATGGTGTATTGACAGTGCTCTTGAAACCTGACAGATGGTGCTGATTTATTCAAAGACTTGAAGCTGATTTGGCTTTGTTGCTATAGGAACATGGAAATACCTGTGTTGTGTAATTATGACAAGGACTCTCTGAGACTGTGTGTGTGTGTGTGTGTGTGTGTGTGTGTGTGTGTGTGTGTGTGTGTGTGTGTGTGTGTGTGTGTGTGTGTGTGGTAATTGGCCCCATATCCATCTCAGTCAATATGTCTGAGTGACTAAGTGTATTTATTTGTGCGTGTGTCTAAGCAAGGTCTTTTTCCACTCTACGTCCATGTCCTGTCCCTTCCCCATAGTGCTCACACGCTGTTATTTTAAGTAGAAGGAAATCCTTGTAGAGCGAGACTTTTTTTGGAGCTCCATGGGTATACACTGCATCATTTCCTTAAAACACATTTCTCTCTTTCCCCGTCCCAGATCAGTAAGCAGCACAACACCATAGCACACATTAGGAAAATGCCCTCACAGGTGTGTTCTGTTGACAGCTGTGTTATTTCTGAATTAGCACGCCTGTGAAAACAAGCCGGAGCTCTAACGGCGTGCTCAGTGGAGTGTGATATCCACAAGGAATTAGACGGTAGTCAGACAGATCGAAGATGACAGCCATAGCTGTAAATCTGCTATGAATTTGGTTGTAGTACTATATAGTACTATGGAATACTGTATTATTATTATTATTATTATTATTATTATTATTATTATTATTATTATCTTTAAAAAATTATTCTCATCATCACCCTGCACTTGCTAAACAACAGCCATGAGAGTTGTGGCAAAGTCGGAACAAGTTCTTACCAAACAGCACTCATAAATTTCCAAACAAACACCATAATTTAGAGTCTGAGAATCACCCCAGTATTAATTCTACTTCCTGTTGAGGATGACGATGACTCATGCCAAAGCACATGATCAAGCAAGATTCAGTCTGTGAAAATAAACCATGCGATCTGTGGAACCCTGGGATACTCCTTTTAGTGCTGCCTAGTGTGTATGAGCATCATTTAATAGAAGAAGGCTCGTTTTCACTGCAAAATGTGATCTTAGCAGATAAAATATCTTGAATGTAGTCCAATTTATGTAGTATTTTCTATTATGAGAAAAAAGTAAACTTTATAAACAATTTTTCCTGTTGTACATAAATTGAATACGATAACATAGAATAATAAATAGAATGCAAGTTGTTATTAGAGAATATTATAGAATAATGTTTGGACATTTGAAGCTTTAGATTAATTTATAGTATGGCTTTATACTAATTGAGCTTCTTTCTTAAAAAACTAATTAAACTGGGCTAAAATATCAGCTAATATAATGAGACTATTTCACAAAGTCTATTATGCACAAAGTTGCACAAATTACTTGGCTTTATATCTAGATGCTTGATTGGGGTGACTGTTGTGTGTGAGTCACCAGTGCTTTAGCTGCAGAGGAGAGGAACCATCCATGTAATTTCTTTATGACTGCAGTGATCCTCTGGCAATTCTGGTATTTCATGCTTTTAGAAGCTTTATCACACTCTGCTGTGGCACAGAACAGCTCTGTGTTGAGGGCAGTACCAATGTGTGAGCACCAGTGTGCTTCCTGCTGCATCTCTTAGAGCTTCTTATTTCTTTTCCCCATCTTTGAAACACATCTCTGCAGGAATAATACGATGCCAGATAATACCAAGCACCTAAAGGCAATCTGTGTGTTTTGCTCTTGTCTCAGATAGAATGAGGGGAGTATTTGGACCTGTCCAGGCACCAATGGCCGTTTGGGGCAGCATGTTCTTACAAAGCTCCACCAATGGCATTTGAACCAACCAAACTCATCTCATCTTTTGCTTTAGCAGGCAAGGGTGTGCCTTCACTTGGCATGCATTTGTGCTGTCTAGAACATCTCTAGGCATACTGCATCTTTTATTCCCTGAAGGGGCAGTAGGAACTGTGCCAGCTTCCACTCACCAGTGTATGAGATGGTTTATAAATCACCATTTCAGGTCTTCTGTAAAATTTCCTCAGCCTGTAATGAAGGGAACAGACTCATAGCTAGTCTTTCTGCGTATGCAAGCTGCATTGATCACACGCCTTTTTTGTTTTTTGTTTTTTTCATTTATAGTTGCAGCCTGATGTTTTATCAAGTTGCAGCTTCAACAGTTTCTGAAATGTACATCAGAGGTCATCAGTGAAATCAATGAAATCAGTGAAATCATCTACCTGTGCACTGCATGCACAGGTAGATGCAGCACAAATAATTTCAGTGCACGGGTCTGTGGTGTATTGAGTGCTGTTGCTGTTTTGTGCTCCAGATTTCCTTTCGGCCTTTCATTCTGCGTCTGTGTGAAGCTACCAGCTCTCAAATCAGAACGAGGCGATTCTTGAACATCAGGGTCTGTCTCTGAATGTGATGACCCTGTACTAGGCTCCTTCAGGCTCTGTCCTTCACTGTGACAAGACATTTTGTCCTTTTCCATGGGACTGTTCAGTGATGTCTTCTGATTACCTGCTGCAGTAACACAGTTGAAGATCTTCAGGTTTGGAACAGCATGGACACTGATATTTACAACATTTGGAAGATGCCCTTATCCAGAGCGCCTTACATTTTTATCTCTCTTTTTTTATGCAACTGAGCATTAAAAGCCTTGCTCAGGGGCAGCTTGGTGGACCCGGGATTCAAACTCACAACCTTCCCAGCAGTAATCCAACACCTTAACCACTAAGCCACCACATCCGCATTGTCCAGCATATACTAAATCATAGCATGTCAATAGGAACAGTTTGCCATCCAGCCCTTTATAGAATTGTGTGAACTTATATATATTCAGACTAGTCACTTTGTATCCACAGTACAGAGTAACCCACTTCCTGATCCCTAAAACTGTGTCCCATATGACATACTATATACTATGCTCTTACACTATGCGTTATGCCATCTGATGTATGGATTTTATAATGGTCGAGAGTATCGTCTCAAATGGAACACTTTTTTACTAACCAGAAGTATAAGCTGATCGAAAGAACATAACACAATGCCTCTAGCATTAGCACAATACAGTGCATTTTTAAACCATTGAAAAATAAATCAGACAGCGTGCTGATTTAAAAGACATTAGTCAGATTAGTCAGATGTCTTGTCCAGTGAATTTTTTTCTCATCCAGTGTCAGCACCTAATAGCTCCACCCCCTTCTACTAAGTAAGCAAAGCTGAGAGTGTATACTAATACTACTTGAATTGATAACACTCACCCAATAGCACTCAATCTACTAAATAAAAACATTAAAATGAAGTTTAGTATAAGGAATGAAATCATGTTTTATTGAGAAAAGTATAGTTTTAGCGTAAACTATAAGGAATATTTTTCCTTAAATCTGACTGACCACATATTTCTATTTTTTCAGTGTATAATTTCTAATATATAATATCTAATATTGAATAATATCTAATGTACTGCTGTAATATTTGAATTTCTATCTATCTATCTATCTATCTATCTATTTATCTGTCTGTCTGTCTGTCTGTCTGTCTGTCTATCTATCTATCTATCTATCTATCTGTCTATCTATTTTCGCATCTATCTATCTATCTATCTATCTATCTATCTATCTGTCTATCTATCTATCTATCTATCTATCTATCTATCTATCTATCTATCTATCTATTTTCACATCTATCTATCTATCTATCTATCTATCTATCTATCTATCTATCTATCTGGATGTGAACAGAGGGTGTATATAAATAAAGCAGACCTGTGTCTTGTCTCTTGTCCAGTCAGGGACGGTGAAACTGTCCAAACCGGTGGCTTTGTGGACTCAGCAGGATGTGTGTAAGTGGCTGAAGAAGCACTGTCCAAACCAGCATCAAGTCTACAGTGATGCCTTCAAACAGCACGATATTACAGGTACACACTCTTCCTGTCAATCATCACATAATGAGCCTAGCCAAGGACACACACACACACACTGACACACTGCTTTAATTAACTCATGCATAATGACAGACAGAAATTTGCACTGCCGAGCTGCCACAGCGTCGTGGTTGAGAGTTGATCACACTGTGTTTATCATCTCTGTAGCACTTCAGGATGGAATGTAGCTTTATATTGATTAATGTTCGGCGTTATTCACTGTGGGTATACGCAGTCATTTGGTAGTGATGGAGAAACTGATTATGCCGTTCAAAGGCAAGAAACAGACCTGATGACACGCTGAATAATATTCGATTGAACAGTGATCCAGACTCTAAAATCTCAGCGCTTGGTATTCACTCCTTTTTTTCCCTTTTTCTTTTCCAAATCAGACATCAAATATTCACTGCCAAAGACAACTTCCTTTTCATATTTGTTGTATGATATAATGTACTGAGTACTGAAACAGTTGCATGTCCTTGCCTAAATCATTCTAATGTGTCTCAAAGGACCTTGATTACACTTTGTGTTAAGGGTCTGGTCAATGCACACGCCAATTAGCAGTAATTTATGCAGAAAATATGCAAGCGATTGAGTTCTACTATCCCGCATTAATTAACAGAATCTCATTAACATACGCCAGGCCTCACCAATTAGTGACACAATGCAATTTGCATCTCTCTTCAGTGATTGTAACATGAAGTGCCACTCTACACACTTCATTAGCGTAAACAAAAGGCTGCATCTCAGATGTACCGAACAGTGCGGAGGGGAAAAGTTGCTTTGATCGAGAACACAAGTACAATTGGTACACTCAGGACACATCTGGGTCGCTGTTTTGAATATTAATATTAAATGACTTTCTCTTACAATCAAGTGTTTAAATCAGACTGGGGATGGATTTAACCGTACAGTATTTGACCGCTTGGAAAATATTCTGGATGTTTATTGGCTTTTTAGTACTTAATTGTCAACCGATTGAACACATGGTCTCCAATTTGACATTATTTATAGGTCTACTCATTTTGAGTGATTAAACAGACTAATAACAATTAGAAGTCAGTAGTTATATAAATAATAAATAAATAATTTTGATAATGAGAGGATCTATCACATTACAATATATCGTGCGTCATGGACCCAATGAAGAGATCAATATAACCTGGTATTATTTCCCTTATAATAATTTCAAGAAAGGGGGGCACGGTGGCTTAGTGGTTAGCACGTTTGCCTCACACCTCCATTGTTGGGGGTTCGATTCCCACCTCTGCATGTGTGGAGTTTGCATATTCTCCCTGTGCCTCAGGGGTTTCCTCCAGGTACTCTGGTTTCCTCCCCTGGTCCAAAGACATGTGTTGTAGGTTGATTGGCATCTCTAAGTTGTGTGTGTGTGCCCTGCGATGGGTTGGTACTCCGTCCAGGGTGTATCCTGCCTTGATGCACAATAATGCCTGAGGCACAGGCTCCCCGAGAATAGATTGGATAAGCGGTAGACAATGAATGAATAATTTCAAGAGCAATAGAACCTCTACATTTTAAATTATCCTAAATGTCCTTTAAAAAAAACATGCTAAGCTTGAAGAACTGAGAATTTTGCCCCCCTGGTTTTAAGTTTAACTGCAAGTCACAAACACCAGTAAAATTGTGCTATTGTTTCACGGCGACTCATGGACTGGTGTCCCAGGGTGTAATCCAGGCCATCTCAATGTATCTGTCAGGATAGAGACACTTAGGCAGATGCAGGTAAGGCAACTTTAATCTAAAACGGCAGGACAAGGTCAAGGTCAAGAAACAGGCACAGGACAAGCGATTAGCGAACCACACACTGTGTGCTGGATGAGAACTCATGATATACAGAAGTTGGTCAAAGCTGGTAATTAAACAAATAGTGAAGGTCTTGGTAACGTTGAGAACAAGAAGTAGAGTGTAATTCATTATGAATGTGAGAGTCATTAAATGTCTGTTGGATGTGTGGAGTTTGTGGATTGTCATGTGTAGAGTTTCTGGATTGAGATGTGTAGAGTTTGTGGATCTACTCCACTACTGACCACACTAAAGTACCTGCTAAAAATGAACGAATGATTGAACGAACGGAGTCCCTCAAGAATCTTTTAATAGGGAAGAATGTTTCTTAATGTTTATTGTATTAATAAGTTTATCAATTCTTTACCAAACGTCCACCTCCTCTTTACTCTTGAGCTTTTTCACTCTTAAAGGTCTTCCCAGCTGCATGCTGAATGAGGAGCTTAGTGGTATGAACGTTCATTTCCGAATCACTGCCACGGCATTTTGGGAGACTTTCTCTCATGTCAAGTCTTTTACAGCACCTCCTTATGTACATACACTACTACACTACAAGTGACCCTCACTGTTCCAGACGACTTCCATTTTGCTCCAGCTGAAATTCCAATGTATAAGACATACAGTGTGCTTTCAGGTGCAGACATCCAGTCAACATTCAGCTCTCAGTTTCTTTCTCGCTGGTTCTTTTCTTGTCTCCTCAGACTCCCGAGTTTAATTTGGACACTGAACTGTTATTAAAATTGCATTAATGCATATTAAGTCATAATTAGATATTAGTCCCTAATCTGCAGTAATTACAAAGACAGATCAGGCGAGTCATTTTGGTAAATGAGTTAAGCACATAGCTCTGAAAGCGTAGGAGTAGAGAAAGTGCACTTTCCTGTTAATGTGCTGATTTACTGATTGAAGTAAGGCACTTTTTTTTTTTTGGGCTCCGTCCCTGCTTCCGTGGCTTTTGAAAAACCAGCCAGTACAACACCACCACAAGAACCTTTTATAAAGCAGGAGGGAAGAGGTGAGCTATAAAAGTGCATTGAAATTAGGCACTCATTCACATAAATGCTTTAATGATATAAGTGAAGAGACACACCCACTATTTTGCTACTTTCACAACAAGCAGTTTATTTTAGTTAAAGCAGATGGATGGACGATTTCAGTTAATTTGCTCAGAGAAATGCAATTGTAAGCTACTTCCTGGAGAACATTTGGAACCTGCTCTGCCTTTCTCCTCTGTATAGACACAAGCAGTACAGATTTAACAAGAATTCAGGCCTGTATCCCAAACTGCATTCGAGATCCTACTGTAGTGATATTCTTTCTGAGGCTGTGATTATCTGCTGATGTTATTATGTGTTTTAAGAATAAAAGCTTTTTATCATGCACCAGAAACACAGCTGGAAACATCAGTGTAGGTGTGTGTCTAAAGAGGCAGGATGTGCCATTGAATTACGACTCACGCCAGTGAGTTAACTAGCTCAGGTCTCCAATAATAGCTGACTTTTATGTCTCTTAAAAATTGCTCCTTGTACTTTTTTGGTATTGTGCTTGCTGTGTCTGAATTTAACTTCAGTTAAATCTGAGGATGAATCCAGTCCGTATAACTCACCTAAGGAGGCTTTCATACTGGTAGTTTAGTCTGAAATTGGTAAAGTGAAAGCTGTGGTGTGGATACGGGAAGTGCAGCATGGTACCGAACCTGAGACTAGAGAGGAGTTGGTGTGAGTTCTGTTGCACTGGAAATGTGGTTCCCGTGAATGTGAACGCAACTTGTACTCAGGTCTGCACTTGTTCAGGAAGTAAAGTAACCTGCGTACGTGTTTTAGCCGATGATGACATCATTAGTGAGCACAACACATGTGTAGCATGATTGACAGGGGAACAATGTGGGACACAGAAGGTGTGAGGAGCCTTTACAGCATTTAATGACACCGCAATTTAAAAAACATAAAATAAATTCAATAGAATGAACTGAGTCTGAAATCTGACCATCTCTCGATTACACCATCCAGGCATAACATTATGACCACCTGCCTAATATTGTGTTAGTCCACCTTTTGCTGCCAAAACAGCTCTGACACATCGAGCAACAGTACCCACATGGGCCAGCCTTCGCTCCCACGTGCATCAATGACCCCTTGGTCGCCCATGCCCTCTGTCGCCGGTTCACCACTGTTCCTACCTTGGACTACTTTTGATAGATACTGACCACTGCAGACCGGGAACACCCCACAAGAGCTGCAGTTTTGGAGATGCTCTGATCCAGTGGTCTAGCCATCACAATTTGGTCCTTGTCAAACTCGCTCAAATCCTTACGCTTGCCCATTTTTCCTGCTTCTAACACATCAACTTTGAGGACAAAATGTTCACTTGCTGCCTAATATATCCCACCCACTAACAGGTGCCATAATGAGGAGATAATCAGTGTTATTCACCTCACCTCTCACTGCTCATAATGTTATGCCTGATTGGTGTATATTGACAGAGTAAAACCAATATAAAGCCAGTAACAACAGCAACAATCAAATGTGACTTGAAAGTTTAGTGAATAGATTCAGGATACATTCACACATACAGTCACAAAGACAGTACACTGTACAATTCTGTTTAAAATGACTACTTCCAGCAGAAAACACAAATTATACTTCAAGCAACAGAGCCAAGTAAAGCACTGGAGTGTTGCAATTAAATCTAAATGGAAAAATTGGCTGCATGCTTCTTTAACATTGCCATGCTGCAGTGCTTGGAAATGACATTATCTTCTACTGCAAAATTTCAGTAATCTCTTTCAAAATAAAATAACAAGCATATTTGTGCTTTCAAGAGAGCAAGCGTTTGCTTCTTTAGCCTTTTATGGACTTTTAGAAGAACCAAACAAAAGGAAGAGTTTTTACAGACTTCCAATGATATCTCTGATTTAATTACTTATTTAATTTCCCTCCTCTGGTCTGATTCGTAAAGCGTCAACACGGTGTGTTCAAAAAATGTTGACGACAAATAATTTTTAAAGATGACAGGACGGAGAAAGTGTTTATTCTGCACTTGAGGTTAAAAAGAGACTGGGACCTTGGGTCACTCGTCTGAAGTGGTCAAATTCAAGCAAAAAATTTTAAAAATCACATATGAACACACACAGTACGACATTGAAATGACGGTGACATGCTTTCCAGCTGTCTGTGAAATAAAAAGTTGAAGAAAAATAGAATAAAAAAAGAAAATGGTTATAATAAAAATAGAAATATATTCATCTCTACAAGTAAAAGGAATAAAAGAAAGAAAGAAAGAAAGAAAGAAAGAAAGTAAGTTAGAAATTAGTAAAAATAAATAAATAAATAAGAATTGGATCAGTGACAGCCTTTCACTCATGCTAGCTGCTTATCCAGACCAGTAATTTTATGATACTGGGTTTTAACAAACTTTATTTAAATACTGGCCCTCTATATTCTTGTAAACAACTTGAAAGTAATAAGCATAATACTGTATGATGCAAAACACACTTCCTTCTATCTAATGTTAGTTGACTAGCTTGCTAATGACACTAAGCCATGTCTGAAATTGTGTTTTCTGTCTGAAAAAATCTTTTGTCTGTATGTCTTTCTAGTCTGATTATGTAGAATGGATCAGAACTGGCATATGACCTGTATGTTTTGAACCCAACAGCTCTAACTTTTATTTTATTAAAACAGAAGTACAGGTGACCTACAGCAGCTTATAAACATCAGCATTTCTTCTGAGTAATGATTTCAGTTTCAGTTTTTAGCAACATGCTAAATGTACTATAGCTTTAAACAGCACTTTTTAACTTCTACATTTCACTACATGGGAACTAAAATATGCTATGATTGTTGACCTTAGGAAAGATTTTAGGAAGGAATTTAGGATGTACTCCCACACTATTAGAAAATGCTCTGTTAAAAATATCTCAGTACAGTTGACGGACAAATCGTTTTGACCCCCAATATGGTGCTGAATGTCCACACGTCTACACAATACAGACATCTGATCATCATATATATGTGCTTGTTGAACTTCTCATTCCAGATTTAACTCACTTTTCCTGTTATAATGCGCTCCACTCTTCTCTTCTCTTCTCTTCTGTGAAGGTTTTTGATTTGTGGTCATTCAGCTAAAGAGCATTAGTGAGATCAGACACTGATGTTGTAAGAGTGAGGTCTGGGATTCAGTCGGTGTTCCAGTTCATCCCAAAAGTGTTCAAGGGGTTGAGTCAGGGCTCAATGCAGGACACTCCAGTTCTTCCACTCCAACCTTCTCAAACCATGTCTTCATGGAGCTCTGTGCTTTGTGTACAGGGGAATTGTCATGCTGAAACAGTGTTTGAATTCCAGTATAATACAACATAGAAAGATATTTTATACAATTGTGTACTTACAACTTTGTGGCAAAGCTTTGAAGAAGGTCCACATATGAGTGTCCACATACTTTTGGCCTTATAGTGAACGATGACTCTTTCCATCTTAGCATGATCTTATTAATATATTAATTTGATTACTAAGAACAGATTTAACAACCTTGTGAAAGTAAAAAAAGTGAGAAATATAATTATTGGAGTAAGTCAAATTATTTTTTTTCTTATTGGTGTCATTTAAAGGACACATTTTTATGATAGCCAGTGTTATTTTGCTCTGTCTATTAGATACATTAAAGCTACTTGTATCTGTATACTCATTGCCACTACAGGGAACATGTAGTTTTGTGTTGTTGTTGTACTGTCAGTGCCTAATTGCAGTTAAGACTGAATGGCATCCTGCTGCTGTCACTCTTATGGAGCTTGAACTGGTATTTTGAATACCTAGCATAGTCTGGAGGTGCTGTATGCTGTAGCAAAGGCTTCATTACAGCGATCAGTTTTTTTTAATGATCAGTCATATGGAACTTACACCTCACACTACTTCCTTAGATCCTCTGGGCTGTGATTCTGTGCCATGCCTTCTGGGTTGTCAACGTGGCAGCTTGTGTTTAGGCATTTCCTATTCAGGGTGTTCTTGTTTTTCTATACTGCTTGACAAATTGCAGGTAGCACTGAACAGAGCTGTATAGAGCAGAGCTGCATTAATCGTATTTAAAAAGAAGGTCATAGTAGTGTTTTCTTTTTCAAGCTTAGAGGTTCAGCCCTGGCTGAGTGCAGCGTAACTTTACAAGCACTCTGTTATGTGCTACTGTGAGTTTATAGCATCGCTAATAAGTCCTGCATAAGAACTATATTAATACTTCAATTTCAGTGTTATTGTAACACAAGCTCATCCAATTTGCGCACAAGCTGGGCCTATCAGCCTCAGGGCTGTTGTTTGACAACCTGGAACTTAATCATATGTCATAAACCGACTTTCCAAACTTTTTTCACCAAAGCCCCGCAGATTTAATGTACACATGCGTGGAGTTTGCTCAGGACGGGGGCTGCGGCAATGAAGGGAAAGAGTTGAAGGCAGACAGGAAAGCCAGCCAGCTCTTCTGCTGTCAAGCTAAATGAAACCAGCTGGGACGCTTCTCGTTAACAGGCTGCACTCTCATGTCCTCACTGGAAAGCAAATGAGGCTGGAGCATTTTTGGCCCGAAAGGGCTTACGCTCCCCTTGCCAAATAAACAGTGGGGGGAATTTTTTACAGAGGGTGTGTTTTAAAAGCCTGGTTTATTTACGAGCCTTGATGATAGTTTTATAAAGAACCAGCATAAGTGAGGCACTCGCAATCTGTCATTCTGCACTCACTCTTGGCTTGAGAATGAAGCAACGAAGGAGGATCTGATGCCTCTCTCGCTTTGTTTCTGCACACATCAAGACTTTTCATTGCTAACTTGAGGTTGTTCAGGGGTCCTTGGTTTTTGTCATCATATTTTTTTTTCATTATGGAATAACAGCTTGGATTTGAAAAAAAGAAAATACTCTAATTTCACTCTTTTAAAGTGTTTTATGTGCTACATGAAAATGCCATCAAACTAAGAGAGTTTCAGAGGAGTCTTTTACAAAAACATCTATCTATCTGTCTATCTGTCTATCTGTCTGTCTGTCTGTCTGTCTGTCTATCCATCTATCTATCTATCTATCTATCTATCTATTGTGTTTATATATAGATCTATACTGTACAAAGTTCATAGCCCATTCTTTTATTTTCATCAAAGTGTACTTATTGTTACTTATTTGGTCACAAACGATTACGGTGGGAAAATGTACAGTAGACATGGGCACAGTAGCTCAGTGGTTACCTCATACCTTTAGAGATGGTGTGTGGAGTTTGCGTGTTCTCCCTGTGCTTTAGGGGTTTCCAATGTTTCCTCTAGTCCAAAGACGTGTGCTGAAGGCTGATTGGTGTCTCTAAATTGTCCATAGTGTGAATGGGTGTGTAAGCGTGTGTGATGGATCGGATAGTTCACAATGTCCCATGCTTTGTGCTCTCAATCCACTGAGGTAGACTCCAGGTCCCCTGTGACCCTGTGTATGATAAGTGCATAAAAAAATAGATGGACGGATAGATATACAGTTTATTAATTGCATTTTTAGCCATGTAGTGCATATTCATCCAGGTTAATATTACAGTTCAATATTGCAAATAAAATATTAAAAGATTTCATACAGATTCTACTGTTGAAGTCTTTTGTGTGATTTATGAACAATGACAATAATGATGGGGGAAATGTATTTAATATAAAATGAAACCAAAACATTCAACAGTATAAAAAATATGAAATAATATTGTAATATTGATCCTTTCAGATTTCTAGCTCAAGGAATATAGGATTACAGAATTTCTTGTGTATTTTGATATATCTTCATATTTGTGATGCTTATTTTGTATAGCTTTAGGTAAAAAGTGCAGTGTTCCCGAGTGAGGCGTTTTGGTTTTATTAGAATTCAGGTAAGAAAAATTCAACATAACTGCACTAATCGTATATTATGTGACATGGACAGCGGTGTCACAAGTTGAACTCCTAAGCCTGATGCACTATAATCAAGTATACATCTTTTTTCTACCAAGTATGCATCTTCTCTGCAATTTGTTCTCTGTAAATGATCCAAAATGCAGCTGTGTGATTTGTTTTCAAGTTCTCATACACCCTCGCATTGTTGCGTTATATCCACTGGCTTCTGGTAGCTGCACGCATCAGATTCATAACACTGATGCTTGCCTACAAAGCCAAGAATGGACCTCAAAGCTCTTATGACTCCTCGCATTGCACCTCACTCCCTCAGATCCACTAGCACTGCTTGACTGGTCCCACCATCTCTCAGAGTAAGAGGTAGGTATACATCTAGACTCTTCTCTGTTCTGGCACCGAGGGGAAGTTCATTCCAGCACCTCGATGTCCGTACAGCCGAGTCACTGGCCGTCTTCAAACGACGGATGAAGACCTACCTTCCTGAAGCACTTAAACAAGCTCTTATTTTCCCTGTTTGTTTTATGTATTGTTGTATGTTGTGTGTATAAAAACACCACTTTTTAGGCTGATGGTATTCTAAGTCTGTGACCTATTGAACCAGTGTTAATGTATTCATTGATGGAGACTTCAAAGCACTCTTGTACGTCGCTCTGGATAAGCGCGTCTGCCAAATGCCATAAATGTAAATCTTCTACCTTTTATATCATTTAAGGTACACAATTGGACCTTGTATCTTTAAAGCTTTACTCTAAAAGCCAATTAAAGTTACACCACATGCACTTTCCTAGGTAAAGGATACATACCAAAGTTATAAAAGATGTGCCTTTGATTGTAAACTTTAACAGCAACAACAATGAAAAAACACCATGTGGCAGCTTTATTTCTGAGAGTGTATGGTGCTATAGTAGAACATAAAGTTACAGTGCTGTTATCTTGAACAAACATACAATTTTGCATCCCTCATTGTTTTATTAGTTTCCTATAAACATCCTATAAATGATTTTTATACCAAAGAACAAATTACAAAATGGGGAGAAAAAGTGCTTGCGTTCTGTAACAAGAAAAAAATAGCTGTATTTAATTTAATTAAATGTGTTTGAAATAAGTAACATTCACACAGTATAGTTTTTGTACATCCGACATAATTCAAGCATGTATTTTCAAATCCCCGAATAAAATTAATCTCCACACCTGAGCTGAGAATCAAACCAACAATGCTGGTGTTTTGTAACACATTACCACTGCACTATTCTACTACATATGTTTTAATGATCTAAATGTAATTCTGTAGTCATAGTGTAGTTCCCATCAGTACCAACATCCTCGTGAGAGTTCACTGGTTTGTGTAACTGGTTTATGTTAATACTACATTGATGTTTAAATGAAAATAAGTAATGAAGTCACACTTTGTTCAGAAACTATACAGAATTTTTCTTAAATCTGATTGACGAAATATTGCTTGTTTTTTAATTAAAAAAATCAGTGTTTATTCACAATTCAGTGTTTATTCACAATGAAAAGGTTTTGCCAGGACCAGCTTGGCCTTTAGACCTGATTTGTCAAGAAAATTGCAAATACTAGCCAATATTTTGGTAGAATAATAAAACCTAAAGGAGCTGTATGGAGGATGTGTCAAGGATAGAATATATAGGGAATTATATAGGGAAATGGGGAGCATACAAGATATTTAGACTTTTATATCACGTTTAAGAATTGAGTTATTTTCTTTTCTGTTAATATTGTAATATGGTATGACAAATGATGACCTCAGAAATCCAAATGTGCCTTAGTGTTCATTTTCTCCTAAAGACATATACAGACATCCAGTTGTTGTTGTCCTTCGAATGCTTCCTGTCACTGCAGCAGATCTGCATATTTGATTTGGCACAGGTTTTACATCGGATGCCCTTCCTGATGCAGTTCTCCCATTTCATATAGGCTTGGGTACGGCAATGAGAGTTAACCCCTCAGTGGCTGGGTAATCGAACCCGGGCTGCGGCAGTGAGAGGGCGGGATTCTGCTTCTGGATCACCAGGAACTAAATACAGACATACAGTATAAGTTACATAAATACTGAACAATTAGGCGCACAACACTGTGTTTCAGCTGTGAAGACTCTTATAATGCAAAATGCTTATCAAGTTTATCAAAGTTTGGTATGAAATATCACAGCGGGGGGGCGGAGTACGGAATAAAACCTCGACCTGTCATTTCAATCTGAATCTGAGGGCTTTGTGTTCTCTAAGTGGATCACAGGGAGTCTTTGGGAGTTGAGGGATCTCTATGTGCCTGTACAATGAGGGAGGTGAAGAACAGGCTGTTATTAGGCACTGATTACCGAGCAGTTATGAAGCTGCTCTCATTAGAAAGGAGGAGCTTGTAGTCATTAGAATAATGCCCTCCTTTTCTCTCGATTCTCCAGAGAAATCAGTGTGTCATCAGAGGAACATTTTCTGTGGAGTCAGTTGGGAGAAGGGATTGGGATGGAGGGATGACAGGGTTCTTTGAATGTGAAACACAATTATAGATGTGAAACAGTAAGCCTGTTCTTACTGACATTTCCTGCCTTCTTCTTGCTGGGTCTTGCCTTAGTTCTCTCTGCGCTCATTTTATCTCACCTGCTTCGAGATTTCAGTGCCTTAATCCTCGTCAACCAATTTTGTCCTTCTGTGTAATTATCAGTACAGACTTGTCCGTGTAAGAATGAAAAACCTTCAGGATGTGCTTTATAGGAAAATATTTCATGATGGTGTGGAGGTGATATGGATGATTTTTCCTATAACAGCATGTGCCAGCATGATTTATTGCACTTCTAACACTTAGATTTCCCAACTATTACAATTATTAATAAACAGCCCAGTGTTGGATTTAATGTTGTGGAATATCATTAACATGACAAGTTAATTGATGTTGTCTCTTACTTATCAGATATTCAGTTCAATTCGGTTTTGTTTGTATAGCACTATTAAAAATGTCACAAAGCAGCGTTACAGAAAAATATAAACTGTAGGTATAAAACTCAACAGCATCTTGTTTTGTGTCTTGTAAAGTTAATAAGACAAAAGAAAAAAACATTACCTAGAAAATAGGACTGAGAGTCCTCAGTCATTCTGAAAACATTAAGAAACATGTGATATAACATGGGGGTTCGATTTCCACCTCCGCGTGTGTGTGGAGTTTGCATGCTCTCCCCGTGCCTTGGGGGTTTCCTCCGGGTACTCCGGTTTCCTCCCCCGGTCCAAAGACATGCATTGTAGGTTGATTGGCATCTCTAAATTGTCCGTAGTGTGTGAGTGAATGTGTGTGTGCCCTGCGATGGGTTGGCACTCCGTTCAGGGTGTATCCTGCCTTGATGCCCAATGACGCCTAAGATAGGCACAGGCTCCCCGTGACCCGAGTATAGAGTATGGATAAGCGGTAGACAATGAATGAATGAATGAATGAATGATATAAATCTATTGACTGTTATGGCGCTTATTTATGATGTCACAGAATCGGCGACTGTTCTCACTTAAAGTGTGTTATATCTTTACATATCAGTCTTTCCATGATTTCATGATTTTGCAGTCACTTGAGCAGATTCCATGATATTTGGAGAACCTTGTGATTTTTCAAAATTATCACAGGTTTTCAGCAGGATTGGGCTGAGACGTGTCATGTGATGCTGTAACAACGTAAATTCAGTCCTCTTCCATTCATGTGTGTTGAGCATGCAGTGGTAGCTCAAGTGGTTAAGGCTGTGGGTAGTTGATCAAGGTTCAAACCCCAGCACTGACAAGCTGTCACTGTTGGGCCCCTGAGCAAGACCCTTAACACTCCCTGCTCCAGAAGCACTGTATTATGGCTGACCCTGTGCTCTGAGCACGACCTACAAAGTTGGGATATGCGAAGAAAGAATTTCACTGTGCAGTAATGTATATGTGACAAAAATAAATAAAGGCTTCTTCTTCTATCACAGAAAGTCATTACGTGTGTGTCTTCACTAGTAGGAGATTAAAAGAAGAATCCTGTGCTTGCAATTTTGACAATTCAAGTAATTTTCTACAAAAAAAATAAATCAATCAAAAAAGTCTGCAGCAAAATCATCCATTTTTGACCACAAAAATCAGATAAGATCTTTGAAATCCTGGAGAGACTGACAAGACCCACATTACTGTAGGTTTAGTGAGGTATCCATGGTGCTAGAAGGTGTTCATTTTGTCAAAGTTAGACTCGTACATTCAAACAATGGGCCAACATTGTGCCTCCTGTGCTTCTGTCAAAATGAGTTCCTCTATTCAAATACTAATTAAAATGTACTAAATATTTACCCATCGAAGTGCAACAATCCCCATCCGGATCACCTTGGAAACATGCTATTTTTAGCAAATGAGTTTTGTTTCTTGATGGAGGAGAAGCTGGGTTCATCAGAAGTGTGTCAAAGACATTATCTCATCTTGGTAGCCTGGTTGTTGCTAAACTGCTAGAAAGTGGTATGCTTAACATTAAGAAAAACAGATTACTTGCTAAACGTAGTGGCCTAAAACCTGAATTTAAGATTACACTGCCCTCCAAAATTATTGGTACCCATCATTAAAATTTACTGTATAAAATATATATAATAAAATATATAAAATGCTAAATTTACTGTATAAAATAATTATACAGTGCAATCATTAGAGTAAGAAAAAAGAAAGAAAGTTTTCTAAAAAGTTTTTAAAAAAAACCTATTCAACCTAGGCTCATCTCATATATCTCAGTAAAACTATTTTTTTTAAACAATTGTATTCTCTCTTATAAAATATAGCCAGTAAAGAAACCAGTAAATCTATATATAAAGCCAAAATCCGCCTCTAACTACATTAATATACAAACCTCATGTGTGTGCATGTGTTATACATAAAAGCCATAAATCATTGCCGTGATTTATTATTGATTCTTTGCTAGTGGGATGTCAGGATGAGCTGAATCAGCAGATAGTGTCTGGAGGGAGTCATGTGAGAATAGGAATTTAAATTAAACCAGTATTGCACAGTGCAGAACAGCAAAGTGTTTTAAATCGTTTTCACAGTCAAATGAGCAAAAATAAGTGGGTCTGGAAAGGAAGAAAACAAAATATATTGGTAGGTAATTCACCTGGCTGTGTTCCCAGTCAAAAAGCAATAGACACTAAGAGTATCACAGTTATTCAAAAAGAGAAATGCGGAGGGTTACAAATGAGTAGGAAGCCGGTACTTGTAGTAGGTCATGCATGTGGCGGGTTTGTTGAGTTTGTTGAGTTTTTAATGGAAAATCATTACACCGAGGATTTTCTGTCTCCCACAGGTGACTGAAAATTTACAGTATGCCACAATATTTTTTTTTTTGTTCAACGTTTTTCCAGTCTGACGCTACTTGGCCGTAACTGTCTGTGTGCTCATGTATGCGGAAGACGGCAGAGAGCTCTTTCCTCTAAATGAGCCATGCTGATGTGACCTGAGCAGCAGAAAAACATGCTTTTGACTTCTTGTGTCTCTGAGCACATGAAGCATATGTTATCCTCATGTCACCCTCCTAGTCAGAGAGAGAGCCAGCTGGTGGGTGGAAATTGGCAGGTGATCATATGGGGAGAAAATACTGGCAAATCATTTGTTTGAGGCAGATATTTCTTTATAAAATGCCATGTAAAAGAAGGTATGCAGGTGATTCTCACCACTCCTGGCTGTTAGCAGGGATGAAATAAATCCAAATATTTCCTACAAGTTACCTTTCTGAATTTTTTTTTACCCCTTGGTGAGTAGCTTCTTTTTGATTGCTCCACACCGGTGAGGGTAGGAGTGCAGAGAAAAAGCCATAATCACAGTTGCTGTGACTCAGTTCATGTTTTCTCATGGCAGTCTGTGGCAGTGTTGTTCCCATAGGCACAATAGCTTTATTGCCTTTTATGGCTTGTTTCTCTCTCACTTGACATGCATTATAAGATGACTTCGAATGAACTGCCTGTTTTCCTTTAGTTTTAAGGTAGTGTGGTGTTTCTCTCACTCAGTGACCTTTGATGCTCACAGCTGAGCAGCATCCATAATGTTTTTATAGGACATGTTTATGTGCTGAGCTCTGTTTTGAATGGCTTCTTTCCCAGTTCCCTTGCTGTGTGTTTGGTTTATAATTTGAATCTCCTCACTTCATCGGCTCTTCCTGTTTCATCCTCTATTTTCTCATATTCCCTCTTATCTCCCCTCCGTCTTCTCTTCTTCTCAGTGCGCTAGCTTTAACCAGGGTTTGACTCATCCCGTTCTGCGTCTTTCTGGGATTTTGAAGGCATTGAGTCAGAAAGAAGAGAAGACGGACCAAGTTCCAGCTCCGGCTGCCAAATGAAGAGCTCGTCTGGCCCACGTCCATTTCATGGAGAAGCTGCAGTCTGATCACGTCCACCTCCACAAGTGTCTTCATTCCCGTCTTCCAATGTAGCGTGGCTAAACATAGCACTCAGCCAGAAACTCATTGTAGGCGTTTTTTAAATGTCAGTAAAAATTTGATATGTCCTTTGACGCATCTGTTGCTCAGTGACAAGCCTGGAAGCTCTGCTGTTGTCGCCGTGCTTTTTTATCCGTCAATTATAACGTGAAAAAAGCGTCCAATTTCAATCACGCTTACTAAATAATAAGAACCATTTCTATCTCTTATTCTCTTTCCTTTTGCTTTTATTCTGTTGTTGTCACACTTTCTTTTGGTCTGTGCAGGCTCTATAACCAGTGTGCCCATTAAAGGCTTCCTGGATTCTTTCCACCTGCTCTTTTTCATTCAGATGTTTTTTTTTCCCCAGCATTTCCACACACTGGAAAAAGGTGGCTGGCAATTTTAGAGGCCTGATTTGTTAGGGAGCTTTAAGCAGGCTTGCACGCATGCAGCACACACTTTGCTCTAAATAACCGTCTGGCTGTCAACATCCACTGCTGGCGTAAATGCTTTTGCAGAGCAGGAAAACGGTCACGTCAGCATCGCTGCACTGGCTAACCTACTTTATAGATAATAGAGGCTGGGAGAATTTCTGAGGCTGAGAGAGAATGTGAGCGAATGTGTCTTCGCTGGCGTCATCAAACAAAGAAAAGAGGATTCAGAAGAGCTCATATTCTTTAACGGCGCTGACCTCTGTATGCTTAACAAGCTGAATGAATGTGCAATGTGTTTTTCATAAATGAAAATTCCAATGTTTATCTCCTGCAAAGCGACATGCCTCAAGCCAAAAGGCAAAAATGCCAAATATCAGATGAGGCAATGAAAATTCATGAGTCTTGGATTATTCCCTCTGCTCTCAGCAATGTCATTAAGAAACTATGCAGAGATTCAATGATTTTTTTTCTGACCTTGGCTAGTATGTTATATGGAGCAAAAAAAAACGTTTTTCCGTTTAATATTTTGCAGGACAGACTCGAGTGCTACACTTAAAGGCTTTACATCATGCCAGATAGACTCCGGTTCAGCTCATGCTGTACATATTAGCCCATGTTGAATTACAGGATGTTTTGTATAATTAATATCTGGTAAATATTAGCTTTGTAATTACTGTTGCTGTACATTACAGTTATGTCACTCGGAAGTAGTCTGCTATGGAGTTCTTTGTGTGTGCAGGTCGGGCTTTGATGAGGCTGACAGACAGGAAGCTGGAGAGGATGGGGATCATGCAGGAGAGCCAGAGACAGTACATCCTGCAACAAGTCCTGCAGCTCCGTGTCAGAGAGGAGGTCCGCACCCTGCAGCTCCTCACACAAGGTACACGTGCACACACACACACGAAAGCAGTTTCCCACCTTTGAGATATGAAATTATTATTATTATTATTATTATCTTAGCATCTGAAATTATCTTAAATGTTACCAAGATGTATCTTGTATTACCTATTTTAAGATTAGACAATTATACAGATTATACAATTATTTCAATTATTTCTAGACATTTTTACTCATTTCAAGCTTGACGTATTATTCTTACTCTATTGGCCGATCATTTATCTTCGTTCTAGAAATAGAATTTCTGTGAATAGAACAAGTAAAACAAATCATATCTATAGGAAATGCTAGATAAATGATGCTAGATGTCATTTTTTGCTGAGTATACACTGGTCAAAAGTTTGTGGACCCCTGACCATCACACTCATGTGCTTATTGAACATCCTATTCCACTTTTCCTATTATAATGCACTCCACTCTTTCTCTTCTGTGAAGGTTTTCCACTAGATGTTGGAGTGTGGCTCTACAAGAGCATTAGTGAGATCAGACACTGATGTTGTAAGAGTGAGGAGGTCTGGGGTTCAGTCGGTGTTCCCGTTCGTCAGAGTCAGAGTCAGGGCTCAGTGCAGGACACTCCAGTTCTTCCGCTCCAAACTTCTCAAGCCATGTCTTCATGGAGCTCTGTGCTTTGTGTACGGTGGCAGTGTCCTGCTGGAGCAGGGTTTGAGTCTCTTAGTTCAGGTGAAGGGAAATTGCAACAGTGATATGATCAGATTTCCACAAACTTTTGGCCATATAGTGTATGTCAATGACCAGTGGGATGTTTAGACCATATCAGTGAACCTCTGAAACCACAAAATGGAATAAAATGTACATCATTTGTTGGTACTGTGTTTGTATTGAATAGCACCACAAAATATACAGTTTGTGCTGCTATAATTTCTTAAATATATTTTCAAGAGTGACATCACAGTCTAGACCTCAAGTTAAGCCGCGCTAATCTCAACACTAAACCATTTGCGCTGTACTGCCTTGAGTTTGAGATTTTTTGGATATTACACACTCTGTTCACTGTGATATCCCTGGAATATCTTAAAAGCCAAACTGGCACATTTTCAAGGCACAAATCAGCACAAAAAATGTATAAAGAAATGATACATACCTTTCACTTCACCTGTCATAAACAGCATTTGTATCCTTCAGCAGTCTATAAAGTCTGTATAATGTTATGTCCTTTTCAAATTACTTCATTTTAGTTCATGATATAAGCAAATTGTTGGAGTATCACATGACTGAGAGACATGTGTTTCTATAAACTATACTGACCTTGAGCAAGACTGTTCAGCTATTACAGTTTTCCATCTTAAAGCAATTTATTAAATCATTCAGTGAGTGCAGTGAAGCTACTGAGGCTGGAAACATGACCAAAAATAAACATGACCATGTGAAAAAGAGGTCAAATATGATTTAAGCCAGGTACTGAGTGTTCCTCAAGCACAGTGGAGTTATTAGAAGACATTCAACACAAGGAGAAGGAGAAGCGCTCTGAACCATTTAGAAAGGTTCAGACTTGTTAGAATAGATGGGTGAGACTTTGCCACAGGCTGTGCAGAGTGCCATTTATATCACCATTGAGTAAATGAGCTGCAGGTGAGTCAAATGAACCAAGTAACCATGGAAACAGTTCAGAATTCTGGCTACAGGAAGCTTCACTGGTAAGTGGAATATGCGGCTGTGACACCAAAGCTATGTCTCAAATAGCATGCAATCTTCTTAGAGTGTAGAATTTTAGGCATGTGTGGAAATTTAAATGGCTGATGCATCATCATATGAGAACTGAAAGGGTTTAAAAAAGGGGAATTTAACTCAAATGTGCTAAGGTTAAGCTGAATAAAATTCCTCATTTAGGAATGACATAACTAGCATCAATAGTTACCGTTTAATCCTTAAGCGTTCATGGCTGGAGCTGCGATTTGTTCATTTAAATTCATTCTGTTTTGTCTTGCACTTGCCGCTTTACTAGCACCACGGACTCCGAACAAATAAGACGGCGATTTTGAACTCGTACGTCTCTGTTGTCTTTAAGCATTGTTTTCATTGAGGTTTTGAGCAAATTGTGTTGTCATTTTACTAATCAGTCATGAGAGGATACAAACATTTAAAAAATGTGGAAAAAACCCAAAAGGAGTCTGTGAAAACTCGTTTCTATCTTGCCTTGAGTAATTTACATGAATCTGTTTGATATCCTGCTCTGAAGGTTCATTTTTTTGGGGGTTTTTTTTACTACTAGCTGAATTATGGTCAAGTAGATAATTTGTTCATTTCTTGTAGTAGTTTCAAAAACACATATACTACATAGTGTGTGATCTGGTCTAGTAAGAGTGTATGTGCTGGTGTATGAGGAGGCACATCACATCAATACAGAGATGTCCTAAATTCCCAGAGGTACTTGTAATGATGTTGTAATGAGGGAAAGCTTAGGGACAAACTAGACTCACTAGCATCACAATCCTCTCTCTAGCTTCCTAGGTTGTATAAAATATTTAAGATTTATTTGTCATATAAATTTGTTGGCTTAATCGGACGCCTTTCTGTCATGCTACTTCAAACAGAATCGAAGGCTAGCTAGTCGATTCTTTAAATAATTAAACAGACGAAACAGAGCTACAATAACAAGCTGAAGTTGGTAGACAAAGTCGGTTTTTGTGGAGTTGAGAAATATATAAAAAGAATTTCCAGTAAGGGATCATCGATGCTCCCTGGTGCATTCTGGTTTTCATATATATATATATATATATATATATATATATATATATATATATATGTGTGTGTGTGTGTATATGTATATGTGTATATGTATATGTATATATGTATATGTGTATATATATATATATATATATATGTGTGTATATGTATATACATATACATATATATAAATATATATATATATATATGTATATACATATACATATATATAAATATATATATATATATATATATATATATATATATATATATATATATATATATATATATATATATATATGTGTGTATATATGTATGTATATGTATATGTTTTATATATATATATATATATGTCATAGTGCACTGGAAGGATGTTGCAATAGAGAGAGAGAGAGAGGGAGAGACAGAGAGAGAGAGAGCGCATTTAAAATGGTTGGCTCTAATCATTGCTCTGGCTGATTGGGATGCATGTAATGTCATACTGTATAGTAGAGAGGAGGATGTGGGTGTGATGAACGCTGGGATTCATTCATTCATTCATTCATTCATCCTAGAAACCAGTTGATTACAGGGAAGGGTTTAGTTTAGCTCATTTCCAATTTTGCATGTTTGGGGAACCTGTCAGTTGACCAGTTGAGTTTATATCATTCTGTCTTTTGCTTATTGACCAAACATATCTGTAGAGAGAAGGTGTGTGTGTGTGTGTGTGTGTGTGTGTGTGTGTGTGTGTGTGTGTGTAAGCACACACCATATAAGCCACTGTTGCATTGTTTTGGTAAAGGCAGTCTGGCAACAGTATTTAGTATAACTTACTTTATTCTCTTTCCACCAATGAACTTTGTGCCATTACACCGCTTCCAGAGAATCATACGGCTGGACAGCAATTAACCTTTACGGCTCGTTGGTCCTTGGAAGGAAAATAATTAGATTCTGGTTCAGTGAAAGCTAGTGAGGATGATTGGAACGTAATGGCTTTATCAGTTACAGTCAGCCGAGCAGCAGCAGCCGCTTATTGTTCATGCCTCACGTAGCAGGCTGCTGGGTAGAAAGAACGGATTCACTGTTGTCCTTCACGTCACTTCTGTCTTCACTAACGCTGACCTAGCTTGAGTTCATGCAAATGCTAATGCAGATCAGAATGCCATCTCCTATCATTTTCATAGTACCTTCAATGAGGCAGATTAATTCAATTATCGCTGCACGTCTGATGTCTTCCACCAGCAGCTTCAGGAAGACACATGTGCTGTCCAGGAACTCTTATAAACTTTCATATGAACTAAAAGACATTTAAACGTCATTTGAACGATGCAGGTTGTGCCCCAAGGAAAGGGATTTTTTATATATTTATATTCTTTATATATGTATGTTCTTTATAGCACTTTATCACTCCAACAAATAACGTCTAAACATTGAAAGTAAATAACAGGTTATGAGCATGAACACCATGTGGCCATTAGTCTGGCAGAGCAGATGGCGTGGACCGCAGCGGTTCAGCTGTGTATCAGACTTATATAAACTGCTTGTTCCTAATGGCTTTGATGCACATACTTTTCATTAGTGTTTTATATAGTACCTTCAGATCTGTAGCCATGACTACATCAACTAATCACCCACTTCAAGGCACTTCGATGTGGGCTTAGGGGAAAATAAAAGAAGCTTTTTTGAAGCATTTACTTATTAAATGAATCCAAGCTTCAACCTACGTAAGAAGCGAAGGATGATTGAGAGATGACGTGAGACGTGCGTTTTCACTTTATTATTTTTAACTCCTGTCTATTTTGGTTTTCACACGTTTGCTAGGGTCTGAATCTGAGTGTGATTATTTCTGGCTTCCCCACAGCTTTACTCTGGTTTCAGACTCACTTGATGCTATTGAACTTATTTTACATCTCCACAAATGCTCATGGAGATCACAACTCACACGACTCACATTTTTTAAAATTTAACTTATTTATTTTTTTGGTGCTATTATGCACTGTAAGGCTCATCACCTTTTCTGTGCCCCATATCGTTCACCTGTCACTCATGATACACATCTATTATGGAAGATAACGATGTCATCATCAGCTTAAATACACACACAGGTTACTTTACTTCCTGAACAAGTGCAGAGTTGCGTTTAAGTTCACAGGCATCTCACACCACATCCTACAGGTAGTCTCACGCTGCGTTTCTCAGTCCACATGACAGCTTTCACATGATCAATCATTCATGTGCTCTGTTTCAGACTAAACTGCCAGTGTGAAAGCCTCCCATCTCTTTCTACCCAGTTGTTCCTGTTGCAAATATACTCTAGTCAGAGGCCGGGGTTAAAAATTCACCCCAGATGTCAAGTGAACATGTCTTTTGCTTTCCTTAATCAGATCTCAGCTGCTATAGTGAAAAAAACTGATTGATTAATCAATCAGAATAATGGATTTTTTTTCCTTTTCTGCTTGAACGTTGCCATGCATCTAGCAATTCTCTGAAAAAAGCCATATCGAGCTGAAGTTGCAGGGGTTTCATGTAGGAGGAGGGGAAAAAAAGAGTAGATCTGCTTTTCTAAGATAGAATGCCATTTTCTCCTGTTACTTAAATCATGAAGGTATTGTATAGCTACAGTGTTAATACTGTGAGATTGGTAGGTCTTAAATAATTCGGTAACAAATTCAAGCTGTATCTAATGCCTGGCATCAACCCTGAATGCTTCAACGAAATAATGTCAAGTGCTTTATAAAATCATTTTCATTTACTTTGAGGAGTATACTGATATCAAATCTGTCGAGTTTAGCAAGGTCATCTGTGCTAAATCACACTGGACAGCAATCTTCAGCATACACCAGCAAAGCTCATTAATCACACCCACTGACACACACACACACTGTGTTACCAAGTGGCACTGATGCAAAAATGGCAGCTAGTCTCCGAAAGCTTTTAAAATAGAGAGCAGAAAAAGTCTGCACTTTACAGTGATTTACACTAATCATCATAAAACTTTCAACTCTTTCAAATACTTAGCTTCCAGATGTGTAAAATGTCTAGAGGCCATAAAGCGGTGCCTGACCTTATAAACATGTCTGAATGCTTTAAAAAATGTTAGAATTTTTTTTTTTTTTGCAAGCTGTTTCTCATGCAATGAAAGTCTTTAGGGTTTTTATTTTATTTATTTATTTTTTATTTTGTAGTGAAGTAGGAGCCGTCGTTGTAAAAGTTTATCTCTTATTGAGCAGTGGAGAAAGCGTTGGGGTTTGATGTGGTTGTTTTTGCTTATGTCGTGTGTTTGTGTAAGTCACAGCCGTAGTATCATCTGTAGGAAGGTTTTAGTAGATGGTATACGGTGCAGTCGGTGATCAGCAGCTTGTAGTTATCAGCATGGAGCATCTATTCTGGCTTTCAGATGTAGATTTACACTCGTATACCTTCACTGCAGGGGGTCCTAACAGTCAGGAATCAGTGAGAGTCAAACTACATATACTTATAACACATGTTCAGCTGTATGCTTTGTGCTTTTCTCAGCATTTTTGCTGTATCATATCCGACTCGTCATACAGTATTTGCTTAGCATTCTGTGTTCTGTGTTTCTGGGGAGACATTCAGGAGACACCGCCGGAAGCGGGGATTGAACCCTGATCTCCACGGTAGTCATGATCTCTTGTGCGCAGTCTATCAGACCCACATGCAGGATTAATTCAAAACTCAAACAAGACAAACAGAGAACACTGGACAAATAAAACGTGATTAACAAAATATAACGATAATCTGGAAACATAACAGCGTCTGACCGAACAACAAACCAACAACATCAATGAATGACAAAGACAGATATAAAAGGGCTGGTATATATAGGACAAAACATTAGGGTAAATGGAGAACAGGTGACATGGCGGGAGAGCGAAACAATAGGAAGGGCGTGGCACAGCACATGTGGGGGCTACACAAACAAAAAGTACGCTATAATGAATCGGCTGCCAGGTGGACTGGCAGGGTACTGTCCCAGTAGCTGCTGACAGTTTCTGACTTTTCAGACATCCTGTAGATCTAGCACTAGCTTCTTTTACGTCACCTACTGTGGATAAGCTAGCAGCATGTGATAGAAAGTTTCTGACTATCTATAATTGTATGCTTGTTATAGCAAATGCAGTCTATCTTGAATCGTTGTTTATTACAATTGTTTGTGTGTGTGTGTGTGTGTGTGTGTGTGTGTGTGTGGTGTGTGTGTGTGAAAGCTATGGGGATGTGAAGTGGAATCAGCCTGCTTTGCTCTAGGGGTCAGGAAAGAAAGAAAAGCTGATTGGTGTTATTATCTGCCAAAGCCTAAGGCTCCGCACTGGGAAACTCTCCCTGCGTCCTCCAGAAGGTCAGATTATTTTATTTTATTTTTTTTTAATTGCCTTCCTAGACTTTCCCAACAGAGACACTATCTCAGTCCTGGGGTTTGGGAAGCTGTGATTATGTCTTGCAATTAGAAAAAAAAGATATAGGCAGACTAGTATGTGGTACTGTATGATGGCTCTAAGAAGGGATGTTGTGTGTAATTAAGTATTCTATCATGCTTGAGACACAGATTTCTGGCCGTGTTCGATCGTGTGGGATCACAGGTTAGGCAGGTGCACCAAGGCGTGACGGGGGGCTCGTTAAAGGGGGTGTGAGTCGGGTGTGTTGCAGCCGTAATACTCACGCTGGTTACAGAAGTTTCCAGTTTGTGAGGAATTAAATCCGACATGACGTCAAGTGCTAGAGTCGCTGCAATAAATCAGCGTCACATGTTGCTTATTAATTACCATGAGAGTTTTTTTTTCTGAATTTGGGAACGCTCCGGGACACTAAAGCTGTCCGAACAAATTTAAGTAACACAGTGAAACTCTGGTATGCCAAATTAAATGCATAAAAGTTAAAAATAATGTTGGCATATAGAATGTAGCCTGACATGGTCAGAGATGTGTGTGTATTTTCAGAAATTTCCTTATTCCCTTCCACCCACTTCAGTCTAAAATACCCCGGACATGAGGAGGTGAGAGCTGTTCGTTTCCGTCTATAAGCTGCATGTTCTTTGTTAGTCACGGATGGCTAATCTTAGTTCTGCCACTTTGGGCTTTCTCCTTCTCCTGTCTGTGGCATGTGGACAGACGGTGCAAGGGTCAGTTTCATCCAGGAGATGTGTGTGGGAGTGTGTGTGTGTGTGAGAATTGGGCTCTCAAGGACAGTAAGCTCTCTAAGAAGGGAGGAGCTGCGAGGCACGAGAGCCATGAGCACACGGATCTCCATGAGTCTTTAAGCTTGCTAGAGATAAGTATAACGCTGAGACAGAATGGGTTTTCACACAGAGGTCACATAGATGCAGAAACACACACACACAGATATGTATATAGGGCAGGTGTATTAAAAAAGCTAGAATAAAACCCAGCTTCTGGAGACTCGTAGATCCTGGCAGAAATGAATAGGTGTGTGGGTGTGTTTCATGACGAATGTAGCAACAGGATGGTTTTTAAAAGTAACCTATTTATACTTATTATGCAAGCAGTTTCTTCAAGATTTTGAAATTAACACAGAATCGCATAATCTCAAACTCTGTGATATTCACAGGAGCTCACTTGTTGTTCTTTCGGATGCTCCTTGTTCGGGGTCGCCACAGCAGATCATCTGGGCCGCATGTTTTGATTTGGCTCAGGTTTTATGCCGTATTCCCTTCCTGATGCAACCCTCCCATTTTATCCGTGGCTTAGGAACGGCACTGAGAGTTAACTGTTCAGTGACTGGGTTAGCTCCCTGCCAAGGAATCAAACCCGGGCCACGACAACGAGAGCACGAGATCCTGCCACTGGATCACCAGGAGGCACAATTACAATTACACATTTTAAATTTTTGAAAATGACCTCAGATTTTTTGCAGATTTGGGTGTCACGTGACATCATCTGAAAACATATTCAGCCCAAACCCTCTTCCAATACATGTGTGTTGAACGTGATTACAGCGCTCATAGAAGGTCATTATATATGTGTCTTCACTGCTAGGAGTTTGAAAGAAGAATCCTGTGCTTGTAGTTTGACCAATTCAAGTAAATTTTTTGCAAGAAAACCCACAAAAGCAAAACAAAAAAAAAAGCTCAGCAAAATCCTAAGACCTATTTTAGTTTTTTAAGAAATTAGTGCAAAAGTTTGTACCCTCTTCCTTGTATTCTAGGTGATAAAAATTGTAAATATACCTCTAGTTTGGTTTTCAGAAACAGAAACCCAGCTATAAAGTGCTGCGGAATGTCTTTAAAGGTTCTCTCAGCGGGACAGTGTATTGTTTTGTTTTTCTTTCCTGGTAGAACTGGAAGAGCTTAGCTTAATCTACAAATCCATGAAGCAACACTATAATACCAGTGAATCTAATACTAGGCTGGATTGCATATTTTTGGATAAAATGATCAAAATCATTATTTTTGATGAATTAATCATAACTTGTGACTTATTCAGGAAATGTAGGAAGAAAATAATGGAATTCAGCATTAAATTTTAAATAAACAAAAGAAATTTCTTTAAGAAAATGTTCGATATATGCCTTAAAATGTATAAATCTTTGAATTAAAAGTAGATGTTATTGTATTAGATATGTTCTTTAGAAATACAACATGCAAAAATTTTAAGAAATTAAAAAAAAAAAACAGTTCTGCTTAAATATGAGCTCTGTGATGGAAAGTTAACAAAATCTCTAACAGCAGTTAAAAGTGTGTTATTGAATAAATTAGTACAGTTCTGTTGTATTTTAGTCACTGCAGCTTCCAGTAAATAACACCTTTTGGATTCATACTTTCATAGCATTTTTGAGTAAATAATTATTTTGTCAGAAGCGAATTTCGCTTTTATATCATGCTGTATCTTTATAATCCTGCATACAGCGAGAGGAAACTCGGATAGTTGGCCTTTTTCAGGTAGCCCTGTTTTGTGCAAATCCATGTCGTTGAAAAAAATATATAATTCTGCGTTACTAGTGGATGGCAGGGTGTAATCTGAGATTGAAGAAATGCTATTTGACTGTCATAGTACCTGAGCGTGACATTCTTTTCAGTCTGGATTGAAGAGAAAATTGTACCGGAGCATAATGACGGTGCACTCAAGGCTATCATGAGATCTCTTCTGGAGAACAAGAAGCATATTTCTTTAAAAATTGGAGCTAATGGGAAGTACAGAGTCTACTGAATATACGGTATGTGGAAAATTGTAACTTATCTCTTAACTTCATCTGACCAACCTGGAATGAAAGGACGAGTGTCTGCGAGTGAAGGCAGTGTAGCAGATCGAATTAACAAGATGAAAAAAAAAGATATGGCATAAATCTGATGACCTGGACAAGCTGATAGACTAAAAATCCCCAGGATTCTGAGTTTTTCAGATCCATCATTAATGAGAGGCTACGTACCTCAAGGAAAACTTCTTACGATTCAGACAAATGATTGCAAAGCTTCTCAAAGGACACTGTTTCTCAGGAAAGGACACACAGGAAAATTGCAATAGGCATCATTTATGCTTCAAGTAAACTGTCAGTTGGCATCAAAAAATCATTTGAGTGTCTGAAGAATCAGGAACAGACTGAAGGAGCATGGGAAAAGTCGATTATCTTTGGTCACTAGTCAAACTGCTTGAACTCAGACTCTCAGTTCAGAGAGCACTAATTTCCTGGTGCTTCTCAAAGCTAATTTTGGATTAGCCAGCTCTTTATTAACTCTGTTTCAGGTTTGTTACCATAACATGATCAGGAAGTACTGCTGATCCACAGCTCCAGGGTTCGATCCTGAGCTCAGGTTGAATGTTGTGGCATATCACATGTTCTCATTGTTAAAAGCACTATACAAATAAAATTGAATTGAATTTAATTGAAATTGTGTCCATGTGGATTCTCTGGAGGCTCTCCAGATTTCTCTGACACGCATGTAGGTGGATCGGGTGCTTTAAAGTGCCTCCAAGTTTGAGTGTGCATGTGACAGGGTGTATTCCTGTCTCACGTCCAGCGTTCCACTGCCACCTTACGGTTTGCAAGCTTGAAGGCCACATCGATGCCATCTGCAATATGAACATACAATCCTCTTTTAGACAATGTTGAAATTCAGACTGTGTTATACATTAGATAATTTGAAGGGTCTGTGATGGGGTTTGGTATGATATTTGTGGCCTTTTATGAAATATTTTCAACAGTTTTCCTTATACATGTCTAGACATCAGGTTGTGTATCTCAAGCTATTCAATGAACAACATTATAAATAATTCGGTTCTTCAGGAGACCCTTTTATCTCATCTGTAAAATCTAAACTTGGGGTGATTATATATTCTTTTCATCCTTTTTCCATCCGCGAGTGCAAGGATCTGCTACATTTAATAAATTCATTGAGGTTTAAAAGTACATGAGTAGAAAAAGAGAAGAATAGAAGACGATTGTGTAATTAACATGGATAGTATGACACCGACTCCAACCATGATGACCCAAGTTTTTTTTGTAAAACTTAATAATGATCCCGGCTACATCAGCAGCTCCTTGTCTTATCAGAGAAGACTTTAATCTTTTCCTGGACCGATCATTAGATCATGTAGCCCTTAGGACAGTCGCTCCTTCAAAGTCTGCTCTAATTCTTAATCAAACGCATACAAGATCCAGGGCCACATGACACTTCCACATGTTCAGCGCTTCCAAAAGATGAAATTCAATGCTTTGTCTAAATGTGCATAACTCTAATCCCAGACTCATTATGTCAGCCTCATGTCTCAGCCCCAATGTAGTGATTATTAATATTGTACGCTGTGTGTACCGAGCAGCACACTGTCTGACCATCAAGCAATTACCATTATTTGACAAATACAGGCCCGCCCTCAGGCCCAGCCTCAAGCCCACCCACATTCTAGCAGGTGAAATTTAAAGATTTTAATTTTGACAATAAAAAAAAATAACAAGCTAACTAACCTACATTTTTCTTAACTTAATATTTTATTTTAGTTTAATTTTTTCTTTCTTTCTTTCTTTCTTTCTTTCTTTCTTTCTTTCTTTCTTTCTTTCTTTCTTTCTTTCTTTCTTTCTTTCTTTCTTTCTTTCTTTCTTTCTTTTTTTCTTTCTTTTTGCTTTCTTATTTGAATTAATTAATTCATTAATTCATTAATTAATTAATTATTCCTTTCTTTCTTTCTTTATTTATTTATTTATATTTATTTATTTCTCATTTCAACAGATTTCAAATACTTTTTTAATTTGCATAAAATTCATGTTTTTCCACATGACGTATAGTTTTTATAACCTATAGATTCAAAATTTTGACTTTCTTGACTTTCTTTAATTTAAATCTATTCACAATCTGACCAAGGTAGCATTTAATGAAGGATTATGAGGCTCATTGGAGCAGGTTATGATCCCCTACTTTCCACATGAAATTTTGCTTTTATCGTTCTTTTGAAATCAGACTCCTTTTGAATACACTCGCTACACTGACAGCTACACGCTAAGAAAATGTTCCCCCACAGAGCTCATTCACCTTGTCCTGTCACCCTGATCAGGCGAGCTTCATAAGAAATAGACTTTGGCTTGACAAAGTGCACTGATTTAAACATCTATGTAATTCATCTTCTAGACAAATAGACCTTTCCATCTTGATTTTATTGACTGATTTACAGAAAGCCTTTGACACAAGAGAACAAAGGTATCTTTTTTCAAAGCAGTAGACTTTGCAGCCCCAGAAGCTTGAATTTAAACTAATGAAATTCTTTCAGATCCATTCTGAGCTCAGGGTGTGAAGAAATGTTGTCCATGCTTCCAGTTGCTATTTTCAGTTGCTATAAACACTGGCATGAGCTCATTCAGCCATTTTCTGCTAGATTTTGCCCTTAGGAAAACCAGCTACACACATGTATAACCATTTCCCTAACATTCTGTAGTCCATTTCTGTTCCTGGTATTTTTGGTTTGTTTTTTCAGTGTGTTCTATAACTCTTTATCAGCCTCAGGTAGTACTGTATATTCAATTTATCCAAAACTAAAGAATATCCAGTTACCCACTTGCCTCATTGTTAGACAGCTGGGGTCAGAGTGTGGGGGTCAGCTGTGATACAGCTCTTCAGGAGCAGAGAGGGATAAGGGGCTTGGCTCAAGGGTTCAACAGAGGCAGCTTGGCAGAGGCAGAGAATGAACTCACAACCTTCTGATCAGTAGCCCAGAGCCGCCGCTGCCTCTCATATACAGCATTTCTGTTTCTATATCAGTCCACTGTACACAGGTTCAGTCACTCGTCCAGTCTCACAGTGAGATGATTTATGGACTGTGTGTCAGTCTAAAGCTCTAGCCGCGTAATCTCTTTAAATACTTTAAATTTGACACTCAGCTAGAGACCTGCTTCATGAATTAGACACAAATGACATGACCTCAGCCAGAGGCTTTGTTTAACATAGAGGATTCTTCTCATTGACTACAATCTTAATTTTACATTTTATTTTAGTTTAAAATTAGTTAGCCCCTCCTTGAACCGCCACCTTACTGTGGTGGAGGGGTTTGAGCACCCAAATGAACCTAGGAGCCATGTTGTCAGGGGCCTAGTGCTCCTGGTAGGGTCTCCCAAGGCAAACGGGTTCTAGGTGATGGGTCAGACTAAGAGCGGTTCAAAACCCTTATGAAAGAAACACATCACCGGGGCCCCACCCTGGAGCCAGGCCTGGGGTTGGGGCACGCAGGCGAGCGCCTGGTGGCCGAGTCTTTGCCTGCGGGTCTTGGCCAGGCACAGCCCGAAGGAATGACGTAGGCCCACCTTCCCATAGGCCCACCACCCGCAGAAAGGAGCATAAGTGTGCTTTGGGTAGCAGTCATGGGCGGGGGCCCCGGCGACCCAAACCCTGGACAAAGAATCTGGCTTTTGGGACATGGAATGTCACCTCACTGGGGGGGAAGGAGCCTGAGCTCCTACCAAACACTGTTTACAGTGGAGAGAGTTGCTCGCCTCAACTTGGGATATTGTCGGACGGTGGAAGGAATACTTCGAGGATCTCCTCAATCCCACTGACATGCCTTCCGTAGAGGAACCAGAGGCTGAGGACTCAGAGGTAGATTCATTCATCACTCAAGCTGAGGTCACTAAGATAGTTCAGAAGCTCCTCCGTGGCAAGGCACCGGGGGTGGATGAGATTCGCCCTGAGTATCTTAAGTCTCTGGATGTTGTGGGGCTGTCTTGGCTGACACGTCTCTGCAACATAGTGTGGTGGTCAGGGACAGTGCCTCTGGACTGGGCGACCGGGGTGGTGGTCCCCCTTTTTAAGAAGGGGAACCGGAGGGTTTGTTCCAAATATAGGAGGATCACACTCCTCAGCCTCCCAGGGAAAGTCTATTTCAGAGTACTGGAGAGGAGAGTCCGACCGTTAGTTGAACCTCGGATGCAGGAGGTTTTCAATGCAGTTTTTGTCCTAGTCATGGAACACTATACCAACTCTATACCCTCCACAGCATGCTCGAGGGTTCGTGGGAGTTTGCCCAACCAGTCCACATGTGTTTTGTGGACTTGGAGAAGGCATTTGACCGTGTCCCTCGTGGCATTCTGTGGGAGGTGCTTTGGGAGTATGGGGTCCATGGCCCTCTGTTAAGGGCTGTTTGGTCTCTGTATGACCAGAGCAGGAGCTTGGTTTGCATTGCCAGCTGTAAGTCAGAGCTGTTCCCAGTGCATGTCGGACTCTGGCAAGGCTGTCCTTTGTCACCGGTTCTGTTCATTGTTTTTATGGACAGAATTTCTAGGCGCAGCCAGGGGCTGGAGGGAGTCCTGTTGGCTCCTTCAAGCCAGGACTTACAGCGTGCACTGGGGTGTTTTGCAGCTGAGTGTGAAGTGGCTGGGATGAGGATCAGCACCTCCAAATCTGAGGCCATGGTTCTCGACCGGAAGAATGTGGCTTGCACCCTCCAGGTTGGAGGGGAGTTCCTTCCTCAAGTGGAGGAGTTTAAGTATCTTGGGGTCTTGTTTACGAGTAAGGGAAGGATGGATTGTGAGATTGACAGACGGATCGGTGCAGCGGCAGCAGTAATGCGGTCTAGGTACCAGTCTGTTGTGGTGAAGAAGGAGCTGATCCGGAAGGTGAAGCTCTCGATTTACCAGTCAAGGGACCCCGGGGAAGACCCAGGACACGCTGGAGAGACTATGTCTCTCGACTGACCTGGGAACGCCTCGGGATTCCTCCGGAAGAGCTGGAGGAAGTGTCTAGGGAGAGGGAAGTCTGGGCATCCCTGCTTAGACTGCTGCCCCCGCGACCCGGCTCCGGATAAGCGGAAGATGATGATGATGATGATGATGATGATGATGATGATGATGATTTTAGTTTAATACTCTTTCTTTCTTTCTTTCTTTCTCTCTTCCTTCCTTCCTTCCTTTCTTCTTTCCTTCCTTCCTTCATTTCTTTCTTTCTTTCTTTCTTTCTTTCTTTCTTTCTTTCTTTCTTTCTTTCTTTCTTTCTTTCTTCTCCTTCCTTCCTTCCTTCCTTCCTTCCTTTCTTCTTTCCTTCCTTCCTTTCTTTCTTTCTTTCTTTCTTTCTTTCTTTCTTTTTGTTTTTCTTTTTTTGTTTTTCTTTTTTTCTTATTTAGTATTGCTTCCTGCCTCCCTTCTTTCTTTCTTTCTTTCTTTCTTTCTTCTTCTTTCTTTCTTTCTTTCTTTCTTTCTTTCTTTCTTCTTTCTTTCTTTCTTTCTTTCTTTCTTTCTTTCTTTCTTTTGTAATGCAGTGAATTTTCTTTACAGGACATACTTTTTTTATTACATATTGTGTTCTATCACAGATAGATGAAACTATACTAATAATAGACTAACATACTAATAATCCACCGAGCTGTATTGATCAGAAAGCACTGCTAGGGTATGGGAAATGCTTGTTTACAGTGGAAGAAAAGGCTGGCATTCACTGCATTCAGGCTTGAATTTCAGAGCATGGAGTCTTGTTCATCGGCTTCAATACACAGTATAGTTCATTAAAAAGACATCGGCCTGGTTCCACTCTGTCTGCCCCCTACCTCAGCACCCTACACAACACTGGCACTAATGCAGACTCCCTGCTCATACACTCACACTGAGCCATGCCCTTTCACACACATACACACACACAGGTCCAAAAGGCCTGCTAGTGAAAAGGCTTTTTTAACACTTTTAAAGATGTTTTTGACTACAAATAATATTATCAACAACAGTTCTTGAGTAGAAATATTTACATGATATTGAATTTCAGAATTGCTCAGTATTTGGTACGTCCCCTTTTTTGCTTTAATGTCCAAATTCATTGATTAAATTCATTGACATATCAGTTGAACAGGCTCTTCAAAGGATGGGACTATTGGAAAATCTGACCTTTTGTGTAAAGTAGGAAACACGGTCAATATCATACATTTGATTACATTTACATCGACATTGTGTAACATCCAATTCAAATTTTTTCAGTGTGGCCTCAGATTTTTTGAACCTACTGTGTCTATTTTTTGTATTTTGTGTGTGTTTGTATCCTTTTCTATATATACTGTATCATATATCTATCAGTCGGACATTTGAGAAGTCGATTCAGCAGAATATGTGTAACAACTACAAGCCAATCGTAAGAACTTCACGTCAATTATAATATGAGACTGGGTTTTCTGTAATATATGTAGAAATATCTCAGCCTGCTCAAAACTGCTGGCATGTGTTTTTTTTACCCCCACATTTATTGTTGGACTATATGAACGTCCTTCTCGTGCACATTGCAGCAATAATTCAGTTAGTCACTGAGCGTAAATTGTTGTAGTTTAACAAAAGAATGCAGGCAAAATCTATGCATCATAAAGGAAAAAGGAAAGTATGTATGTGTCTGGTTAGTACAGTCAAAAATTCAGTTCAATTCAATTCAGCTACCTTTTAACATGAATGTTATCATGTCACAGCTTTACAGGAATATATAAATTCAGGAAATTTCAAATTCCTTTTGATTCCTATTTCTTCCTAATGAGCAAGCCAGAGGTGATGGTGGCAAAGAACTCCCTGAGACCATGTGAGGAAGAAACCATGAGAGGAACCGGATTCAAAAGAGATCCAATCTGTGTACTATATGTGTAACCGGGAAATGTATTCTAGTTATATCATGAATTATCAAGTGTTCACTGATGGAGACAAAATTGTTCATATCAGTTGCAATACAAAGCCATCTCTATGGTTTCTAGGTGGTACCATCCACATCAATCCCATGCATCTCCAGCATGTCCATGTGGTTCCTCCTCAGCAGCATTGAGCAGCCTCCAAATAATAAGAATCCAACCATGAAATATGGCATCAGAACGGATCGGTCAGATCCGGACAGCGGCCGGGATCACATAATGTCTACACAAACAGACATCCACATCTACCGATGTGCTTCTCCTGCTGTGTCGATCCAACTGAAATATAATATAACCTCCTCTATCCTGGAATACAGATATTACCCATTCTCCATTTCCAACAATAAGCTGAACAGAGAAAGCTTTTTAGATCCAGCGGCTGAGATGATGAACACAGATTTGAGCAGCACTAGCTAGTGAAAACACTGACCTTGTCTCGACCAGACAGGGGGAAAAATATCACATGCTGTACTTGAGACAAGTGTAACACCTGGTGATCCTTCAGCTTTAAATGCAATGGTAATTTGAGCATATGAACCCTTAAACGTGCAGTAAAGCTTTTTCAATAAAATTTATTATGCAGCATTTTGTCCTTGGATTTATACATTCTCAACCAACTGAGCACAGTTTACTCTCTTTTGCAGCCTAATTGTGGCTTTTCATTGCATCACTGAAAGTCTCTCTCTCTCTCTCTCTCTCTCTCTCTCTCTCTCTCTCTCTCTCTCTCTCTCCCCACCTTTCCCTCTCACTTTCTGTCCTGCTTTCTCATTCTCTTCCATAAATCCTACAGACTTTTCAAACACTAATAAACAATCTAACAATCCATCATTAGACATAATTGGTGCTGCTGCATATTTCATGTTTAATTGCTTGTCCAAATGTGCTTTTTTTCTTTGCTCTGTGGGTGAGTTTGATGGAAAATGATTATTGTCTGCAATCTTGCAGTGTGGACAGACCCAAACACCTGTGATCATACCATCTCCCTTCTCATTATCTGCATAGAAAACTGACTGTAATTAGAGAGATTTAGTCTGGATTAGGAGGCTGCCATGATTCTGTCTGTGCACATCTGGAAAAAAAGAGACCTTTATAGCCACAGTGTGTGTCTTAGTCTATATTTTTGCTGAGTTAGTGTCCAGTATGTAGCTGCTTGATATTTCGGATATAGATTTTGGACTTTTCAATGCAGAGGTCTGCTATAGGTAGTGTAGATAATGATTTGTGTGCTGTGATTATTCCAGACCAACCTCAAACACTCCACAACAAATAACATATCCAGAAATGACTAATATACAGTAATAATACCGTACAAAAATATATTTTGGAAGGAAATTACTGCATATTCATAGCATGAAACCCTTTTGCACCCCAAGTCCATTGATTAAATCATCAGAAACACAAATGAGAATCGTTTTATTCATACATGTACATGTATTTGGAGATTTTCTTGGTAATTGATCACAATACGGTTAACACAATTTACAGCACACACACACACATCATTGACAACACTATTATCTGTGCATCACAGCAAACATGCTGTGCTTCAGTTTACATTCAACAGAAACGTGGCTAGAATTTTTGCCGCTAGAATTTTTGCCACTCGAAATCCAAAACTGTGCTTTTTCCATTAACCAGTGGTCCAATAGCAAACGTTTTAGTTATGCTATTTTTGTTACCCGTGAAACACTGGTGCTAACAATGTTATGATAGATGTTTAGGTTAAATATGGTAATATAGCAAGTAGCTCATACTTGTTGTGACATGTGCAGCTAGCATGGGGAATTAGGGGGTCAGGAATTGATGGCAGAATTGATGAGTGTGTGTGCATGTTAAGAGATCACACCACATCACTGTAATAAAGGCTCAGAACTGAAAACACCTGTATGACCTCTTTCATATGCCATCCTAACGTTACAAACAGTGGTAATATTACTTGAGGCATGTCTAGCAGCAGTGTTGTAAGACAGGGGTGTCCAATCTTATCCGCAATGGGCCGGTGTGGGTGCAGGTTTTCATTCCAACCAAGCAGAAGCCACATCTGAGTCTAGTGAAAGCCAGGATCACCTGATTAAACAGGTGGAATCAGGTGTGTCTTCTGCTTGGTTGGAACGAAAACCTGCAACCACATAAGATTGGACACCCCTGTTGTCAGAAGTTTTAATTGGGCTAACCAAATGACAAATCGAGCATAAATATCAATTTAAGTACGTCTTCCTTGTTGACATTCACAGTGGTGTCTTTAGTTGCCATTCTACTGTTCCAGGTGGTAGCAAATGAAGCAGAATTAGATCCCTCAGGTTGTTTCATTTCCTGTTTTGAGCCGGGTTGTGCTTGAGCCACTTTGCATTTTTCAACCTGCATTTGCACTTTTGTACTCTGGTAGAATTGCACAGATTTCTTGGCCTTTGACAGTGTATATCGCATTTTGTCTTAAACAACACTTCTGAAATAAGCCTTTTAGCCACAACAGGCATGCTTGCTTACATAGCCAAGCTGTAGTGGCAGTGGTAGCTCAAGTGGTTAAGGCTCTCGGTTGCTGAGTGGAAGATCAGGGTTCAAGCCCCAGCACTACCAAGCTGTCACTGTTGGGCCCTTAAGCAAGGCCCTTTACCCTCCCTTCTCTGAGTTGCTACATCATGGCTGGCCTCAACCTTCAAAGCTGGGGTATGTGAAGAAAGAATTTCACTGTGCTATAATGTATATGTGACAAAATAAAGGCTTCTTCACTGACACAATGAATGTACAGTACAGATGTTAAACACCTTCAAGATGCCATTGAGTTTCGATGCAGTGTGGGTGGGAATGTGCAGTCACCCAAGCAGGACTGTTTATGCATCTCGTGGTTTGGAGTTTTGTAGTAAGCCAGTATTTAGAGATGAAAGGATGTTTGACAGGTGTGATGCAAATGTGTCACTGAAGCTCTTTAACCCTTTGATTAGAACACTGGCTTTCTGTTGAATGGAAGAGGAATGGAAATTGATTTATGGGACATTTTTAATTAGTATAAACAAATGAATTATGTTATGGCTGAAAGTCTGATATAAAGTGAGTCAGGACTCTGTTGGCTTTCAGTGTGCTTTAGACATGTGTTTTTCCCTCTGTTCTTAACCTTACACAGAATTTTAGTGGTTGAAGATAACATCTTCAAATTTTAGATGCTTATGAACAAGCACTTGGGGCATCACAGAGATTATATATTATGAATATATTGCTCCTAGTAGGCTAGATAGAAACAGAAATACTTATGAAAAACCACAAATTTTTAAAGCCTTGAGTGTCTACTTACATATGAGCCATTAATCACCACTGTGGAGTGTGACATGACAAAGAAACTCAACGATGAACATGCACAATAACACTGGAGGAAATTCCATTTAAAAAAAAAAAAAAGCAAAGAAAAAATTTAGGCTTTCTGTGTGTAAGAGGGGTGAGTGAATGGTTTTTTTGAAATACAAAATGCAACGTTATTTTGTTTATTAATTCATTAATTAATTAATCTAACTCTAACCTCAACTTTAGTAAACATTTTTGTTTATTAAAAAAAATATTTTTGGTTGGTTGGTTGGTTGGTTTGTTCATTAATAATCAAGCAAGCGAACATCCAAACCACAAATATTTCCTTATTAGTGAGGTTGAAGTTAGGGTTATATTACCAAGGTGTGTGTGTGTGTGTGTGTGTGTGTGTGTATGCTTATGTGCATGCTCTCTCTGTGCTTCTGGGGTTTCCTCTGGGTACTCCGGTTTCCTCCCCCACTGCAAAGACTGGCATCTCTGTGTGTGCATACATGCATGTGCTGTAGGCCCTGTATTACAACAAATTTTTCACAGTGAGATCTTACGACTCTTGGAAAGTTTGATTGTAATGTTGGGAAAGTTTTAAAGCTAGTTCATTGAAAGCTGATTTTTCTTTGCTTGGAGCAAGCTGTATACACTGTATACACACACACACACAGGCATGAGCAGTCCCCTACATCAGTGTCATCATGATCCAGCATGCTGTGCATTCTGTGATGCTTTTCTCCTCAGCACAGCTGTACAGAGTGCTTGTCTAAGTTATTCATATCAATTCAATTTTATTTGTGTAGAGCTTTTAACAATGAACATTGTTTCAAAGCAGCTTTACAGAACATACAAAACGTTCAAGATTAATATTAGACTTATTTTTAAATCTCTTTGTATTTAGCCCTACATTGGTGGCTCAGTGGTAGGTTGCTCACCTATCATGCGGAAGGCCCGGGTTCGATTCCCAGCCAATGCCTCAACCCCAGCCACTGGATGCAGTGCCGGTCCCAAGCCTGGAATAATGGGAGGGTTGCGGTAGGAAGGGCATCCGGCGTAAAACCTGTGCCAAGTTGTTGTGCGGATCAGTCGGTCCGCTGTGGCGACCCCGAACAGGGAGCAGCCAAAAGCAACTTCTCTTGTATTTAGCCCTAATGAGCAAGCCTGAGGCGACTGTAGTAAGGAAAAACTCCCTGGGATGTAAGAGGAAGAAGCAATGAGAGGAACCAGACTCCAAAGGAAACCTCAGCCTCATCTGGGTGACACCGAAAATCAGCACAGCCTTCCTGTCAGCTCGAACCAGTCTGCTGTCTACTCTGACCTCTCTCACATCACTGGATGTTTTGTTGTTGTTGTTGTTGTTGTTGTTGTTATTTTTCATTATCCTCTAACGCTATTGACTGTTGTGTCTCATACAAATCCCAGGTGATTTTCTAAAAAATACTCAACCAGCACATCTGGCACGGTGCCATAATGCCATTGAAGCTCTTGAGCTGTATCTGTATGTTTTTTATGCATTGTGCTGCCATGACATGATTGGATAATTGCATGTATGATCAGGGGTAAAGGTGTTTATATGAAATTGTCTGGTTAGTGTGTATATATATTGTGTAAATAAGACATATTTCTCTAAGTAGTGATTAGGAGGTTAAGGTAACCTGCCCACATAATCAGCTCCCTTATTGAATCATCTAATATTAAAATTCCTCCTCATATATGTGTGCACTGAATGATATTTTCCGGCACGCACTGTGGTTTTGCGCTCCAGACTGCACGCATATCTGAGCTGGTTCTTCAGTGGAGTGAGAGAAAAGGAGCAGAAGGAGCCGACAGCCGTCACCTGCTCGAGCACAGGTCCAGACGGTGGAACCCAGATGGTGCAGTGTCATGACCACCGACATCCCCATAAACCACTGATTGATGGCTCGTTCCCTAACCCCCGGCGCGGTCAGCAGATGACCCTCTTGTCCTATACCGTGTTTGTGTAGCAGCTCCTTTTATTATACGCCATGTGATTTGTTATCTCATTTGCTCGAAAGCCACCGGGTCGGCCATTTTGGTTGTGGTCTGCACTGCGCCGTGCTGTTTTTGCTTTATGAGGCTAGTTAATCTCGGCAGTTGTTCAGCAGTCATGTTCCTGAAAGAGAAGCATGACAGTTTGTCTAGGAGACTGAGGTAGAGAGCAATTGTGCTGTCACTGGCGTACATGCATGCCAGCCTCTCAGGAATGAATCAACAACACTACTCTGACTCGGTCTAGAGGAAATGTGACTAAAACGGAATACATTTTTCTCAGTAAGCATATTGAGGCCAATCTTTCTGACAGACATTTCTATCCAATAATTACACACTGGCTCAATTCATTAACAGTTATATAGAAAAATATTCAGATGAATTTCACACTCAGAAAATCCGCTACTATTTAATTCAGGTGTCGTGAAAATGATATTGTGAGGATATGTGCTGAAGTGGGCATCTGAATAAAATTCCAAAGCTTACTTCTGGAATACTGAATATTTCTTCTTGCCTTCTTGCCCAACAGATATATCTGGAGCACATTTTTTTTCTCATCATTTGTGAAACAAGCTATGCAACTGAAAGCTGAATCTTGCATGTGCATAAATTTGGTTCGAGTTACATGTACACACGAGCAGATTATTGTGGGATGTTGTTTAGAATATGTAGCATAAACAATTCAAGCGGAATTTGCAACAGCTGTCATGTCGCTTGGCTTGCATGTAATGATGTGCATCCTTGCTTTTTTCGTTGTTGTTGTTGTTGTTGTTTTCCCACTTATGCTGTACTTTATAGTCCTTGCAGGGCCGATCTTACAGTAAGTTAACTTTTGGAGAGTTCCTAAAGGAATCCTTAAAATTCCAGGAATTTATAAGAATGAAAAATTCTATAATTATAAAGAAAAAATATTTGAACACAAACATACATTGATCAGGCATAACATTATGACCACCTGCTTAATATTGTGTTGGTCCCCCTTTTGCCGCCAAAACAGCCCTGACCATGTACTCCACTAGATCCCTGAAGGTGTGCTGTGGTATCTGGCACCATGATGTTAGCAGCAGTTCCTTTAAGTCCTGTAAGTTGAGAGGTGGGGCCTCCATGAATTGGATTTATTTGTCCAGCACATCCCGCAGATGCTCGATTGGATTGAGATCTGGTGAATTTGGAGGCCAGGTCAACACCTCAAATTTGACAATCAAACCATTCCTGAACCATTTTTGCTTTGTGGCAAGGCATATTATCCTGCTGAAAGAGGCCACAGCCATCCGGTAATACTGTTTCCATGAAAGGGTGTACATGGTCTGCAACATTGCTTTGGTAGGTGGTACGTGTCAAAGTAACATCCACATGGATGGCAGGACCCAAGGTTTTCCAGCAGAACGTTGTACAAAGCATGACACTGTCTCCACCGGCTTGTCTGCTTCAAATACTGCATCCTGGTGCCATGTGTTCCCCAGGTAAGCGATGCACACACACCCAGCCATCCACGTGATGTAAAAGAAAACATGATTCATCAGACCAGGCCACCTTCTTCCATTGCTCCGTGGTCCAGTTCTGATGCTCACATGCCCATTGTTGGCGCTTTCGGCGGTGCACAGGGGTCAGCATGGGCACCCTGACTGGTCTGCGGCTATGCAGCCCCATACGCAACAAACTGTGATACACTGTGTATTCTGACACCTTTCTGTCAGAACCTGCATTAACTTCTTCAGCAATTTGAGCAACAGTAGCTCATCTGTTAGATCGCATCACACGGGCCAGCCTTCGCTCCCCACGTGCATCAATGAGCCTTGGCCGCTCATGACCCTGTTGCCAGTTCACCACTGTTCCTTCCTTGGATCACTTTTGATAGATACTGACCACTGCAGACCGGGAACACCCCACAAGAGCTGCAGTTATGGAGATGCTCTGATCCAGTCGTCTAGCCATAACAATTTGGCCCTTGTCAAACTCGCTCAAATCCTTACGCTTGCCCATTTTTCCTGCTTCTAACACATCAACTTGGAGGTTATAATGTTATGGCTGATCGGTGTATATTTATGATACATGATGCATTCAATACATTCCACTCTTTACATGATACAAGGTCCTGAAAGGTATATAATAAAAAATTTAATTAATGATTTCTTTTTCAAAGCTGAATTTAATTTGTAACTAAAAGTGAATGTGCATGTGTGGGGACATGGCAAATTAGCACAGCTTTCAATTTTTAAAACATTTTTAATGCATCTTGGGAATATACATCATTATAAGTTTTATAGTAAATGCATGAAGGTCCTTGAAGACACAAGAGTTTACAAATACCGCTTGTTTTTTTGTTTTTTAGCACATTTCTCTTGAATTTTTTTAACATTTCCTGCGTTTACATGAGATGTGGGATGTGCTATGTGTATATGACACGTGTGATATTCCTTCTCGGTTTCACTGTACGTTCAGTAAAATGAAACCCAACAGGTGTCACGTTACATGCCAGCTGATGAAAAGACTCAGGAATAACTTTACACACACATGGCACAGAGAGATCATACAGGAAGTAGACAGGTGCAGTGAAATTATTCCTGTGCCTGTGTTTAAAAGGCCCGTGTCATTTTGTGCTTTAGTTTCAGAAGGAAAAGTGTTTGCACTGCTTTTGGAATCGACATGCAGCCCTGAAATTGGGTTTTGTCAATGCAATCCCTTGGGCATGTGCTCCTCCACAGGTGACTGGCCCACCGGCATTCTGGGAGCCCACAGGCGAATCTGCAGGGCTGAAACATTTGCACAGATTCCAACAGACTTCCACTAAGCACAGAATTTCTCTGATGCTGTGGTTTTGCATAGTCCATCTGAGCACATGTGCATGTGAGTCTTTCATTACTGCTTAATTAATTAAGTGTGTGTGTGTGTGTGTGTGTGTGTTTGCATCTTTGCGTGTGTGTGTGTGTGTGTGTGTGCATGCAAGTATGTGTGCGTGTGTGTGTGTAAGCGTGTGTGTACATGTATGCATATGTGTGTGTATGAGTGTGTGCATGCTTATATGCATGAGTGTGTGTGTGCTTGTGTGCGCGTGCTTGTGTGTGTGTGTGCATGTGTGTATGCATGTACGCGTGTGTTTGTGTGTGTGTGTGTGTGTGTGCCTATGCATGTGCTTGTGTGTGTGTATGTGCGTGTGTGTGTGTGTGTGTGTGTGTGTGTGTGTGTGTGTGTGTCTGTCTGTCTGTCTGTCTGGCACACAGGCTATTTGTAATTAAGCTGTGTGATTAAGGAGAGTCATGGTGGTCATTTCAGTATCCCAACAAATCAAAACTTAACACCTGCACCACGCCTCCCCACAACCCCCCTCTCTCTTAATGCAGGAAAGCAGTGTGTCCTCTAGCTATTAACAACAGAGCAGCTCTAGCAAATCAATTACGGCGAGAACTCTGCCCGTATGTATTTACTCCAAGCATTCAGATAATTACACAGGCTGTGTGTAGATGTGTACGCTGCTTTCATTTGGAGCCTCCTTTACCCTCTGCTTTATCATAATGGTGCCATTTATAGTCATTTGTTCTGCTCAGGGTGATGATTCATAACACAGAGCTCTGAATGTGAAGTGAATGTAGCTATCACCTCTGCTTTTTACCCCGTAACCACTCACTCTCCCATGCATATCTTTTTTTTTTTCTCTCACGCCCACTCTGACTCATCACATCTTGGAAATCTGCCTCTTTCCATTTGGCAACTTTCACTGTAAGGCAAGATTTTTTTAAACTAACTTCCTTTTCTGAACTTGCTCCGGCTATCATGACCCTCATGTCAAGCATGTATCTGGGTGGTCTTTGAACCTTCGTCATGTCCTTTCAGTGTATTTCTACACCTTTTTAACAGGTCAATAATGCTATCAGATGGCAGTGTAGCACTTCCCAGTTCCCAGCATAGCAGAACTCTATGGTGAGTAGGATATTTATTTGTCTATCCAGGCAGCATGGGTGAAATCTCATCACCGCTTGCAGCCGTCTGCTCAGTCTGGAGCCACGTCACACAGATGGGCCTGATCACCTCCGTGCTGATATGCTCAATCTGTCCTCCATCCTTTTCACTCCTTTCTCCCTGAGTGCACTGCCGGGTTGATAAGGGCAGACTAAAACCTCTTCTGCTGTCCGACTCTGACCCTGCCGCACTGATCCTTCAGCTGATTCCAGCATTCCTTCTGAGATAAAGAATGTTTTCTCTTGTTTTTTCATCTCTATCCTGTGTGGCATCTCAGATTAAAGTTCCATGTTCTACATACATATACACACACTCTTGACTTGTATACACACTCAGCATTTACTAAGAGTGATAGCTTCTGAAACATTCCAGGTAAAACAATTCCTGTGCAATTAGGACTATTTTCCTTGTGTTTTTATTCGCATTTTTGAGTAATGATATGCATTGGGCCAACAGGATTATTACATGGATTTATAAGAATATCCCCTTCAGATAAGCCTAATTATTTACATAGCCAAAGATTGCATGTAAGGGAATAAGCCTCAGCTGGGGGATGCCACTGGCCCGATATCTATGTGTTACCGTGCCGACAGTCAGGCCCCTCCGGTGCTGGCGAAATGTCAGGCAGATTTGCGGCCCACTTTGTCTTAATTAGGCGTTCCATCAGCGAATGCACGCTTACGTGGCCTGCTCCATTTTTCAGCTTTTAAGCACCAGGTATTCACAGTGTTCTACAATAGATATTTCCCCTGGCAGTGTGGCCTCAGGGCAGCTTATTTCTGCAGTACTGCGTTACGAGGCCATTCGTCATCTGCAGCCTCTTATCTCAAGACGTCCCGAGCTTGCAAGGCTCGCGCATCATCTTTTTTTTAGTACTGTATTCATTAGCCAAAGGCATGCTGTCAGTGCTAAGCATGCTTTCACTAGCAGGAGGTGCAGGCGTGGTGCTTCAGTTTCAATGTTTACAACCTGATCAGAGGCAAGCAAAGTGGGAGATGAGCTGCAGGTGAACCAGCTGGAGATCTTTAGTGCTGGGAGGCCAGGCATCTTGCTCTGTTCTTGTTTTCTCTCCATAGATAACGTGATTTTCTTGAAAGCAGTGTCCAGGTTTTGTAATTAACAAAACACCTCACACTGTTACAGCCTGCAATAGCCGCCTGCCTGCATTCCTGCACAATCTCACTGACCAAAGCAGGCCTGTATTTTATAGTACGCCATACAGGAGAGTGGCTCTGCCTCAGCAGGATTAATAGATAATGTTTCAGCTGACTGGAGACCAAGAGTCAAAGCCAGAGTGTGTTTAACACAGGAGAAGGCAGATAGGCCTGTTGTGGTCCTTAATTTTGAACCGCCCTTTTGCTCTGTAGAAAAATAATGACCAATAAAATGTGGCTGCAAGATTGAAGTGCTTCTGGTCTTACTTACGGCATCATTTCAGTGACATGACATCATATAGTTTAGTGGTTAAGGTTTTGGATTACTGATCAGAAGGTTGTGAGTTTGAATTCCCGGTCCACCAAGCTGCCACTGCTGGGCCCCTGAGCAAGGCCCTTAACGCTCAGTTGTATATTGTTTATTTTGTAAAGACAACAACTGCAATATCAGTACGTTGCATTGGAAGAAACGCAGATCAGGATTTAGAATATAAGGGATCATTTTGCCCTATTAACATGTTTTGTTTTTTTAACAGTAAATGTTTATGACTGTTATTAATTGTTAATAAAAAGATATAATGTATAATGTGCTTCGATTAAGTTAAATAACAATTCGGTGTCATCGCTGCTGCTGCTTTATGATGTCCACCTGAAATGTGTCACACTTACTGGTTTAATTACCAATTCTAATTTTTCTTTGTGTGTTTCGTCATCTCTTCACACAAATTCACAGCACAGCACAACACACAACATGGTTGTTTTTAGCTGCGAGTGCGATTTACATCAAGTGCAGCACACAGGAATTTTTTTCTTATAAACAGTGAGCAACAGTAGCTCATCTGTTAGATCGGATCACACGGGCCAGCCTTCGCCCCCCACGTGCATCAATGAGCCTTGACAGCCCATGACCCTGTCGCTGGTTCACCACTGTTCCTTCCTTGGACCACTTTTGATAGATACTGACCACTGCAGACCGGGAACACCCCACAAGAGCTGCTGTTTTGGAGATGCTCTGATCCAGTGGTCTAGCCATCACAATTTGGCCCTTGTCAAACTTGCTCAAATCCTTACACTTGCTCATTTTTCCTGTTTCCAACTTTGAGGACAAAATGTTCACTTGCTGCCTAATATATCCCACCCACTAACAGGTGCCATGATGAGGAGATAATCAGTGTTATTCACCTCACCTCTCACTGCTCATAATGCTATGCCTGATCGCTGTATATATAGAGAATTACAGTAACTGGCCTTCTGATAGCCAGGTTAAGGGCGTGTTGTGAATTCTGGACAGTGTGAATTTCTTGAGCAGTGGTGTACTACAAGCTGTTTCAGTGATATAAGTTCACACAGGCTGAATAAAAAATGGCTGCAGGCTTCATGTGTGACACGTGCCATAACACATCCTCCTGATTAGCTCAACTTTTTGCACTAGTAAGTAAGCATGCTTCGAGGAATTTAGGTTCTCACCAGCATGCTTTGTTCTCTGTATGCTGCTACCTCTGCTGATGCCTCTTAGAGTGTAAGAAGAGTTAGAGCTCATAGTGAATTAAATGGAAATATTGCCGTATATATAATATGAGCAGCAAATTGCCTAGGCAGTATTTTGTACTGCGATATTAAAGATGATATTTTTTAACAGGAAAATCTGAGATAGTAAATAATAAATACTATAATGATAATTATAATAATAATTAATAAATGACTGTACTGACATATTAATCTCAGTGATGCCAAAACTTTATTCAAGTTTCTATACACACACTCTCTCTGAAACATTTATCTACTTTCTTGTACATATTTTTTTTTCTAGGATGATGCCTTTGTGCTGTGTGTATATACACTATAAGAGTTTTGATTTTGGATGATAAAATGTTCTCTAAACCAGACTTACAACTTGTAAAATCTTCCACGGTTTTATCTTTACTCCCACATCTGATTATGTAATGGTTTCCAAACTGGTAGAAATACAGTAAGGCTTCTGAAAAGGTTTGTGAGAGAGAGAGAGAGAGAGAGAGAGAGAGAGAGAGAGAGAGAGAGAGAGAGAGAGAATGGGTTTGTAGCAGTGTGACACCCTTAAAGGTTCAGGTTCTAAAGGTTCTGTGTACAGTCCTGCAGCTGAGTGTTTGCTTATCAGAATATGGCACACAACAGCTTTTTTTGCTGTTCCAGTGGGTTTGTGCCCATGTTTGTGTGAGTACAAGAGAGAAATTACAATATTAATTCAAATATTGTTTTTCTGTGTAAAGTGCAAACATGAGTCCATGTAAAATACATTTTCTTAATCTCATGGGAAAGTGTATTTACAGTATGTGTGTGTTTGTGTGTGCGTGTGTGTGAACGCAACTGTGTGTATGAGATTGTATTTGTGTGTGTATGTGCGCATGTTTGAGTGAGTGTGTGCATTTGTGTGTGTGTGTGTGTGCATGTGTGTGTATGCATGAGTGTGAGGGTATGTGTGTTTGTGTGTGAGCATGTATGAGTGAGTGTGTGTGTGCACATCTGTGTGTTTGAGCGTGTATGTGTGAGTGTGTATGTGTGTGTATTTGTGTATGTGTGTGCATGTGTTGTGTGTGCGTATACATGCGCATGTGTCAGAGAGTGTGAGCCTGTGTTAGTGTGTGTGTCTCTTTTGAAGGGTTACTGTGACATATGCTCCTCATGCTATATTTTCATTTCGATCACACAGACCCCTCTTCTTGGCTTTCCTCAATCCTCAGTACCTTTCCTTCTCCCAGAACAGTGTGAAGAGAGTGAAGCAGAGTGACAGAGAGACATTCGGAGAAAGACTGATGGCGAGAAACCGATGGAGGTGAAGGGAGACTCCAGGGAAATACAATGCTATATTCCAAGCAGTGGGTTCTGCCACCCTGCCCTACACAATTACAATATATCTGACAGAGATATTGAACCCAGATCCCCTGCCATCCCAGCTGACGGTCCTATCTTAGGCTGGATTTCCCTGAAAACAGCATCCAGAAATTGCATTAACAGTGTCTTACTGAAAAAGCAGTGTCTAAACAGTCTGAAGACAGAACACTTTAGTGTGCTGGAGACCACTGAGCGATAGTGCAGAAGGGAAGACACTAGCACTAGATGGGGAGACGATTTGAGCGGAGGCGAAAAGGGTGAAAAGCTAAGAGTCGGTTTGATCCAACATGGTTCCTGGTCTGATTAAGAAAATTTCATACACTACCGTTCAAAAGTTTGGGATCATTTGTTTTCCAACGAAAAACCCATTTTTATCATTTCATAAACATAAAATAATCAGATGATTTTTAAAGAAAGATCTACTTTGTCACACAGAGGCCCAGTATCAGTAACCATCAGTCCTCTGGTTCAATCTCATGTTATGTTTGCTAATCAAAGCTAATCATTTTATGAAGCTAATTGATTATTAGAAAACCTTTTTGCACTTGTGCACTGCTAAAAACTGTTGTACTGATAAAAGGAGCAATAAAAGGCCTTCTTTAGTTTAGTTTAGTATCAGGAGCTGTGGGTTTGTTTACAGGCTCAAAACAGCCAGAAAGAAAGAACTTTCTTTTCATGGTAAGAACTTATCTTCCCATGCTGTGATCTACTCCCTTCATTGAACAGCGCAAACTGGTTCTAACCAGAACAGAAAAAGGGAGTGGGAGGCCTTGGTGCACATCTGGATAACAAGGAAATTTCCAAGTGATCCCAAACTTTTGAACGGTAGTGTAGATGACGAAAAGGAAAAAATGCTTCACTGAACAATGTATTTTACAAAACAAACTATGTCAGACTATATCCTGTCAGATAACGGTGTGTATGTGGCTTGTGAAGCTGTACCTCAGCAACAGGCATGCACTGATCAACAACGCTGTCTGTCTGTGGAAATCAAGTTTCTGAGACAAGATAGATTTTTTTTTATTACTGAATAATGTTCTTTTATAAAATCTCACTGAGTTTTAATTAATCATTATTCAGTGCAAATGATACTTTTTCCTGCTGAATAGCTGTCTGGGAGCAAATTACAGCAAGCTCAGGGATGTGCACATCACTCTGATTAGCAGATAGAGTGAATTCTGATATACTTGAATTTCTGAATCATGTGTTGGTCATTTGAGTTGCATGTTTCATCTATAATCACATGTTTATTATAGCATTATTTAATTCCACTTCCACTTCAAGAGCTTACTAGGAAAAGTTTTGGCTTTAACATGCACTACTGTTCAGAAATTTGGGATCACTTGGAAACTTCCTTGTTTTCCAGTTATGCATTGGACCTCCCACTCCTTTTTCTGCTCTGGTTAGAACCAGTTTGTCGCTGTTCTATGAAGGGAGTAGTTCACAGCATAGGAAGATAAGTTCTTACTTTCTGGCTGTTTTGAGTCTGTAAACAAACCCACAGCTCCTGATGCTCCAGATACTAAACTAAAGAAGGCCACTTTTATTGCTCCTTTTATCAGTTTTTAGCAGTGCTAGCACAAGTACAAACAGGTTTTCTAATAATCAGTTAGCCTTATAAAATGATTAGCTTGGATTAGCAAACATAACATGAGATTGAACCAGAGGACTGATTCTTCTTCTTCTTCCGGCTTTTCCCTTCAGGGGTCGCCACAGCGAATCATCTCTCTCCACCTATCCCTATCTTCTGCATCCTCAACCCTTGCACCCACTAGCTTCATATCCTCATTAATTACATCCATATACCTCCTTTTTGGCCTTCCTCTTTGCCTCCTGCCTGGCAGCTCCATGTCCAACATTCTCCTACCAATATACTCACTCTCCCTCCTCTGAACATGTCTTCTTCTTCTTCTTTCGGCTTTTCCCTTCAGGGGTCGCCACAGCGAATCATCTCTCTCCACCTATCCCTATCTTCTGCATCCTCAACACTTGCACCCACTAGCTTCATATCCTCATTAATTCCATCCATATACCTCCTCTTTGGTCTTCCTCTTTGCCTCCTGCCTGGCAGCTCCATGTCCAACATTCTCCTGCCAATATACTCACTCTCCCTCCTCTGAACATGTCCAAACCATCTTAATCTGGCCTCCCTAACTTTGTCCCCCAAACGTCCAACATGAGCTGTCCCTCTGATGTACTTATTCCTAATCCTGTCCAATCTTGTCACTCCCAAAGAGAACCTCAACATCTTCAGCTCTGCTACCTCTAGCTCTGACTCCTGTCTCTTCCTCAGTGACACTGTCTCTAAACCATACAGCATGGCCGGTCTCACCACTGTCCTGTACACCTTCCCCTTGATTCTCGCTGATATTTTCCTATCACACAGAACTCCCGACACCTTTCTCCAGCCATTCCAACCTGCCTGCACTCGCTTCTTTACCTCTTTCCCACACTCTCCATTACTCTGGACTGTTGACCCCAAGTACTTAAACTCCTGTACCTTCTGCACCTCTTCACCCTGTAACCTTACTGTTCCACTTCCCTCCCTTTCATTCACACACATGTACTCAGTCTTACTACGACTGACTTTCATTCCTCTTCTCTCCAGCGCAAACCTCCACCTCTCCAGGTTTTCCTCCACCTGCTCCCTGCTCTCACTACAGATCACAATGTCATCTGCAAACATCATTGTCCAAGGAGACTCCTGTCTGACCTCCTCTGACAACTGGTCCATCACTATAGCAAACAGGAAGGGGCTCAGAGCCGATCCCTGATGCAGTCCCACCTCCACATTGAACTCCTCTGTCTGACCTACAGCACACCTCACCACTGTCCTGCTCCTCTCATACATGTCCTGCACCACTCTGACATACTTCTCTGCTACTCCTGACTTCCTCATACAGTACCACAGCTCTTCTCTTGGCACCCTGTCATACGCTTTCTCCAAGTCTACAAACACACAGTGCAACTCCCTCTGACCATCCCTATACTTCTCCATCAAAATCCTCAGAGCAAAAATTGCATCTGTTGTGCTCTTTCTGGGCATGAAGCCATACTGCTGCTCACAAATTTCCACTACCTTCCTTAACCTAGCTTCCACTACTCTTTCCCATAGCTTCATTGTATGGCTCATCAACTTTATCCCCCTATAGTTACTGCAACTCTGCACGTCACCCTTATTCTTAAAGATCGGCACTAACACACTTCTTCTCCATTCCTCAGGCATCCTCTCACTCTCTAAAACCCTGTTGAACAAACTAGCTAAAAATTCCACTGCTGCCTCTCCCAGACACTTCCAGACCTCCACCGGGATGTCATCAGGACCGACTGCCTTTCCACTTTTCATCCTCTTCAAAGCCTTCCTGACTTCATCCTTTCTAATCTTATCTACTTTCTGTTCCACAGAGTTCACCCCTTCTACTCTTTTTTCCCTCTCATTTTCCTCATTCATCAGCTCCTCAAAGTATTCCTTCCATCTCCTCTGTACACTCTCCTCACTTGTGAGCACCCTTCCATCTCTATCCTTAATAACTCTAACTTGCTGCACATCCTTCCCATCTCGATCCCTCTGCCTAGCTAACCTGTACAAGTCCTTCTCTCCTTCTCTAGTGTCTAACCTAGTGTACAACTCGTCATATGCCTTCTGCTTGGCCTTAGACACCTCCCTCTTCACTCTGCGCTGTAACTCCTTGTATTCCTGTCTATTCTCTTCAGTCCTGTCCATGTCCCACTTCTTCTTGGCTAACCTCTTCCTCTGGATACTATCCTGAACTTCCTCATTCCACCACCAAGTCTCCTTATCTTCTTTCCTCCTTCCAGATGACACACCCAGCACCTTTCTCCCTGTCTCCCTGATCACTTCTGCTGTAGTTTCCCAGTCATCTGGCAGCAATACCTGCCCACCCAGAGCCTGCCTCAACTTCTGTCTAAATTCCTCACAACATTCCTCCTTTTTCAGCTTCCACCACTTGGTTTTCTTCTCTATCTCTATCTTTGACCTCTTCTTCTTACAGACCATCAGAGTCATCCTACACACCACCATCCTATGCTGTCTGGCTACACTCTCTCCCACTACCACTTTACAGTCACTAATCTCTTTCAGATTGCCTCTTCTACATAGGATGTAGTCTACCTGTGTGCTCCTACCTCCACTCTTGTAAGTCACTCTATGCTCCTCCCTCTTCTGAAAATACGTGTTAACCACAGCCATGTCCATCCTCTTAGCAAAGTCCACTACCATCTGTCCTTCAAGGTTCCTTTCCTTAACTCCAAACTTGCCCATCACCTCCTCATCACCTGTGTTCCCCTCACCAACATGTCCATTAAAATCCGCTCCTATCACCACTCTCTCACCCGTGGGAATACTCTCCATCACCTCATCTAATTCACTCCAGAATCTCTCTTTCTCCTCCAACTCACAACCTACCTGTGGGGCATAACCACTAACAACATTCAACATCACCCCTTCAATCTCTAACTTCAGACTCATCACCCTGTCTGACACTCTCTTCACCTCCAGAACATTCCTCACAAACTCCTCCTTCAGGACCACACCTACCCCATTTCTCTTACTATCCACACCATAATAAAACAGCTTGAATCCTGCTCCTATACTACGAGCCTTGCTACCCTTCCACCTGGTCTCCTGTACACACAGTATATCCACCTTCCTTCTCTCCATCATATCAGCCAGCTCTCTACCTTTCCCTGTCATAGTACCAACATTCAGAGTTCCTATTCTCAGTCCTACACTCTTACCTTTCCTCTTCTCTCTCTGTCTGCGCACTCTCCTCCCTCCTCTACTTCTTCGACCAACAGTAGCCCAATTTCCACCGGCGCCCTGTAGGTCAACGGCGCCGATGGCGGTCGTTGTTAACCCGGGCCTCGACCGATCCGGTATGAAATTCGTACTGACGATTCGCATGGTTAAATTTGGCAACGTTTTACGCCGGATGCCCTTCCTGACGCAACCCTCTCTATTTATCCGGGCTTGGGACCGGCACAGAAGTCACTGGACTGTGACCCCCATGGCTAGATTCCTCTGAACATGTCTAAACCATCTTAATCTGGCCTCCCTAACTTTGTCTCCCAAGCGTCCTACATGAGCTTTCCCTCTGATGTACTTGTTCCTAATCCTGTCCAATCTTGTCACTCCCAAAGAGAACCTCAACATCTTCAGCTCTGCTACCTCTAGCTCTGACTCCTGTCTCTTCCTCAGTGACACTGTCTCTAAACCATACAGCATGGCCGGTCTCACCACTGTCCTGTACACCTTCCCCTTGATTCTCGCTGATATTTTCCTATCACACAGAACTCCCGACACCTTTCTCCACCCATTCCAACCTGCCTGCATGCGCTTCTTTACCTCTTTCCCACACTCTCCATTACTCTGGACTGTTGACCCCAAGTACTTAAACTCCTGTACCTGCTTCACCTCTTCACCCTGTAACCCTACTGTTCCACTTCCCTCTCTTTCATTCACACACATGTACTCAGTCTTACTACAACTGACTTTCATTCCTCTTCTCTCCAGCACAAACCTCCACCTCTCGAGGTTTTCCTCCACCTGCTCCCGGCTCTCACTACAGATCACAATGTCATCTGCAAACATCATTGTCCAAGGAGACTCCTGTCTGACCTCCTCTGACAACTGGTCCATCACCATAGCAAACAGGAAGGGGCTCAGAGCCGATCCCTGATGCAGTCCCACCTCCACATTGAACTCCTCTGTCTGACCTACAGCACACCTCACCACTGTCCTGCTCCTCTCATACATGTCCTGCACCACTCTGACATACTTCTCTGCTACTCCTGACTTCCTCATACAGTACCACCGCTCTTCTCTTGGCACCCTGTCATACGCTTTCTCCAAGTCTACAAACACACAGTGCAACTCCCTCTGACCATCCCTATACTTCTCCATCAAAATTCTTAGGGCAAAAATTGCATCTGTTGTGCTCTTTCTGGGCATGAAGCCATACTGCTGCTCACAAATTTCCACTACCTTCCTTAACCTAGCTTCATTGGATGGCTCATCAACTTTATCCCCCTATAGTTGCAGCAACTCTGCACGTCACCCTTATTCTTAAAGATCGGCACTAACACACTTCTTCTCCATTCCTCAGGCATCCTCTCACTCTCTAAAACCCTGTTGAACAAACTAGTTAAAAATTCCACTGCTGCCTCCCCCAGACACTTCCAGACCTCCACCGGGATGTCGTCAGGACCAACTGCCTTTCCACTTTTCATCCTCTTCAAAGCCTTCCTGACTTCATCCTTTCTAATCTTATCTACTTCCTGTTCCACAGAGTTCACCCCTTCTACTCTTTTTTCCCTCTCATTTTCCTCATTCATCAGCTCTTCAAAGTACTCCTTCCATCTCCTCTGTACACTCTCCTCACTTGTGAGCACCCTTCCATCTCTATCCTTAATAACTCTAACTTGCTGCACATCCTTCCTATTTTGATCCCTCTGCCTAGCTAACCTGTACAAGTCCTTCTCTCTTTCTCTAGTGTCTAACCTAGTGTACAATTCGTCATATCCCTTGCTTGGACTTAGACACCTCCCTCTTCACTCTGCGCTGTGACTCCTTGTATTCCTGTCTATTCTCTTCAGTCCTGTCCATGTCCCACTTCTTCTTGGCTAACCTCTTCCTCTGGACACTATCCTGAACTTCCTCATTCCACCACCAAGTCTCCTTATCTTCTTTCCTCCTTCCAGATGACACACCCAGCACCTTTCTCCCTGTCTCCCTGATCACTTCTGCTGTAGTTTCCCAGTCATCTGGCAGCACTACCTGACCACCCAGAGCCTGCCTCAACTTCTGTCTAAATTCCTCACAACATTCCTCCTTTTTCAGCTTCCACCACATGGTTTTCTTCTCTATTTCTTCTTCTTGCAGACCATCAGAGTCATCCTACACACCACCGTCCTATGCTGTCTGGCTACACTCTCTCCCACTACCACTTTACAGGCACTAATCTCTTTCAGATTGCCTCTTCTACATAGGATGTGGTCTACCTGTGTGCTCCTACCTCTACTCTTGTAAGTCACTCCACAGCCATGTCCATCCTCTTAGCAAAGTCCACTACCATCTGTCCTTCAAGGTTCCTTTCCTTAACTCCAAACTTGCCCATCACCTCCTCATCACCTGTGTTTCCCTCACCAACATGTCCATTAAAATACGCTCCTATCACCACTCTCTCACCCGTGGGAATATTCTCCATCACCTCATCTAATTCACTCCAGAATCTCTCTTTCTCCTCTAACTCACAGCCTACCTGTGGGGCATAACCACTAACAACATTCAACATCACCCCTTCAATCTCTAACTTCAGACTCATCACCCTGTCTGACACTCTCTTCACCTCCAGAACATGAACCAGAGGACTGATGGTTGTTGATAATGGGCATCTGTGCTACAATGTAGATGATTAAAATCGTCCGATTATTTTATGTTTATCAAATGGAGAAAAATGGGATTTTCGTTGGAAAACAAATGATCCCAAACTTTTAAACAAAATAAATGCTGCTAAGATCCAAACTAACTAGCCAAATTTACCCAAAGTCCCGATATACCTTAATTTTCCCTATACCATGTTATTGCAGTCTTTAATAATGTTAATAAGCTCTAGCTAATTAGCAAGCATTAAACTGCCAGAATTTCTGAAAAGGTCTCTGAGAGGATTTCTGAGAGGATCCTTCACTAATAGCAGATTCATGTGTACACTCTAACAATAATTGTATGATAGTTATCTTAAACACTAATGCCATTTTTCGGCCTAGTAAAATATTTGACTAGTCAGCTAGGACATGCAGGTTAACTAAAACTTATGTGTTAAATATGGAAACATTTTTTAGTCCAAAACTGATCTGTATAGATTGTAGAAACAAACCAGATCCATTATATGGCAATACTGTAAATCTCAAGATAAGTTTATGTAAAAATCATATGATTATTCTCAGACTAGAAACACTTTTATATGTGTATTCCGTCCAATGTCAACTTGGGATAGATCAGAAAAAGATATATATATATATATATATATATATATATATATATATGTATATATATATATATATATATATATATATATATATATATATATATATATATATATCTTTTTCTGATATATATATACAGTGGTGTGAAAAAGTGTTGGTTGTCCTTGATTTCTTATTTTTTTGCATGTTTGTCACACTTTAATGTTTCAGATAATGAAACACATTTAAATATTAGTCAAAGATAACACAAGTAAACACATCATGCAGTTTTTAAATGAAGGTTTTTATTATTAAGGGAAAACAAAATCCAAAACTACGTGGCCCTGTGTGAAAAAGTGTTTGCCCCCTAAGCCTAATAACTGGTTGGGTCACACTTAGCAGTAACAACTGCAATCAAGCGTTTTTGATAACTTGCAGTGAGTCTGTTACAGCGCTGTGGAGGAATTTTGGCCCACTCATCTTTGCAGAATTGTTGTAATTCAGCCACATTGGAGGGTTTTCGAGCATGAACCACCTTTTTAAGGTCATGCCACAGCATCTCAATCGGATTGAGGTCAGGACTTTGACTAGGCCACTCCAAAGTCTTCATTTTGTTTTTCTTCACCCATTCAAAGGTGGACTTGCTGGTGTGTTTTGGATCATTGTCCTGCTGCAGAACCCAAGTTATATATATATATATATATGTTTACTTGTGTTATATTTGACTAATATTTAAATGTGTTTGATTATCTGAAACATTAAAGTGTGACAAACATGCAAAAAAATAAGAAATCAGGAAGGGGGCCAACACTTTTTCACACAACTGTATGTATATATATATATAAAATATATATATATAATATAATTAAAGAATATATATATATATATATATATATATGTATATATATGTATATATATATATATACATATATATGTATGTGTATATATATATATGTATGTGTATATATATATATGTATGTGTGTATATATATATATATATATATATATATATATATATATATATATATATATATATATATATATATATATATATATGTATGTATGTATGTGTATATATATATATATGTATATGTGTGTGTGTGTGTGTGTGTGTGTGTGTGTGTGTGTGTGTGTTGAGCTGATCTTCATAAAAAAAAGGCAATGACTATAAAAAAAAAATAGCTACATGCCTGGAAGTGCCCTTATCCACTGTTAGGGCAGTAATGAAGAAGTTTAACACAGCTGTAAGGAATCTGCCTGGATGAGGATGCAGGTGTATTTTGCCCACGCACAGTCACAAGGATGGTTCGAGAGTTAGAGAAAAAAATTCTCCAGGGATAACAGTTGGAGGTTTGCAGAAGATATGAGCATTTTGGGGTCATCAAATCTCTGAAACTGCAATTAGCTGCCAGTTTCATGCCAGCAAACTATTTGGAGGTGTGCCAGAAGAAAGCCTTTACTTTCATCTAACCACAAACTTAAGTTCAGTAGATGCTGCTGGGATTTTGGAACCAGGATCCTGGTCTGAGGAGCCAAAAATAAAACAAAATTTGGCAACTAACACTCCAGGTGGGTTTAGACTCAAAAGAAGGGTGCTTATACAGAAACAGTCTATTTCCTGCTGTTAAGTATGGTGGAGGATCTGTGAGGATCTGTGAAGCTGTTTAATCAAACACCCTGTGAATCTTGTTGGGATACATCGAATCAAGGACTCCATGAGTTAACAGGAGATTTTCACATGAAAATCAGGCCTCTCATTATGAAGCTAAAAGTACACTACTTTCTGTTTTGTTTTTCCAAATAATTTTTCTCATTTTTTTTATCATTTCATAAAATAAAATGATTCAGATGATTTTTAATGAAAGATCTACATTGTAGCACAGAGGCCCAGCATCAGTAACCATCAGGCCTCTGTTTCAATCTCATGTTATGTTTGCTAATCCAAGCTATGAGTGCAAAGTCCAGTGATTGCAAAATGTTATATGGTAGTGTAGCTCATCTTCCAGCAGAACGTCCAATACATTCATTGTTTCAGTAGTTACAGCATCAAGTTTATGATTTCCATTTGCCATTCCAGTCTGCTGTCCTTGAAAACCATTTGTATGAGCTGAAGTGGACAGTCATTAAGAGAGAACCTAGAGCCCTGAAGATTCTTGAGAGATTCTGTATTGAGGAATCCTGGCTCTGTATTTGCCAAATCAATAATTAAATAAGAATGCTATGTTGAACAATAAAGGTTGCACTAAATGCAGAGGTGCCAATAATTGTTATACATCTGTTATATTCCATTGTCTGTACCGCTTATCCGATGTATTCTCGGGTCACGGGAAGCCTGTGCCTCAGGTGTCATCGGGCTTCAAGGCAGGATACACCCTGGACGGAGTGCCAATCCATCGCAGGGCACACACACACTCTCATGCAATCACACGCTATGCACAATTTAGAGATGCCAATCAACCTACAATGCATGTCTTTGGACTGGGAGAGGAAACCCACGAGGCACAGGGAGAACATGCAAACTATATATATACATATATATATACACATGTATATGTAAACTCTGTATACACACACACACACACACACACACACACACACACACAGGAATCGAACCCCCAACCCTAGAGGTGTGAGGCAAACGTGCTAACCACCAAACCACTGTGCCCTCCCACAGCTGTTTTATATTTATAGATAGATAGATAGATAGATAGATAGATAGATAGATAGATAGATAGATAGATAGATAGATAGATAGATAGATAGATAGATAGATAGATAGATAGATAGATAGATAGATAGATAGATAGATAGATAGAGAGAGATATTACATTTTTGTACCCCACTTTATTTTTTTTATTCAATAAATAAACTATAAGGTTGGCTGTACCTGCTTGGAAAAATAACACATATGCTATCAAGATTAGAGATAGACATTAAGTCAATTCTATACACCTTGAATCAATTGTTCCCAGGCACCAACATTTCATTGTGTTCCATTAAATATAAGTGTGCTGTAGCGCTGAAGGGTCACACCGAGTGATTGTGCAGTGAAGCACTGGCAGTCTTAAGCGTGCGCACTAGGTCCCTGATCGACTCAGGCAGAACAAAAGCCCAAAGTCTGCCTCTTCAAACCTGTTCACTGTGTTCACCACACATAGAGACCCAAAGTAAACCCAAAGCACTAGGGAGCTGAACAGTGTGAAGCCATTAAACCTCTTTGCCAGTATCCACATGCTCCTGCTTTCAGCTTCACCTGGAACTGGGTTGAATAGAGGAAGCTGGATCTAGAACAGGTGCATGAAAATAGCAATGGTGTGCTGCTATATAGGATGTGACATATTGCATGGTGACATTTATGTACCTCTGTTAGAAATTGTTGTGCTAAGAATAATATAAATTCACCGCTGCTTTCCTGGTGCACATGCTGTATATTGTTAAAATAGGTCCTGCAAAGGTTGCATGGGTTTCCTGTTTCTTTTACACTGATGCTAAATGTAGCTAACTAAGAAGCAATGCCCTGAGAGTGGATGGAGGAGTTGGAGAAGCAGTGGGTATTTAAAGATCTACATTAACGTAGTTATTTTAAAATTTGGCAATGTTTGACATTTGAAATGTGTTTTTTGGAGCCAATCTTGGTCTGCTTTATTTTTGACTCACTACAATACAATTGACATAAAGCAGTTTTACAGGAATACAAAAATGTAGAATATAAATTAGAGCATTTTTAATTTATCCCTTATGAGGAAGGTAGCAAGGAAAAACTTCCTGAGAAGATATTAGGAAGAAACCTTGAGAGAAACCGGACTCAAAATGGAACCCATCCTCATCTGGGGGATACCGGATAGTGCAATTATAATAATTTTCTTTCTATAAATGTACACTATATAGTCAAGTGCAATTGTGTAACCAGTAGCTTTTGAGCAACAGGTTATCAACTGTTGACTGATGGAGACTTGATTGCAAAGCTCTCTGGTTTCTAAGTGTTACCATACACAACAATTCTATCTATCTCTAGTAAGTCCATGTGGTTCATCCTCAGCAGCAGCGAGCAGCCTCCAAGTGATGAGACTCCAACCAGAAGTAGTGCATCGGAATATATCAGGCAGATCCTCTTATTTGATGATTTAATTATTGGATAGAAGGGCAGTGGCTTAGTGGTTAGCACGTTTGTCTCACCCCTCTACACTTTGAGTGTCAAGGAAAAACTCCCTGAGAAGATATTAGGCAGAAACCTTGAGAAGACCCAGACTCAAAATTGAACCCAACCTCATCTTGGTGACACCAGATGATACTATAACTGTAGTAAAATGCATTATATACTCAAACCTTCATGTGGTTTTATTCCTTCCTCCTCCATATGTGTGTGTAGAGTTTGCATGTCCTCTCCTTGCCTCTGGGTTTCCTCCTGGTTTTCTAGGTTCCTCTCCCAGTTCAAAGACATGCATCGTAGGCCGATTGGCATTTCTAAATTGTCCATAATGTGTGTGAGTGTATGTGATTGTGCCCTGTAATAGACTGGTTCAGTACCCTGCTTGTACCCTGCTGGGATAGGCTCCAGGTTCATCGGTAACCCAGTAGGATTAATCAAAGAGAATGGACGGACAGACAGATGGAATTATTTGATAATTAGGGTTCTACTTGAAGCCCTTTCTAATGGTGAAACACTCCTTTATAATGTACTGTATGATACAGTTTTTAATTAAAACAGCAGAGGTGAAGTGTCTTTGTTAGTTCCTTTATTAATCATTATGTTCTGTACATATCGGTGGCTCTCACACAAGCAGAATGGAGGTCAAAGATCTCTTGTGTCGTAATACTGATAGCCTGTGATGCAGCTGTGCTGCTGACCGAGGTTCAGCTTCTCCTTACTCGTGCTTATCTTTCAATTATGTCCAACTGAGCAGTGCTCTCAAACATAGGTCGTTGCTCTCAAAACTATTAACACTATAGCTCTTTTGAGCTCAGTGCCTGGAAATGATGGAATATCAGCAGGAGATTATTTTCCACATGTTTGCGAGAAATAACTCCAGTCATGTTGCAGCAAAATAAAAGAAATAAAAAACTGAAGATACAGGTCAAGAGATTTGAGTAATGTTCACATCAAACATCAGAATGAAGATAAAGTGTGATATCTGTGGCTTTGATCGTAGTTTACATATTGGTGCCAGATGTTTATGCAGATGGTGAAAAAAAACAAAAAAACAACTGAGCATCAGTTTTGTGGCTGGAAATGAGGCTACCATGGGCAGAGGCTCCCCTAAACTAATGTAGAAGATAAGGGGGAAAAAATAATTTACTACTATTAAACTGTCCAGTTTGGGTGAGTCTGTGCTCATGATAGCCTCATGTTCTTGGCTTTAGACCCGGATGTGGACTTCTGTTTGTAGCTCATCCACATCAAGGTCTGATGTGTATCCTGAGATGTTTTTCTGTTCACCATGGTCATACAAAGTGGTTATTTGAGTTACTATAGACTTCCTGTCAGGTCAAACCTGTCTGGTCTGATTTCTCTCAACAACATGGTGTTTTAGCCAACACATTCTTTGCTCACAGGATGTTTTGTTGTTTTTCTGTGTAAACTCTCGAGCCTGATAAAAAGCTCATCTGGTGGTAAAAATATGCCACAGTTAAAGTCACAGACATCACATTTTCCCCTGATGTTTTATGTGAACTGAAGCTCTTGAGTTGTTTTTCATGGGTTTTTGCATTATGCTGCTGCAACGTGATTGGCTGATTAGATAACTGTATTAATGAGTAGGTGTACAGGTGAAATGTCTTTCTTGAGCCTTTTAAATAAAAATATAGTTAGTTTACGATTAACTTGTAAAAGAAAGCCAGTGCAAACGTTTTCATTCCCTTTTAAACAAAATACACATCTATTTATTTCTCCCTTGCCTGACAACCTTTAATCTGCGTCACACATGGCACGCATCTCCACACAGATCTGACAAGTTTCATTTTTACTCTTCAGGAGATCTGTTAGGAACTGTTCCAACTGTTCCAGTTTCCCATATCGAGAACAATTAGCTCACACGAACACCTTATTTTGTTATTGTTTCCTCTCACTGCACATGACGTCATTTCCACACTTCTTTCTCAATCACCTGGAAGGTTCCCAGTAGACTTGCACGCAATTTCTCACAAATGAACACTCTCGGCATCTTGGGATATGAGTGGGACTTAATTATGCCGTATTTCTGAAAGAAATCAAAACTTTGGACAAGAATAGTTCTGAAAGAAGTATTCTTAGCATGGCTAATCCTAGATCCAAACTTTGTCAAATCCTTTGTTCTCTATGACTTTGAGATTGCCTGTAGATCGTTACAGCTCCTGCAGGAGACTCTCTGGAGTGTAGAGGGGACACAGATGGGTAATGGGTAGTGTTAAGGTGCCCTAGCTGCTCACAGACCCTGAACAGAATATATATATTTAAAATACACAGATTTTGAAAGTGTACTCACATACCGTAAATGTCAAAGTGGTTTTATTGAACACACAGAGTAGTCTTACGGTATTGGACCTTTGAGAAGAAGCTGTCTTTTAATTAAGTAAAAAATTAAAAAATAATAATAATAATTAAATAAAAAAGCCAATTTGGTTTTCACATTCAAATGCTTTAACAAATTATTTCCCTTCGGTCTATAAGTAGCTGGACACTTGTTTTTTTGTTTTTACTAGAGGCCCAAGAATGTAATTTCTTCTCGTTTTGGTGGTGTTTTTGTTTAGCATAGAATTTTTTGTGATCCAAAAAAGTTCCAAAAATCTTTTGTTTTTACCTTCAAAAAGGTGATAGCAAACCCATTTTTGCTCTCTGAGATGCCCCAAGTGCTTGTTCATAAGTATCTAAAATGTGAAGGTGTTATCTTCAACCACTAAAATTCTTTGTAAGGTTATCAACAGAGGGAAAAACAGTCAATGCAGTCAATATTTCATTATCTTTAGCCATAACCATATAATACACAATGGTAAGAAATCCTGAATGGAAATAAAATACAATCACAAATCATCTACAATGTGACACATTTTCCACTTAAACACATTTTGTAAGCTACAGATTCAGAATTGCCTTAGAGATCACTGGAGATTTATTGCTTGGTGTTTATATTTTTATGATGTTGTTTTTTTTAACACAGGAGGTGGGAAAAGCAAGGCTATGATGTAGTTCATCTGGAATGTATTTGTGTTGTAAATAAAAGAAAAGCAACAATTTGATGATAAGCCCTGACATGGGAAACGTTACTGTTCTCCCTCGATCTTCTTTAATAAAGCTAAAATACCAGAAAAAGCAGATAATACTGATGGCATTCGTGTGCACAGAGCTAGGAGTTAAAAGTTTATCACTAGTCTGTGTGTTTGTGGTACTATATGGGGATCATACAGGTGTGTGTATGTTTACTGTGTGTACATTCAAGCCCAAGAGTGTATACTGTAAAGGGGCTGTCAGATGGACAAGGTTTGCTCACTATGCTGGCTGGAGTTAGTGTTTACCCTGGCTCTTTCCTATGCTTAATCTTTGCTTTGCTGTGACGAAGGTTTCAAATAATAATTACTTTTGCCTCGAGGGCAGGGCATGGGTGCACAGGGAGGTATTGGAAAGGGAGCGGGGGTCATTAAGAAAGGAGAGAGAAGCTTTGATCCCTTTTGTCTGCCCTTGCTACATGCAAAAGCAATTAAAAAGTGGGTGTATATGAGTGTGACCAGAACTGTTCTGACATGGCTTTCATTATGATTGTTTACAGCTGGGGTTGGAGAGTTCCCTCTGCATTGGGAGCCTGCGTTCCTGTTAACCCCCATTAGCCTTCTGCAACAGAGGGGATTAACTGCATACAAATGGCAACCTCGCTCGCTGTCCTCTCACAAACACTTCACTTACAGTGTACACATACATACATACAAACGTACATTAATACATACATACATACATACATACATACATACATACATACATACATACATACATAGACACAAATCATGGGAGGGGCAGGAGGACATGTCCACCTCTTTCTGAGGGTTGTCCTTCTTAATATATCATTGTAAACCTAAATATATAAATTCAAATAATATAATAATATGTACTGAAAGCACTTGTGCACATTATAAATGCAAAATTTTTAAGTTTTAAATGAAAAGATTTCATCTTCCCTCTGCTTCACAGTGGTTTAGTCCACTGCCTGCTATCACTGATCTCACACACATTAGCTGTCTCTCTGACCGAGTAAGTAGCTACTTTGCTAATATTCGTTTAAAACAGCGGATGAGTCAAATACATTTCTTTATTTCTGCCACTCAGAAGAATAACGCACATATACATTTATAATCAGACTGCATCTTGTCCGCTCCATTACCTCACAGTTTACACTATGACAGCAAAACATTTGCAATCTGCCTCTTCAGTTAAATTCAGTTATTAGCTTTAGATAAGTTGATACTATGTTGCTTTGTCCTACTATTGTAAAAAGCTGTCCACACCGAGAACGCTAACTATAACAATAACGATGTGAGCATCCACACTGATGCATGATAAAACTGTGTAAACTGTGGCAACAAGCATGCGCTACATGCTGCAGCTTCGTAAGATAGATATTGATGATGAGCGTGCTTCCTATGAGGCAGAGAAAAGTTTTAGTCTGTTTTTAGACTTTTAGTTTTAGTGTGCTACACAACTAGACGTTTTATTACACAATACAGTACAGTCAATGTACAAGTTAATTTAACTTCATCTATACAGGTACAGGGGGCACGGTGGCTTGGTAGTTAGCATGTTTGCCTCACACCTCCAGGGTTGGGGGTTTGATTCCTGACTCCGCCATGTGTGTGTGGAGTTTGCATGTTCTCCCCGTGCCTTGGGGGTTTCTTCCGGGTACTCCGGTTTCCTCCCCCGGTCCAAAGACATGCATTGTAGGTTGATTGGCTTCTCTAAATTGTCTGTAGTGTGTGTGATTGTGTGAGTGAATGAGAGTGTGTGTGTGTGTGTGTGTGTGTGTGTGTGTGTGTGTGTGTGTGTGTGTGTGTGTGTGTGTGCCCTGTGATGGGTTGACACTCTGTCCAGGGTGTATCCTGCCTTGATGCCCAATGACGCCTGAGATAGGCACAGGCTCCCCGAGGATAGATCGGATAAGCGGTAGACAATGAATGAATGAATATACAGGTACAATGTATAATTTACGTGTATTGGGCTTAAGTTTAATTATTTAAGTTGCCCTATACTTGGTGGCACAATTTTCCATAACTTGTTTTGATGAATATTTTAGTTTAGTTAATTTTATTTATTTGGGTTATTCATTGAAGTATTTCTGCGTTATGTCCCACTCAGAAATTGCTGGATTTTTTTTTCTGTTTATTGTCCCCCCAAAGAGTGAAATGAATTTTCCGCCCATGCGTACACACACATATACACATACTGTGTGACCAGACTTTATGCCAACTTCCAGTCTTCTACCAGGATGCAGATGCTCATTTAACATGAATGTCAGGATGTGGCGTGTGATAAATAGCACACAATACATTTACAGTATTTGGGAAATACTCTTATAGAGACTTTATCTCATTTATCCATATGAGCATGTGTAAGATAAGGCCCTTGGTCAAGGACTGAACAGTAACAGCTTTTGAACTCACAACCTTCCACTCAGTAGTCCAACCAATTAACATCTGACATACCACTGCGCCTAGATTAGACAATGGATTTGAACCAGCAGAGAATAAACATATACATACTTCACTACTGTCTGGTCTAATGACTTACATTTACATTTCTGTCATTTAGCAGACACCCTTATTCTGAGCAACTTACATTTTCATCCCCTTTTTCAACTGAGCAATTGGGTCTTGCTCAAGGGCCCAGCAGTGGCAGCTTGGTGGACCTGGGATTTGAACTCACAACATTCCATTCAGTAGTCCAACACCTTAACCACTAAGCTACCACATCCATGACTGGCTCATCAATTTCCTCTTGCATTTCACCCCTTATAAATAAAGCTTTTGTGATCTGCGAGCTTCTTCTCTTACACCTCTCACATTAGGACTACGATTAAAGCAGAGTACGAGCTGATCACAGTCCGAGTTGTTGGCCACAAAGCAGGGTTGCCATTGGCGCATCAGTTATTTATGCTGAATGCTAAGAGCAATCTCAGTGTGCCAGTTTAATTCAGGTTTGCCGGAGCTGGCTGTTTATTTTTCACGAGCTAGATTAGAATATAAATGCAGGCATCAGTAAATGACCTTTAAAGCAAGGAAAAAATTCAACACTCTGGGATGTGTGAAGCCACTTGGTCTCTGCAGGACTGGATGTAGGGAGAAATAAACCTGTTTACTGATCTTCATGTTAAAGACAGTGGAGAGAAGACGGTGATGGGTGATGAGGATGACCTCTTATCTGTCCACCATCAGTGGAAATGTCATCAGTCTATTAGGTCCGACTTATCCCTTTCTCTGACTTAACCTTTCACTGTCTCTTCCTTCTGGCCAGCTTTTCCTCAACAGTGTTGTATATGTAGAGACAGAAAATACCATTAAAAGCATAGAAAGTGACAGAAAAGGTATTTGTGTTGTGTTTGGTGCCTTAACACTGATATTTTCAGACTCTTTTTTTTTCAAAGGTGCATTGTTACTTTCGTTGGACTTCATTTGTAATATTAGACAGGTTTTTTTAATACAGTGGCACCGTTTTCCAATAATATGCTTTATTCCCAGAGAAACAAAAATTCAGGCTAATATAATACTAGCCAGCATGTGCTCACATATCGGATGACACCCCACCAAAGTCACTGAATTCATTTGCTTTTATAAGCTGTATGCAGCATTATAAATGTGCTCACTCAGGTTATTGAAGGCAACCAGTTCCCTATAAAAGAGCTGCAGGGTTTTGGCTGTGTTGTAACTGTATGTTTCAGCAGAAGGAGGAAGACTCTAATAAGCTCTTAATAGGAATAGAAAAAAAACGCTACAACCTTTAGTTTTTATTAATTAAAACATTTCCCTTTTGGTGGATGAGGGTTTTATTCAGCTAAATTATTGACTAGTTGATTTGCCGTTCATCCATCTTCAGTAAATATTATATGCTGATCAGGGTGTGGGTGCGTCCAGATCCTATACTGGGAACACTGGAAGGTGAGCTAGGAATACACCATAAATGGACTTTTTTATGAGCATTTATGCACACATTCGCACCTGGGGGCAATTTAGTGCAGCTGATACACCTACTGAACTGTTTAGGAGGAAATCGGAGAACCACGAGGAAACCCTACACATACCGTAACCTGAGCTTATAGTAAACTGTCAGGTGATAACACTTCACCGCTTCACCACAGAGTAAAACATGAGCTGCACATGCTCAGAAGTCTCTCAGAAGATAAAGTCCTGACCACATTTCACTGGACAGTTGTACACAATCATACATTTCACTTTTTGTATATTCTGTATATCACAATTTTGTATATGAAAATATACATATTGCCCTCACATAACCCTCATTTATTGGGATGTTGTCCTACACTGCGCCTTACAATTTGTCACTGTTTTTTTTTTATTATTATTATTGTTATCATCATCATTACTTTTTTCCTTTTCTGTCCTGATGCTTTGGTAATATTGTATGTCAGCAGTATCCAACACATTTACATTTCTAGCATTTAGCAGACGCCCTTATCCAGAGCGACTTACATTTTCATCTCATTTTTATACAACTGAGCATTTTTGGGCTTAAGGGCCTTGCTCAGGGGCCCAGTAGTTGCATCTTGGTGGACCTGGGATTCGAACACACAACCTTTCGATCAGTAGTCCAATGCCTTAACCACTAAGCTACCACATCCCCGTGGTCACCGTGCTCATGCATCTAAGTAGCTCACCTGAAGTTTCATAGAATATGTAAAAATTTATAAAAATCAAATTGACTCAATAAACCCCGCCCCTTTCCGGTGTTGTAACGAAATCTCCCTGGACTCCCTGGACATATCATACTCCTCCTCACTTGCACACGCATCATGCAGTTTAATAAATCAATCGAGTTCGCACACAGCTAGCACCAAAACCGTAAATGTAAGCATTATATAAACTGAAATCTATACACAAATTGGAGCAGTTTGGATAAAAGATAAAGAAAACACATGGCAGATCCTTTTAACTTGGAGGCTGCTGAGGAATAAAGCTACGATGCTTCCAAAGTATAACCGGTGAATGCACATAGATGCAGGACGAGTGTGTTGTAGATATTTCTTATTAGTGCTGGTTATATGTTTGGTAGTGAAGTACTGTTTAATATTCCCCATTGCACATGCATATGATTGCCATAAAAATACTATTATTTAATCATATAAAGTCAAATACAATTTCAGGTCTCTGTTTTCAAAATTAATATCACCTTTGATAGGTGTAAAAAAGGTGTTCCCTTTTTTACGAAAAGAGTCTTTTTCAGTCTTGCTGAGGACATCAGGGCATGTGCCAGGAGACTATCAGTGACAATTTGCTGATAAATAACAGAATCCATGTCTTCTTCTTCTTCTTTCGGCTTCTCCCTTCAGGGGTCGCCACAGCGAATCATCTCTCTCCACCTATCCCTATCTTCTGCATCCTCAACCCTTGCACCCACTAGCTTCATATCCTCATTAATTACATCCATATACCTCCTCTTTGGCCTTCCTCTTTGCCTCCTGCCTGGCAGCTTCATGTCCAACATTCTCCTACCAATATACTCACTCTCCCTCCTCTGAACATGTCCAAACCATCTTAATCTGGCCTCCCTAACTTTGTCCCCCAAACGTCTAACATGAGCTGTCCCTCTGATGTACTCATTCCTAATCCTGTCCAATCTTGTCACTCCCAAAGAGAACCTCAACATCTTCAGCTCTGCTACCTCTAGCTCTGACTCCTGTCTCTTCCTCAGTGACACTGTCTCTAAACCATACAGCATGGCCGGTCTCACCACTGTCCTGTACACCTTCCCCTTGATTCTCGCTGATATTTTCTGATCACACAGAACTCCCGACACCTTTCTCCACCCATTTCAACCTGCCTGCACTCGCTTCTTTACCTCTTTCCCACACTCTCCATTACTCTGGACTGTTGACCCCAAGTACTTAAACTCCTGTACCTTCTTCACCTCTTCACCCTGTAACCTTACTGTTCCACTTCCCTCCCTTTCATTCACACACATGTAAGTCTTACTACGACTGACTTTCATCCCTCTTCTCTCCAGCGCAAACCTCCACCTCTCCAGGTTTTCCTCCACCTGCTCCCTGCTCTCACTACAGATCACAATGTCATCTGCAAACATCATTGTCCAAGGAGACTCCTGTCTGACCTCCTCTGACAACTGGTCCATCACTATAGCAAACAGGAAGGGGCTCAGAGCCGATCCCTGATGCAGTCCCACCTCCACATTGAACTCCTCTGTCTGACCTACAGCACACCTCACCACTGTCCTGCTCCTCTCATACATGTCCTGCACCACTCTGACATACTTCTCTGCTACTCCTGACTTCCTCATACAGTACCACAGCTCTTCTCTTGGCACCCTGTCATACGCTTTCTCCAAGTCTACAAACACACAGTGCAACTCCCTCTGACCATCCCTATACTTCTCCATCAAAATTCTCAGAGCAAAAATTGCATCTGTTGTGCTCTTTCTGGGCATGAAGCCATACTGCTGCTCACAAATTTCCACAACCTTCCTTAACCTAGCTTCCACTACTCTTTCCCATACCTTCATTGTATGGCTCATCAACTTTATCCCCCTATAGTTACTGCAACTCTGCACGTCACCCTTATTCTTAAAGATCGGCACTAACACACTTCTTCTCCATTCCTCAGGCATCCTCTCACTCTCTAAAACCCTGTTGAACAAACTAGCTAAAAATTCCACTGCTGCCTCTCCCAAACACTTCCAGACCTTCCAGACCGGGATGTCATCAGGACCAACTGCCTTCCCACTTTTCATCCTCTTCAAAGCCTTCCTGACTTCATCCTTTCTAATCTTATCTACTTTCTGTTCCACAGAGTTCACCCCTTCTACTCTTTTTTCCCTCTCATTTTCCTCATTCATCAGCTCCTCAAAGTATTCCTTCCATCTCCTCTGTACACTCTCCTCACTTGTGAGCACCCTTCCATCTCTATCCTTAATAACTCTAACTTGCTGCACATCCTTCCCATCTCGATCCCTCTGCCTAGCTAACCTGTACAAGTCCTTCTCTCCTTCTCTAGTGTCTAACCTAGTGTACAACTCGTCATACGCCTTCTGCTTGGCCTTAGACACCTCCCTCTTCACTCTGCGCTGTAACTCCTTGTATTCCTGTCTATTCTCTTCAGTCCTGTCCATGTCCCACTTCTTCTTGGCTAACCTCTTCCTCTGGATACTATCCTGAACTTCCTCATTCCACCACCAAGTCTCCTTATCTTCTTTCCTCCTTCCAGATGACACACCCAGCACCTTTCTCCCTGTCTCCCTGATCACTTCTGCTGTAGTTTCCCAGTCATCTGGCAGCACTACCTGACCACCCAGAGCCTGCCTCAACTTCTGTCTAAATTCCTCACAACATTCCTCCTTTTTCAGCTTCCACCACTTGGTTTTCTTCTCTATCTCTGACCTCTTCTTCTTACAGACCATCAGAGTCATCCTACACACCACCATCCTATGCTGTCTGGCTACACTCTCTCCCACTACCACTTTACAGTCACTAATCTCTTTCAGATTCCCTCTTCTACATAGGATGTAGTCTACCTGTGTGCTCCTACCTCCACTCTTGTAAGTCACTCTATGCTCCTCCCTCTTCTGAAAATAAGTGTTAACCACACCCATGTCCATCCTCTTAGCAAAGTCCACTACCATCTGTCCTTCAAGGTTCCTTTCCTTAACTCCAAACTTGCCCATCACCTCCTCATCACCTGTGTTCCCCTCACCAACATGTCCATTAAAATCCGCTCCTATCACCACTCTCTCACCCGTGGGAATACTCTCCATCACCTCATCTAATTCACTCCAGAATCTCTCTTTCTCCTCTAACTCACAACCTACCTGTGGGGCATAACCACTAACAACATTCAACATCACCCCTTCAATCTCTAACTTCAGACTCATCACCCTGTCTGACACTCTCTTCACCTCCAGGACATTCCTCACAAACTCCTCCTTCAGGACCACACCTACCCCATTTCTCTTACTATCCACACCATAATAAAACAGCTTGAATCCTGCTCCTATACTACGAGCCTTGCTACCCTTCCACCTGGTCTCCTGTACACACAGTATATCCACCTTCCTTCTCTCCATCACATCAGCCAGCTCTCTACCTTTCCCTGTCATAGTACCAACATTCAGAGTTCCTATTCTCAGTCCTACACTCTTACCTTTCCTCTTCTCTCTCTGTCTGCGCACTCTCCTCCCTCCTCTACTTCTTCGACCAACAGTAGCCCAATTTCCACCGGTGCCCTGTAGGTCAACGGCGCCGATGGCGGTCGTTGTTAACCCGGGCCTCGACCGATCCTGTCAGGTTTTGGGCTGTTTTGTTTTTGGACGCTAGAGATCCTCGGGAAGCCCCTGCGCCTGTGCAATTACTGTATTGCTTTCACATGTGTCTCGTTCGGGTGTGGGTATTTAAGTCTCCTTGTTTCTCGGTTTCGGGGTTGGGATTTTTTAATGTCGTTAGTCGGCGTTAGAGGTTATGTGGCCGGCTTTTCGGGGGGGCTTTTGGTGCTGTCTCTGTTTTGTGCTCGGGCTTCGGGATCTGCCTTCTTCTCCTCGGGAGTCTCTCCTTCTCTTTGTTTTTATTTCGAGTCCCAAGTTTCCCTCCCGAGTTTCCCTTTCGAGTTCCGAGTTCCGAGTTTCCCTTTCGAGCTTCCCTTTATGTTTTGTCCTTTTCAGTGTATTTTCATCCCTCCGATGATGATCTGGATCTGAGGAGCCCTATAAGGAGCACTGAAAGAGCACTAGACACCAAAAGCCTGACAGAAAGATCCCAACCAACCTATGCACGCAGGGACGCGCAGTTCTCGAGGAGTCTTCTCGCCCCTTCTCCCTTCGTTTAGGGTGGAACGTCAGGAGCCGTTCCTGGGGGGGGGCGCCCTGTCAGGTTTTGGGCTGTTTTGTTTTTGGACGCTAGAGATCCTTGGGAAGCCCCTGCTCCTGTGCAATTAGTGTATTGCTTTCACATGTGTCTCGTTCGGGTGTGGGTATTTAAGTCTCTTTGTTTCTCGGTTTCGGGGTTGGGATCTTTAATTGTCGTTAGTCGGCGTTAGAGGTTATGTGGCCGGCTTTTCGGGTGGGCTTTTGGTGCTGTCTCTGTTTTGTGCTCGGGCTTCGGGATCTGCCTTCTTCTCCTCGGGAGTCTCTCCTTCTCTTTGTTTTTATTTCAAGTCCCAAGTTTCCCTCCCGAGTTTCCCTTTCGAGTTCCGAGTTTCCCTTTCGAGCTTCCCTTTATGTTTTGTCCTTTTCAGTGTATTTTCATCCCTCCGATGATGATCTGGATCTGAGGAGCCCTATAAAGAGCACTGAAAGAGCACTAGACACCAAAAGCCTGACACGATCCGGTATGAAATTCGTACTGACGATTCGCATGGTTAAATTTGGCAATGTTTTACGCCGGATGCCCTTCCTGACGCAACCCTCTCTATTTATCCGGGCTTGGGACCGGCACAGAAGTCACTGGACTGTGACCCCCATGGCTAGATTAAATAACAGAATCCATGTGAATGAACGAAATCTGACAATAATAACTGATTTTTTTTTTTAATAGCTTATTCAGCTGGTTTGTTTTATGGCAATAAGCTATGTTAATAAATGTTACTAATAATATAACGAGTAGCTCTTAGCCACCTTTATTTTGTCAAAGTAGCTCTAAGGTAACAAGCTAACAATCATGCCAATAAAGTACTTTTTGGTTTTCTAAAAGAGAATATTTTGCTATCAGAATGAACATTGTACCAGTGTCTATGGTGTCCGTCTGTGCTGGAACAGTGTGTGTGTCCTAACTAGGTTATTAACCCAGCAACCTGAATGCCTTAGACCACCCGGATATAATGAGCTAGGATGACAGGATAACAGCCTGATGAAAAACGTGCATTTGAGGAAGAACATGAATGTGTATTTTGTGTGTGGTTGAATTAAAGAGCGTACACACTGGAAAGAACCTGTGTTGAAAGTAATGACAGAATGCTTGGGTGTTCTGCAAAGTACAAAACGTTAGAATTTTACAGTAGAATTTTTCTTTCTTTCTTTCTTTCTTTCTTCTTTCTTTCTTTCTTTCTTTCTTTTGGAAGACGTTACTTTCTCATCTTCCTACTGTTGTAATAAACGGCAATTTCATAAACTTTATGATGGTTTGGATAAACTCTGACTGAGCTAAGAAAACAAAAGAACATCATAAAGCCCCCAAAGGAATTACGCTCCTAAGGGAGTTGCGAAAACAAATCTGTTTAGAGAGAAATCGAGGGGAAATGTGTGCTGAAACCCCAAGAAAAAAGTCTCTCTCCCTCTAATTGCTTTTGTCACCAAAGTTTTATGAAGTGAAGCCCACACGTTTCTGTAACCATTTGGGGTGTGTGTATAAAAGGTTCATTGGTATCTGAGACAAAAACACACACACATACACACACACACACACACACACGCCTCAAAAGATGGCTATAAATGTCAAGAGGCATTTGGTGAGATTGCAACACTCTAATGTGAAGTTTCAGTCAGTTACTGCAATGACCTGAAGTGGCACTCTAATTGCAGCTCTGCAAGAAGATGGTTTGCCATAACATTCCGCATCAAGCTGGGAAAAGAAAAACGTTTCTTAAACGCTTGTCGTGGCAACCTCTTCCATCCTCTCGAAAACCTTGATTAAGATCTCCAGTGATGGCTGCAATTACAGAAGCCTGGACAACAAGATCTGTCAGGAGCGGTGAGCCCAGACAAGTCCATCTTTCCTGAACAGACCCGTGTGAACAATGAGGTTCTGGGTATCATCCAACCAACTGTCTGCTTTGTCAGCAGCTGTCCTGCTGTCCTGATAATGAAATAACTCTCTAGTCTGTCTGCAAGTCCATTAGGTAAGACGTTTCTGTTTCTGTCAATGAAATGTATGGAGATACTCAGTAATGAGCTGTCCGACACCTTGCAGCTGTCTATGGGATTCCTACAGGCAGGCTGCTCTCTGGAAAATAGGCACCAGTCACTTCTTCTGCTCAGGTTTGTCTTGGATTGAATGTGTATTTTGACTAAACCTTGACAGCAGCTTCTTGGTGAAAAGAAGTAGAAAATGAGGAAGAACTGATCTTCAGTCATTATGGTCAGGGTTGCAAAGATCAGAAGTTTATCCCTGAAACACTGAATGGGGAAACTCCCTGGATGGCATGGGACGTTTTTCCCCACAGAACCATACACACATGTCAAGACACTCATTAACATTTAGCAGAGCCAATCGTGTACGGTCAGGACCAAACCGGAGACTCCGTAAGAGTCTCACATGAACATGTGAACACATAGACATTAACCCAAATGCAGGTTTGAACCTGGGACCCTGGAGTTGCACCGCTGAGTAAGAACTGTCAGGTAAATGAACAAGACTCAAGAAACCCACTTTCTAATTTATTATTTTCTGACAAGTTATTTTTTCCTTCATATATAGATGGCACGGAAATAAGCGGAGGTGTGCTTGCCACTGTGCACACAGCGGACTGTCGCGAACCCAAGCCGTGAAAACAAACTAATTTTCTCCTGCCTTAATGAAGAATGAAATCTTTGCAGTTTTTTCTTCATTCCGCACTGTGACAACCTGTCCTCACCTTTACTGGGTGCAGCGGAGGGGATAAGACAACGAGAGACCAGTGGTGAAAAGTGGATGATGACAAATGATATACGTAAACCGTGTATGGAAGAAAATGCAGCGCATGCTCGTGCTGACACACTTCACACACAGATAACCACGTGGCAGCATCCAGGCTTCAAACCTAATATTTCAATTGATTTACCTTCTGCAGCGTTGAATTCTTTTTCGTGTGTGTGTGTGTGTGTGTGTGTGTGTGTGTGTGTGTGTGTGTGGACCTAATGGGCTTCGTCTGCTGTGCTGTGCAGTACAGTATGCTTTGTGTCAGGGCTGATTAGAGAGAGAGGGACAGGGAAATAGAGAGAGCGAGAGAGAGAGAGAGAGAGAGAGAGAGAGAGAGAGAGAGAGAGAGAGAGAGAGAGAGAGACTGAGAGTGAATGAGAGACCATGAGACACAGAGGGAAAGTGAGAGAGAGAGAGGGAGAGACTGAGGGTGAGAGAGCGAGAGAGAGAGAGAGAGAGAGAGAGAGAGAGAGAGAGAGACTGAAAGAGATACAGACAGAGAGAGAGAGTCTGAGAGTGAATAATGACAATGAGAGGTAGAGAGAGTGAGAGAGAGACTGAAAGAGGGAGGGTGTGCCAAGGTTCTGCTAGCCTACCACTCCTAGCTTGCCCACATCTGTTGTCTTGTGTGGTTAGCTGTGTTTGGAAGTGGAACTAAAATCCCATGAATGAATTGGCTTATTTGTCAGGCTTGTTTGTTGCTGCATGTTGGATTTCTTTTTGAAGAGCGATTAAACACAAGTGACTCATTTCCCTTTTGTGTGCATTTTTCCCCCTCCTCATCTTCTGTTACAGCTGAAGTGAGAAACATCAGTGACTCCCGCTTCCCACGAACAGAACGCTTATTGTAGATGCGTAAAGGGAAAATTGTTTTCACATCCGATCACAGCTTCATTGAGTTCTCCCAGTGCGCCTAGCAGTTTTTAATTGTATAAGATAACTGGGACACTTCTTTTGTGTTCTATCTCTCTCTCTCTCTCTCTCTCTCTCTCTCTCTCTCTCTCTCTCTCTCTCTCTCTCTCAGGGTCTCCCTTTCACTCTTAGTGTTTCACATTCTCACTCTCTCTTGTTCTCTCGATCACCCCCCCTCAGAGTTTTTCTTTCTCTCTCAGCATCTCTCTGTCTGTCTCTCTCTCTCTCTCTCTTTCTCTCTCTCACACACATACATTCTCACTCTCTTTCTCTCTCTTTCTCTCTCTATCAGTGTCTCTCTCTATCTCTCTTTCTTAGGGTCTCTCTGCATCTCTCAGTCTCAGTTTCTCTCTCTCACTCTCTCTCTCTTTCTCAGGGTCCCCCTCTCACTCTCAGTGCCTCTCTCTGTGTCTCTCACATTCTCACTCTCTCTTGCTCTCTCTCTCTCTTGCTCTCTCTTGCTCTCTCTCTCTCTCTCTCTCTCTCTCTCTCTCTCTCTTTCCCTGACATTCCCTCTACTTTGTGTCTTTGTTTAGCAGACATTTGCTCTGTAAAGTGAGTCATCATTTTACCTTAATCCTCCTGTCCCCTGGTCAGAATTGCCTTTTCTCCAGCACATAGAGGTATGTTTGCTGAGCTAACAGTTCATGTAGTCATGGCTGTGGGAGGAATAAGAAGGAGCTGAGTTAACAGTAAAGATATATCTCTCCATGATTCAGAGGCAAGTGGGTGTCTGATCAGGCAACATGTTTTATTAAATTTCAGGAAGTCCTGAGTAGCAGTCATCGATGAGTGAGTCTTTTTCACTGAGCTGTGCTGATTTCTAATCTGATTTTTTCCACGATTGTTGTACATGTGAGTGTGATCAACCCTCTCAAACTATTTCAATCCTAACTCTTTATAGAATGCTCTCAGGGTGATGTCGCTTGGCTGATGGTGACACTTTTCTCCACTGATAGGAGGTGATGAGCAGCCGACATTTCAGAGAAGGAAGGAAGCAAGTCGTCATGGCGACATTCAGTCCCCAGAGTCCCTATGCACTCTTGGTATTAATATTTATCATTTAGTTGCTTGGCAAACACTCTTGTGATGCGACCTACATAGTTGACAGTCGCTAATGTGATTCATAATGTACACAGAATCTAATGTGTGCTGATGGCTGTCCAAAAAGTTTGTGAACTGGGACCTTCTTTTTATGTACACTGTAAAGCCAAAAGTATGTAGACACATGGCTGTTACAGATTTATTCCCTTTTCCTGGTATAATAAGTTCCTTTCTTCTCTTTTGTGAAGGTTTTCCACTAGATGTTGGAGCGTGGCTGTGGGGATTAGTGATCATTCAGCTACAAGAGCATTAGTGAGATCAGACACTGATGTAAGAGTGAGGAGGTCTGGGGTTCAGTCGGTGTTCCAGTTCATCCCAAAGGTGTTCAGTGGGGTTGAGTCAGAGTCAGGGCTCAGTGCAGGACACTCCAGTTCTTCCACTCCAACCTTCTCAACCCATGTCTTCATGGAGCTCTGTGCTTTGTGCACAGGTTCATTGTCATGCTGGAACAGGGTTTGAGTTCCAGTGAAGGGAAATTGCAACAGTACAGCATACAGTAACATTCTGTACAGTCGTGTGCTTCCAACTTTTTTGGAAACAGTTTGAAGAAACACCAGCAGAACCAAAACAGAGATATAATGAGTTAAAGCTTATTATTTAAATTAAACTTGTCACCTTTTCTATTGTCTTTCACTTCCTTACAGTATGTTTTCTAACCCTAACTACAGTCCTTTCTTACTCAGAGCCTTGATAATTAGATTTAAACTGTATTTAAGTAGAATTTCCTGCCTCTGAAAAACAAACAAAAAAGGGATGGGGTAGTTAAGGAGGGGTTCTCGTAATCAGCCAAAATGACTCAGCCCAAATTCCAACACCCACACTCTTAGACGAGTCTTTACTTTTTTCCCAGACTAGTTGTGTGATGAATTGGTTTCTGATTTAATCACAGGACCTTAGAGTTCAGTTCTGCACAAAGCCCCGGGTCGTGCAGTGCGCTAGAGGGAAAGCGCAGTGCAGTATTTTGAGACATACAATCTGATCGTTTTTACCAGAAACTTGATCAGTTATTAATATTTCACCTTCACTGCCACTAAGACATTGGGACATGTTTATAGATGTTTACTGCCTTTAACTTGAAGATTTGTTTACTTATTTAATCAAGACCCAGTTTGATCCATTTTGAAGTTTGATGTTGATGTCAAGGAGAAATGGGAAGCCTTTCCGTTGTTCCGTAACAAGTTCGAGGAAACGCTGATAAACTTTCATCTCTTTAAGCTCTTAATCTTTTTCTATATTCCATACTTCTTCATTTATTGCACTGTGTGCACCATCTGCACCGTCATTCTTTGTCAATGAATATGAATGAATATTGTGCCAGCAATTTGGGAATCCACTGAAAAGAAAACAATGTTTTTTTTTCCCCATAAGAGCAACGCCAGCTCACAGAGCCGAGTCATTATTCACCAATGAATCTCAAGGTTATGGAGATGCAGCATGCAGTCAAAACATTAGGATTCCTTCCTGGACCCATTTCCTGGCAGACATGGATCGCTGCCACTGAAAGTGCAGAGTTGTCACATTTTAGGGCTCTTTGGAGAGTTTTTTTTCTCCTCCACAGATGAAAGCCTAATGAGCTCACATATTAGCTCACGCCGGTTCACCCGACTTTGCACCACTTTGAGTCTAACCATTCTAGCGAGGAAAAACTGTTGATTACATTTTTATTAATGTGTAATGTAATTGCTGCTGGCAAATAGAAATTTCTGCAAAAGTTTGAATGCTTTTATTTTGCTTATCAAAGAGGGGTTTTTTTTCTAGCGGAGATTGAGAACAAAGGCACAACCTCAGTGCGTTACGCAGCTTTGCTAATGTGATGTCATTAGAGAAAGGAGATAGTTTTCTGAGGAAACAGTAAGAGGAGGTATGATGATCTGGGTATGAGGGGAGCCATTTTCCAGGAGCACAATGCAGGCAGGCTTGTTCAGGCTAAATAAATTATCACGGGAGCTATTTTTACACTGAAATACAAATGCAGTAGTCCTCCGAGCAGGAGCTGAGAGTCTATACTCAGAACCACATTAGGGAATACAACCTACCCCTTATCTGTGTGCTCACACTTTCCACTTTCCTTGTTATCCGTTCCCGCATGCGCTCTACTGTATCTTTTAATGCCTTCTTCTTGTGAAGGTATATTTCCTAGAGCATAATAACAGATTTGATTTGTAAATTTTATTTGTAAGGTGTTATTGGAAATCGTGCATGGAATAAAATAATTTACGAGTATGTGGCGCTATGCCCTAAGTTGATTATTTTGCAATAACAGTATGTTGAGAAATGTTTCATTCCTTTAACACTCTAGCAATTTGCCAATAATTGCCATTTTTAATGAATTAAAGAATCACACATTATACTTTTATTTATTTATGCTTGTGAAACAACATCCGGTAGTTTTTGTTCTAACTAACATTATAACAGCTGTAATAATAGCCTGCCTTTCTTTAAGCTGTCAACTCCGACTCTGGAGTCTCCTTCCAAAAATGCAGAAAATGTTTCCATATTGTCTCTAAGGTGCATTATTTAATGTATTGCAGTTGTTTTTCTCTTAAGATTGGGTCTATAGTGGTCCAATATTTTGAATGATTCACACCCAGGTCATGAAGCTTTGCCCCAGGATCATAGATTGTCCATATATCCATCCATCCATCCTCTACACCACTTATCCTGCTGGGTCTCAGAGAACCTGGAGCCTACCTCAGGAGACTTGGGGCCCAAAGCAGGGTATGCCCTGGACAGGATTCCAGTCTATCACAGGACACAATCGAACACACACACACACTCAGACATACTTTATGGTCAACATAGTGTCTATAAAATGACTGATAGGAGATGTGTCCAAACACAAACAAGCATTCTGTCACGTCCGGGCGCCCCCGCCCTATGTGGGGCTCGAACCCGGACCTCCATCGTGCTGCATGCACGCGCCTGCACGCCATGGAGAATAGACCCATATTTATGCTTTATTCACATACACACAATACAGGGGGAAGACGAACCTAACTCTATGACATGACACTAATAAAACAAAACCTCACAGACAGAACATGGAACATGGAACAATGACCGACAAAGACAGATACAAAAGGATCCCTATTTATAGGGCTAAACATTAGGGCTGATTGGATACAGGTCACAATCAGGAATGAGAACAATGGGCAGGGAAACACACAGACAAGCAGGCTTCCAAGATTCACCTGCCAGGGAACTGTCCAGCTGTTCCTGACACGTTCAAGACCAGAATTTAGTTTTCCAAATTTCTAAGTCAGAAACTTAGTTTATTATTTTATTTTGCCAAGGCTACAGCTTTATTTGTTTTTTTTTTGTTTTTTTTTGTCATGTTCTAGATATATTTCAGGTTATTTGCAAAGGTAAGGAAGTTAAAAGAAAAAATAACAAATATTGCATGTGTTATAAGTAATGTCTAATGACTACAATCCCCTTACTATATAAATTATAATATACTAAAATGTCTGAGCCACTGTCATAAAAAATTTGTTATCACCTTCTGATTAACCAGAATGCAGCATTAATCAGTGTGGTACACACACACACTCTAAATATACTCCAGCACTCCAAAATAAACCCAATCAAATTTCTACCTCTCTCTACAAAAGTTCTTGCTTTCTAATAACATAGATAAATAAAATAAATAATAATATAAATAATAATAAAATAGAGTTTAACGGGGTGTTGTTAATCACTGGCTGGAGGTCAGGTTAATCATGATAAAATAAAAGCTTTGTTCCAATGGAAAGCAGGTTTTTTTTTTGCCAGCGTCAGACAAAACCTGGCTCCGTGCAGCAGCGACTACAGTCTGAACTGCACCAATAAATCACAGGTAAAGTTTCCTCCCTCACAGAGCCGATTCCAGCTTCTGTCATCCCGAACTCTCAGAGTGTCAGCTTTTATTCTTCTCTCTTTGTTTTGTTAGTGTTTACAATGAAGCTGGCAAATTAGGTTGCACTACGCACTCTCAGTCTTATCATAAATCCCATTTCTTTTAAATCTATTTATACAGCAGAGAAAGTAACTCCGGCTCTTTGCTAGAGCTGCGTTTCATTTCCTCGCTCTGTGCACTACGCTCTTCATGCTTAGTTTATGAGAGAGGGAAAAGGGAAGAAGGGAGAATGAAGAAAATTGGCAAGACAACTGTGGCTAAGGTGCATTATTAACCCTTATTCACCTGCTGTGTAAGGATTCATGGTTGGCATTGTATTTATGTAATAATACTGCACGTAAATACGCACAAAATCTAAAAAATATTATTAAATAAATAATCATGTAAATCATTTATTCTTCTGTCACAAAACTGTTTTTCACTCCTAAACTCTGTATGGTTTTTAATTCATGGCTTCAACAAAAAGTGTGTGCACAAATAGCATGCAAATAGCATGTTCTTAGTGCAAATGGCTTCATCAGACAATTAATTTTGCTGTGTTTTGGCCTGCTGCCATTATTACCAGGAGCTCCAGTATACTGGTATCAGTGCGGTTTTGTTTTGGCAGCCAGTTCATGTGGGTGGTTTCCAGATTGCTATATTAAAACAGACATGCAAAGATGGAAAATGAATCATTATTCATGACTATCGATATATTCTCTGGATATTTAGCTGCTTATACACACTCACCACTGACCACTGTACTCCTGCTCATTCATACAATTATCCAGACAGCCAGTCCATAAACTCATACAGATACCGGACTGTTAGTGTTCACATCAAACAGAATATTGAGGAAAAGAATCTCAGTGACTTGATTGTTGCTGCCAGATGAGCTGGCAGGCTACAATTCATGGTTTGATCTGGCTATAGACACTCAAAATACAACTCTTTACGTCTGTGATGCACAGAAAAGCAGCTAACATCTCAAACGTTGAGGATTATTTGTGAGCCTGTACACATGATAGCCTCAGATTCCTGCTCTTGGCTAACACTTTAAACACTTTTTCTTGTTGTGAAGGTTCCCATTCACTTCAAGGTTTGACATTTTGTGTATTCTCTGATGCTTTTCTCACCACGTTTGTAAAGAGTGCTTATTTTTCACGAGACTGGTCATTCTCTCATCCACAAGGTGTTTCCTGACCATTACTGTCAATGTCGCTGTGACTCACTTGCTGTTTGTTTTTTTGTTTTTTTTCCCACACCATCCTGTGTAAACTCCAGAGACTGTCATGCATTAATATCCCAGGTAATCAGCTGTTTCTGAAATACTCAAACCAGGAATGAAAATTATATGTGAGATTGCATTTTCTCTATTCTGAGGTGTGATATGAACACCATCCTGATCTGCATGATTGGACATTACCCCAACACTCAACACTACCTCAGCACTTTACTTACGTTCCCTCACACAACCTGCGGTCATTTAACCACTAACGCCTTGTAGTGCTGAGGCACAAAAAAAGTCCCACCTCTTTCATGAAATACAAAAAAAAGTATGTAGCTTTTACACCTCTAATCTGTACACTTTGTTCCTCTAGCACTCAAATAAAATTAATTAATAGCACTACTTGTACTTGCACTGCTCTCAGCTTGATATATGGCAGTGCTTTTATTCCCTCATTTGTAAGTCGCTTGGGATGAAAGAATCTGCTAAATAAATAAATGTAAATATAAATAGGCATGGAAGTGCAGGTCTACAAGTGTTCCTAATAAACTGGTCAGCAGGCGTACGTTTATTTAAACATTTTTATTTGGAGATTTCACTATAAATCTATTTTCTTTAAATTCCTATTGCTTGGTACGTTACTTTGCACTTCACATAAAAAAGCTTCATCAGAATAGTTTATCAGTGGTTTTTTTTGTTTGTTTGTTTGTTTGTTTTAATTGATTTTATTGTTCTTAATGTGCATAAAAAGTATTAAACTTCAAACTTCTGTCTCCAACTTTAAATCCAGCCCTGTGTGACTGAATAAAACCGGCATTTTAATGGACAGTGCAGTTGTTTTAGCAGTTGAGACTTATTCTGTTTTATTCAATTCTGATGATGTTGTGTGCTTGTTTCCATTCGAGGACAAATGATGAGCTACTTAGCATTTAATCCTGCAAAACTCTTCTCTCTTCTCTTTCTCTCTCTCTCTCTCTCTCACTCTCTCTCTCTCTCTCTCTCTCTCTCTCTCTCTCTCTCTCTCTCTCTCTCTCTCTCTCTCCTTCCTCCATGGCTTTTTGGCTTTTTACCATTTAGAAACATTATGCTTAATAACTAAAATTGCAGCTTGAGGGAAGGGATTAAAATATATGTTTGCAAAAAATTCTGCCAGGTCAATTTATTTTTTCATTATTTTCTGAATGGACTTAAGTAATGTTTTTTGCCGTTAAAGAGTCTATTTCCGTCATCTGAGGTGAATATAATAGGTGTAATAGAGTAGATTCAGCTAAGTGACTGTTCATAAAAAGAACTTGACCTTGAATTTATGTGAATGATGTGGTCAAAAAAAGAATCCAGTGCATTCATGTTATTCAGATTAAATAGACAAAAGACTTTAATTGCTAAAATGATTGCGGCGTTAAACATCTTGCGGTGCAACGTTGTGTGATTTATTCAGCCGCTCTTCTTCTTCTTAAAGTCTGCTGGTGTGAGCGAGGACAAACGGTAGGAATGATGCTACTTCCTTTTTTTCTACACGCCTTTTCCTCATCTTTTTCTATATGCAGCCCGGCTCGAGAGGAAGCGAGTGAGCAGGAGGGAAGGAAGTGGCTGCGGCTGGTGTGACCATCAGTGATGAGAGTCAGAAAGTCTGCATAAATAGATCTCTTTACATAACCTCTATGGGTTATGCTGATGAGCAGCTTTGTTTGAACAACTTCCTTCTTTTGTTTATCGGAATCCAGGGCAAGGTAAAGAAGGCACTAAAAGGAGAACAGGACGACCTATTTAAACCCACACACGAGCAGATCAGAAGTTGTGTGTGGAAAGTTGTCTTCTTATGTGTGTACTGATGGGAAATGGGCAGCAGATTTCAGTGCTTTTGAGGACTGAGGCGTGACACAAAGCACAATGCTGCAAATGTCTCATTTTTCCTCTTAAACTGGAACAAACAGTGCAGTTTGCTCTAGGAGCATGTTCGAAGCGAGTGCTCTTTCATGGAAAATAAACATAAGGGCTTTCGATCTGTAGTAACACTGATCACATGATCATGTTTTTAAAACTCACTCATGTTTCATACGTACACAGCAGCAGACAAACAGCGGGCCTCGTGTTTTTGTATGAACTAAAAATACAAATTTTATTTGTATAGCGCTTTTAACAATGGTCTGTACACAGCTTTACAGAACATAAGAAATATACAACAAAACATTCAAACGTTCAAGGGTATTTATCCCTTGTATTATATTTATTTCAACTTGGTTTACAAAAGATTCAAAAATATATTTTTTGTATTTAAGCTCAACTGTATTTCAATAGATTTGAGCTGATTTGCATTTGGCGACGCCCACAAAACTCCATAAAAGGCAAAGCTTACACAGCTGAGCTGTGCTGAAGTTTTTTTTTTATTGTTTACCTGCATCTATGTGCCAGTGAAATACACACACACATGCACACACACACACACACACACACACACACATATAAATATATATAAAACGTCAATAAGAACATTTATATTATTTAACAGCAACTGAAAAGGCCAGAGTCAAATGATGGAAAAAGTGAAATCGATGTCAGGTCAAAAGAAAATAGTTTGACAAGAAAATGTAGGAAAGAAAAATATTTACTGTACACCAGCTAATCGTAAACACCAAGAATCTGCTTTGTGTGTTCCACAGCGTTTACATTTCTGGCATTTGGCAGAAGTCCTTATCCAGAGCAACTTACAATTTATCTCATTTTATACTATTGAGGGTTAAGGGTCTTGCTCAGGGGCCCAGCATTGGCTGCTTTGTGGACTTGGGACTCAAACTGACAATTTTCCAATCAATAGCCCAACATGTTAAACACTAAGCTACCATATCTCTACAAAACAGCACACTAGGTAGTGTACGACATGTTACTGAGATGCACCAGATCAGTCAGTGCAGTTCTCGGTCAGTCAGTGCTGGCTCTAATACTGTGCTTTTATACAGCAGCTTGCTTAATTAAAAGACGCATCTTATTTCTCATAATTTCTCATAATAGATTTATATGGTCTCTTTCATTTTTCATATTTAATATCGCCATTAATAGGAAATGATTGAGTTTCATAACCCACACGCTATTTAAACTTGACAGAGTAATCAGTATATAGAAGTGCATTAGACCATGGTCTGTCTGAATCCTTCATTCTGATTGGCTAGAAGACATTATTTATTATATGAATGCAGATCAGAATTTACAACCATATGACTGTTATGAATGAAGTGCACATGTGGGTAGTTAGTTCAATAAATGCTGTGCAAAAATATCCACTAATGTGTGTTGTGTAGTCCAGAAAAGTCTGGGTTCTTGTCCTGGTCTCCTGGTTGAGGGCCTGAATGATCTGTGGGAAGAAGCTCCTCCTTATTCTCTATGTGTTTGCTTTATTAAATTTTAATATTACTTTTTTTTTTTAAGTATTTTTTGGATCAATTGGATTAAAAACAGTTGAAGCAATGGTGTTTGTTTGTTTGTTGTTAATTTAATACAGTGGATCAAGTATATAGAAATTCCTATTTTTCCAGGATAAATTAAATGTATTATGTTATATTTAGTACATATATGAGTGCCAGTGGTCCTTTTTTTTATAATAAAGTTTCCTTTTTCATCATCATTTTTGTTGTGATACCGTAATACTGCATCGGTCATCTTTTCTGACTCGTTCATGATACAGTAACAGTGTTTAACCGTAACACACCTATAGTGAAGCTTCTGCTTCAGAACTCTCAAACATAGCCCCAGGCCTTTTGCCGAACCAGAAGCCGCAGTGGATCAACGCCACCAAAAAATGCTAGCGAGTCTTCCAATCAGTGAGCTCCTCAGCCACTACAAAGGCAGATCTGTCAGCCATGCTGCAAGAAAGTTTTCAAGGAAGAATTCAGCCGAGAGAAAGTGGGCTTGAAACAGTCAGAGGCTGAGCTGGAATTTACTGGTAGACGTACAAACTAATTAGGAATGCATAGGTAGCCTCCAGCTTCTTCTCCAGAGCTCTCTCCTGGATTTCGCTTGCCTCCCTTTCTCTCTCTCTCTCTCTCTCTCTCTCTCTCTTTCTCTTTCTCTCTCTCTCTCTCTCTCTCTCTCTCTCTCTCTCTTTCTCTCTCTGAGGGTGTCTCATCTGTAATTCATTTGAATCCAGTCTATCATTTCCACCAAGGCTGAGAAGGGAGCCAGTATGGAGCAAGAAAGGAAAAGATCTCACCCTCTATCTTCTTCATATTTTATTGCACTATAAATTTTGTCAAAGGAAGGTTACAGTGATAAATATCCTTTGTTTTCAGAGGAAACATAAAAAGCAGGCGTGTAATGTGTAACACATGAGCTGCTATGACTCTGTCTGTGTTCCATTACGAGTAAATCACATTGTTTGAGGATGGAGTCAGTGGGGTGAAGGAGACTGGAGTGTGTCCTCTGGCTCGAGGGGGTTGGTCAAAGAGAAGTGGACAATTTCTCTCAATCCTCTCACATGATTTACGACAGAGACCAAGAAGGAAATTTGTCTTCCGTTTAAGCCGTGGGTACGGAAGAAACAGACCGGTGGATATTATTATTCCAGTAATGGTTCATAATGTCAGAGAGTCAGAGAGGCTCGGTATGTGAAAGCTCTTCACTGACAGGGAGAATGAAGGAATTTTTTTTTAATTCCAACTCCCCAACTTTCCATTACCACTTTTAACCCAACACTTCCTCCCACAGTCGTGCCATAGTGTATGCATGCAAATGGTAGCTGTCATGTCGGTATGTCTCCTGGTGAGGAGCAGAAAATTTTTGACCTTGATTCAAGGATTCAGGATCGACCCAAAAAAACTCCAGAGTCAGCCACTCGCACCACCTGCTCGTGTGTTTCTGCATGAGATGGAGGGCTTGTGATGCTCTGACAGCTTGTCAGGACTCTCCATGGTAATGGATTTCAAATGCTTGCTGTGTTTTTCTCTGTGTAGCCACGAGGCAGTGCATGTTCTTGCAGAGCGTATAAGCACCAATATGCTTTTATTTTAATATGTCTAATAGAGTTCTGATACCATGAGCTAAAGATTAGGATGGTCCCCAGATGGTGGTATTTTATTGGGCATATCCGAACTTGTTATGCTGCTGAGTGTCAGATGGGTCATGCCTCGACGTGTGACTCTGTGTGAATCGGGGCAGGTGAGTCAGTGGGGTGCCGGGTTTATTGACATTGTCTTGTGCTAGCGGTGAACTATAGTTGTATTGATTTACCACAGCAACTGCCATATAAAGTGTATGTTCTCTTTGTTCTCTCTTCTGCTCTTCTTTTCTGTTTTGTTTTGTTTTTTTCGACAATTCTTAATGCATTTTCTTTTGGATTTCTACTTCTCTGCCTGTATTCATTGTTGCATCTTTCCATTTCCTCAAACTGTATTTGTTATTTTACATCTAATTTCCCTTCTTCCGCTCCATCTCCCTCAACCCCTCATGTCATTTCCCGTGTGCTCCTTTGCGCTTGCCTTTTCCCTCCTCATTCCTCTTCTTTCTTTCATTTTGTTCACCTTATCCCTCTTTCTGTCCTATCTATGTTTCCTATTTTTTAAACTCCCTCCTTAAATCCCTGTCTGTGTTTTTTTTCTGTCGTTCTCTGCAGCCTCTTTGGAGAGCTCTCCATAGCCCGAGCAGTCCCAGAGACCCGCCAGTGGTGACCCTCCGAGCGTCTTCTCAAACGTTGGCAGCACACACCAGCCTTCCAGCCCAAAACTGAGTCGCCTCAAGCCCCGGATCATACCCTTGTGTCTTGGGATACTTATCTTTCCCTTTTCTCTGTCCCTTTCCCCTACCTATATACCCTTCCCACTCAAATCCCAACCTTTAAGACTCCTTCTTCTTCCTCTTCTTCTTCTTCTACTTCCTGTGCCAAGTGGAACATCTCTGAATTGGACCACAGATATTCTTCCTATTAAAAGGACAATTGACATTGAGAGACTAATTGGCCAATCAGCCCATTTACTGTATGTTATCTTAAGTGTAGCACTTTACCTTTCCTGTAGAGAGTGTGTTAGCTACATTCTTCAGACTAGCATAATATTCAGGCACGCACATTAGACCTTCTAGTCGCAGCAGTAGGGCTACTGGTCACTTTTTTCTACTTTTTTTTCTTACTCTATATCTGTTTTCCCGACTTCGCACTCTTTACTCTATAGAAGGACTGCGTAGAGACATTTTGCACATCTGTATATTGTCTGTGCCTCATGTTTATTCCGGTGAGTCTGTTGTCTCTTTCTGTTATGCTGAACCGTATGTTGTGGGCTCGTCCTTTCTTCGATCTGTTTTTTTTTTTACGCCATAAACCCTTCCAGTCATCCTTTCCTTAATCTGAACTACACTGTGACTCTGACCAGCTGTCTTAACGTGGCAGATGCCACCTTATCTACTCTCCTGCACTCCCACCCCTTCAAATCAAGGCAGCCTCTATGCTTCCCAGAATTCAAAACAAAATAGAACATAAGAAATAAGGAGGTCATTACACTAAAGGTCAGGCAAAACATTATACACGTTTATTAAAGGACAGCACATGACGCCTGTTCGGGGGTCTGATCTGAGAACAGTGTGAGAACTTTGTTGGGAAAATGGACGGTAGAAAAGGATGTCATCACAAATTTGTCGTTTTCTGTCACATCGCCGTAGTGTGAAATGGCTGTGCACTGTTACCTTTATTACTACGAAGCACACGACTGAACAGACATCGCTTATTCATTTTTATTTATCTTAAACCTTCAATCATCAGAAAAGTCCACATGATACAATATATCAGCTTAAAAAAAAGCAAAAAATATAACCATTTTTTTTAACTGTAGCATGACACAGCACGTGACTAGCCTTCCAAATAGTTTAAGCAGGAATTTTGTGAAAGATGAGTTCTAGTTTGGGGAAATGAAAGGTTATATAAAGTCAAAGCATGATCTAAAAGTGGGAGATTGCAGCAGATTGAATGCTATTGATTAGTTCGTATTGTATCAGTTAAACACTAGAACAGTGGTGGTGTAGAGAATCACAAAGGAAAGGCTTGTTTCAGTTAAACTACTGGGGGGCATTTCATGGCTGGATGAAGCCACTGTCTGGTACACAGGAGAACACTTTTAGAAATGGGTTTTGTGATGGTGGAAATGTTGTGTAGTAATAGAATAGCGAGTGAGGCATATAATTAATCTTTCGTCTGCGAGATCTTAACAGGCTTTATGAAAGTTGCATGGTTGGTGAAGTATTACAGGGAAATAGACGGGTAATATTTATTTACATATCATTTGCCTCTACTGAGCAGTGAAAACTGACACTATACTTCTATTACTACTATTATTTAATCTTGATTAGGTTTCGATCTTAAGTTTGAAATTGTTACGTTTCGCTGACCATACGGTGCTAGTCGGTCATAAAACGTCTCACTTATTGATAGCAAATTGTGTCTGAGTCTTTTTAGGCATTTGTAGCCTTTTTCTGTTTTTAAAAAATGGTCCTTGATAGCTGAAAGAGTGCTTGCAGAAGAAGAACCATTTTAGAAAATGATTTGATGACCTCTGGAAAATTTGACAGCTAATGTTCCATGATATTACAAAATGTCAAAATGGGAAAGATGGTCGGAGAGAACAGAGTAATTCTGTTGAAATGGTTAAGGAAGAGTTGTTAAAGTTCTTGAAGATGGTTGCAGCTAAGGACCGTATGCGTATGACGGTTTGGTTTAGTTTTCCAAAAAGAACAAAGGATGGAGATCGAAGTAAGTGGAGCAACATACCTCGGAATAGATGTTTCATATGTACCTCAACTTTCTTTTTACCTTTGAGCTGAAAGCCCATTCACAGTAATGAAATAAGTATCATGTCTCAGAGGTAGAGAGCTGATCTCTGTCAGGTCCATTTAGTCCGTGTGATGGTGTTTATTAGTATTTAAAGATTTTATTTTGGAACTACTAACCACAAAGCGTCTTGGTGTGCTAATCTAGGGTGATATTTTTCCTCTGCTTGTGACATGCTGTGAAGAGCCTGAAATAAAAATGATGATTATGAGGAAATGGAGTACTGATGGTACTATCAGCTCATTGATCTGCTGCATTAAGTGGCATCTAGGGCAACGTCTGAATCACGGCTGCTGCTTATAGAGTGACACGGATATTCTGATGAAAGAACCATATGTCTGATTGAACACTCAGACACACTGCACTTACATGCATGCTAACATTTACATAGAAATATTTTGTACTTTCTTTGATGATATTATTCATTATGCCAGTGTTGCACAAACCAGACCAGGGCTGTCCAACTAAAATGACCAGTCCAGGTTCTTGTTAGCAGAGGTCCGTATAAGCAATGACTGACTTAATGGTGACGTCAGTAGCCTTTTAATTTTGAGCCGTTAATAATTCATCACAGAAGAAGACAAATGAAATGGAAAAATCTAGAAATGGAAAAGTCATTCACTGGTTAACTGCCTTTTGCATGCACTTGGATAAATCTCAACAGAGGATCTACTCCAGAAGCCATGCTGAGTGTTTTCTGATGTTAATCGGTTCAACTACTCGATTCAGTCCACTGAAATACTTTGCTAGACTACCAGTTGATGCTCCTCCTCCAGATGGTTGACATTTTTGCTCTTCTAGCTCACAGCACAGTTGAACCAACACTATGACCTGCTTTTGTGCCTTCCTGCATTTATGTACCTTGGTGTACATTATAGTCTTCTGTACTTTACAATCTTCTAATCAAGACACTCGAGGTGTGACCTACAAGAGCCGTGTCTAAATCATCTCTCAATTCTGTCAAAAGTACTATAGCTAAAACAAACTCTATATACAGTACAGCACACACATTATAGATAGACAGACAGACAGACAGACAGACACAGACAGACAGACAGACAGACAGACAGACAGACAGACAGACAGACAGACAGACAGATAGATAGATAGATAGATAGATAGATAGATAGATAGATAGATGGGTGGGTGGGTCGGACAGGATGTCAGGTTTGGATGGACAGATGAATGGATGGGTGGATGGGATTGAATGAATAGAATAGATAGACATCAGTTCTCTAAAGGCAGTGGATCATTTTGTCCCACCAATGGGCGCAAAAATGCAAACCATCTGGGGCCCTGGTACTGGTTTGAGAAACAACACTGCATAATGCATTCTCTCTGTCTGTCTGTCTGTCTCTCTCTCGCTCTCTCGCTCTCTCGCTCTCTCGCTCTCTCTCTACATTTACATACATGGCTGAAAACAACAGTTTGATTTCTGCCATATCGTAGCATGCTGCGTTATTCTTTTCTGCTCTGGTATATGAAACAGGCATGCAGACCAGACCTTTAGAGCCCTGACTTTCCTCCATATACATATATTGTGCCTAATGATGGATACAGATATTAAAAATGTAATAAATGCATTAATACATTACAAGTATTGGTCTATATGTGTCTTTTATGGTGTGCTTGTGTTTGTTCCTCTTTCTCTTCTCCATTGTCTTCTTTTTCTTCCATTGTGTTCTTCCTCTTCTTCTTTTTCCTCGTCTTCATCTTCCTTATTCTTTTCTACTTTTTCTTTTTCTTTGTCTTCTTATTTTTCTTCTTCTTCGTATTCTTCTTTGTCTTGTTCTTCAATGTCTTCTAAGCCTTTGTCTTCTTCTTATTCCTCTTTGTTTTATTCTTCTTTGTCTTCTTCTTCTTTCTTCTTTGTTTTCATCTTTTTTTCTTCTTCTTCTTCATTGTCTTCTTCTTCATTGTTTTCCATACAATTGTCTTCCATGTTTTTGTCTTCTTCTTCTTCTTCTTCTTCTTCTTCTTCTTCTTCTTCTTCTAGTCTTCTCCATTGTCTTCTGTGTTTTCGTCCTTTTTTTTCTTCTTCTTCTTCTTCTTCTTCTTCTTCTTCTTCTTCTTCTTCTTCTTCCTCTTCTTTGTCTTCTTCTTCATTGTTTTCCATGCCACTGTCTTCCGTGTTTTTGTCTTCTTCTTCATCTTCTTCTTCTTCCTCTTCTTCTTCTTCTTCTAGTCTTCTTCACTGTCCTCTTTGTTTTTGTCTTTTTTTCTTCTTCTTCTTCATTGTCTTCTTCTTCTTCTTCTTCTTCTTCTTCTTCTTCTTCTTCTTCTTCTAGTCTTCTCCATTGTCTTCTGTGTTTTCATCCTTTTTTTTCTTCTTCTTCTTTGTTGTCTTCTTCTTCTTCTTCTTCTTCTAGTCTTCTTCATTGTCTTCTGTGTTTTCGTCCTTTTTTTTCTTCTTCTTCTTCGTTGTCTTCTTCTTCTTCTTCTAGTCTTCTTCATTGTCTTCTTTGTTTTCGTCCTTTTTTTTCTTCTTCTTCTTCTTGGTCTTCTTCTTCATTGTTTTCCATGCCATTGTCTTCCATGTTTTTGTCTTCTTCTTCTTCGTCTTCTTCTTCTTCTTCTTCATTGTCCTCTTTGTTTTCGTCTTTTTCTTCTTCTTCTTCTTCTTCTTCTTCATTGTCTTTTTCTTCTTTGTCTACTTCTTCATTGTTTTCCATGCCATTGTCTTCCATGTTTTTGTCTTCTTGTTCTTCTTCTTCTAGTCTTCTTCATTGTCTTCTTTGTTTTCGTCTTTTTTTCTTCTTTTTCTTCTTCATTGTCTTCTTCTTCTAGTCTTCTTCATTGTCTTCTTTGTTTTCGTCTTTTTTTCTTCTTTTTCTTCTTCATTGTCTTCTTCTTCATCTTCTTCTTCTTCCTCTTCTTTGTCTTCTTCTTCATTGTTTTCCATGCCACTGTCTTCCGTGTTTTTGTCTTCTTGTTCGTCTTCTTCTAGTCTTCTTCATTGTTTTCTTTGTTTTTGTCTTTTTTTTCATCTTCTTCTTCTTTGTCTTCTTCTTCATTGTTTTCCATGCCATTGTCTTCCATGTTTTCTTCTCCTTCTTATTTTTCTTATTATTATTATTTTTCTTCTTCTTCGTCTTCTTCATTGTCTTCTTTGTTTTCTTCTTCTTCTTCTTCTTCATTGTCTTCTTTGTTTTCTTCTTCTTCTTCTTCTTCTTCTTCTCAGCCACAGTTAAAGGGACAGTACAGATTTATTTTAAAGCTCTCTGCTACCTATGATGCAGTCTGCAACGAAAACACAGGCGAGGCTTCCCAAATCTTAAAAGCTGGAGCGGCTCTGCTTTAGATGGGGTCTAGAAATCAAATGCCTTAAATACGAGAGGTTGTGTTGTACATAATAATCAATGACGAGGTGGCGTGATGCGTAACCACTAAGATTTTCATTCCTCTTTCACCACTACAATTAATTAAAGAACAACTTGTACCTTCTATCAGTTTATAGCCACATTTAATGATGTGCAACATCCTTATAACAAGTACATTCCTGTTATCACTTGAATTTGTTACAGCCGACGGTGTCCGGCTGGATATAACAGACCCAACGCGAAGCTTCCGTGAAACAAAAAGGGGTTTTATTAAACATAGAACACGAGACATAACATGAAACAAAAACCGCGACACCACATCGGCCTACATACAAACGAGGACTAGCAACTAAAGAAGACAAAGACAGGACTATAAATGGAGAACATAATCAGGGAAACATTGGGAACAGGTGATCAGGGGCAGGAACACACATTAGGCTAGGGCGGGGCTTAAACACACACATGGCCAAAACATAAACATAAACAGACATGACAACCCCTACTGAGGGCCCCCTAGTGGTTCACCCTCAGCCCTGCTACCCGTAACAGAATTATTCACTCAACAGCTTCTTCCCTCTCTTGAAGTTAATACGACAAAAAAAAAGCTTGGAATGAGAAAAAGAGCTCATTAAAGGTTAAATAAATATGTCTAAAGACATTTTTATAATAACTACACATTTTTATGTAACTTTTCCACTACTACAGATTTGAAGCTAACCGATAAGTGCTCGTTCTTTCTAGTTCTCTCTTTATTCCATATTACCGGGTTATGATACTTTATTATAGCCTTAGATGATATAGAATAGTCACTTTAGATCAGATCATGTATTAAACTGATTAAGCACGTTCATAAAACACTGCCTCGCAAGCAGAAAATAGTTGAGTCAGAGCTGCTATTGGAGAAAATAAATCAATAGCTTTTAACCAATCAGATTCGAGAATTCGGCAGCACTGCACTATGAATAGCAGGATGGCTTTTTTTGTAAATCTTTGAAATGATTTGATTATTATAGATCAAGAAACACTTTAATTCAGTCCAATGTTTGGTCAGTCTGCATTAGCTGGTTTCGATACACACTCTTAATATAATACAGTAAAACGAAGGAAGAGTAGATGCTGTTTAAATGGGTTACGTGTGTTCTCAGGCAGGTGGGATATCCTTTAAAACAACATACGTTCTCCCCTGGGTGTTGGGTTTATCTACTCAGTACACTGAAATTGACCTGGACACACACACTCACACGCACGCACACACACACACACAAGGCTTAACTCATTTTGCTGATGGAGTGAATTGAGGCTAGCTGGAGAGAGGCTTAGAGCTGAGCAGAACGAAAGAGACAATCATCCATTACTGCGACTCTGGCAGAGACACTTATCTCCTCATATCTCATTTTTATCTCCTGTCTCTGTTTTTGTCTCACTCCTTCCATCTCTCTTTGTGTCACTCTTTGCCACATACACAATGTTGCTTTATTCTATTTGTATACACTATACATGGAGCAAGTGTATTCTTGTTTTTTACTTTTCTGTCACTATCTTTTTTTTTTCCCTTCCTCCTCTCTGAGCTTCTCTCGGCTTCCTCTCTCTGTCTTTCTCTCACTGTGAATGGTGTGAACTCAGGAGGCATCTACACACCATCAAATGAATTAAATATCACAGGCAGCACCCTGAGAGCTTGCCAAATTCAGAGAAGCTAGGTTTGCTAGGTGTGTGTGTGTGTGTGTGTGTGTGTGTGTGTGTGTGTGTGTGTGTGTGTGTGCTTCAGGTAAGCTAAAACATCTAATTCAACAGGGACAGGTCAGGCATATGATTTCTGTTCTGTGAAATTTCACACATTTACAGAAAACTATTTTTAACTTAACGCTAGTTTGTCATGGTTCTTTTTTACTGATCTTTTAGCATTAATCTCTTTTTTTCTCTCTGTCTTTTACACGAGTGTTTTGATTCTCTCGGTTTCCAGAATGTTCCCTGCATCTTTGTCTATATTGCACTTAAAAAGGAGTCCCCTGATATCCACAGATGGTCTGTATCAGGAGAATATTTGGACCCATATCCCATAGCTGTTTCAAGAATGTTCAATATCCTAAGCCACGTGTACACACAGACACACACACACACACACACACACTTTACAGTGGAAAAAAGCAGTTTAACAGATGAATATGTGGTACTCACCTTTATAGCTACAGCTACACATTTTTCAGCCTACACACACACGCACACACACATACACACACACACACACAGTATCACTCCACTTAAAATTCTTTCACATTATACTGAAGGAGTGTGTGTTGGTGTTCTAATGTACATCAAATCTCATGTCCAAGATTGTGTGTGCGACTTGTACTTATGACTTGGCGATACCTGGCAGTCACCTCTGCCCAGTTAAGCAGCCCAGTAGGGAATCTATGCACTTTCAGCAGCCTCCAGGCGCCACTAAGTTCAATAGAGTGCTGTGAGCGCCCTCATTAAAGCCTGCATGGCCACTAAAACCCTTCCTTCTCCTCCCCCTAACTCTCTCTCTCTTTCTCTCTCCCAACAGTTTTAACCTCTCTAACCAATAATGAGGAGCTCATGCTGGCACTGTGTGTCATTAGCGTCACCCCACACACACACACACACACACACACACACACACACACACACACACACACACACACACACACACACACACAGCTGCCTCTCACTCTCATTGCATCCACATAACTGTAACTGGTTGTGTGGAGGTTCCTGCTGCAATGAAGCTTGTTTATCTATGAGAGCATGTGGTTCAGCTGGAACTGGGAACTTGGTCCACCATTTTGAGCAAAGTGCCCCATAGATCCATCCATCCAGCCATTTTCTTGGGGGAATCAAACCCTCAAGCCAGGAGGTGTAAGGCAAATGTGCCGAACAACTAAGCCACTCTGACCGTACCCCCTGTTTGTATGGTTCCATTTAATATAAATTCAATGGGCAGCAATGGTTTCAATGGTTTGTATCAGCTGTATCAGTTCTGCCAGCAGGATGAAATTCCATGCTGGCTTAAGACTTTCTATGCCTTGTACATCTTAGAAGATTCTAATTAATTCCAGGAAATTATAGATTATAATTCCAGCTAACCATCAGCCAGCCAGTTGTCAATGTGGACTATATATAATGGCATATATTAGCATATATTAGCAGGAAAAGTAGTTTCTCCTTCTTCCTAGTGCGTAGCTCGCTCTATAATGAGCAACGATTTAGATCAAAGTTTTAAACTTTTAGCTCTGGTAAGTTACACCTCAGCCTGTTCCTCTTCTCTCTTCTTAAAGAAAGAGCAATTTGCCAAGAAATGAATTTTTTATTGCAACACGTCTACGAGACGTTTAATGAAACATTATTCCACAACACATCCCAAGCACGTCGGATACCGTGGCCAAAAACCCACAAAGCAAGTTAGTTCCTGTTATCTGTGTTATCGTTATAGCAACTATAAACAGTCATTCTGTCACCAACTTCTTTTTTTTAATGTAATAACACCAGAACAACCGCTTATCATGTTACTGAGAAACCAGAAAGCATAAATCTCTCATAAAAACTTTCTCATGGCAGAAAACTTACAGACTGTCAGACAAAGCACTGACACTGGAAACCCCTTCCATAAATGTTAAATAAACTTCTCAAATGATTAAAGAACAATAAATATGAGATCTGTGCTGTTAGAGAAAATGATTTAACATTCTGACCCATTAAGAATTCAACAGCAATGTGTTATAACATGTTTATTACATGTCATAATCTTCTTAGCTGTTATAGAGCTGAGTTTGGGAAATATGTATAATATTTAATACACAATAAGAGTTAAACATAAGGGACATGACCTTATTGTAGATCTGATCATGATTGAACCATGGAAAAATATTCAGTTGATGACGTAGAATGTTGAGCAAGTGCAGAAGGAGTTCCATGAAAAGATGTTCACTTACTCAACGTTTGCTTAGTCAGCCTCCTCTAAGAGCATAACGTCTGCAATACGTCTCTATTATTACCTCCTTACGCTTCCAGGAACCTCCCACGACTCCACACTTACATTCCTCACTCTCATGAATACAAACGATTCGTTTCTCTAGAACCTCTCCTATTTGTTTCTCTATAACTAACAAACAATTTGCTTGGAGTTGAATAAATTGATTTATTTTTAGTAAAGCTGGTCTGCTTTTATTACATCAACCTAAACTAGGCTTCCTGAGCGAACGTGTCACCGATTTCCACTATGTACCCAAGAAACGTGTAAGCATGCACACTGTATGTAGAAACTAAAAGACACAAAGACAGCAGTCGAAGATCATCACTAGATGTTCAGATCTACCACCCCTCTCTCTTTTCCTCCTTTTTTTCTCTCTTAGACATGTCTGTACAAGCACCCTGGCCTTGCGCTAGCCATAAGTGAAGAAGGTGACTCACATTTATTGCAATCAGATGAGAGTAGAATTGCCCTCAACAGCTTTCATGCAGTGGATATGGGTGTTGATGATGATTCGTATTCACCTTAAGAGAACTATGAGCACATTATATTAACAATACATGAAAGAAAAGTGTTGGGTTTTTTTTTTGTTTTTTTGCTTAAAACCATTTTATTAAAATGCAGTCACTGAGTATAAACAATGTAATAAACATTTAATGTATTTGTTATTGTACAAAAGGCATTTTCATTCTGTGCTTAACCCCAGATCTTATATTTCTCATATATAAATATATTTCTCATTCCATTGTATTGATCTTATTACTTTGAGCTGAGGTTTTTTAAAGTTACTGACACATAACAACTGAGGTCTGATTCAGATATCATATCTTGAATATTCCTAATTAAACCAAGTGCTTGTTCCAGCATGTTAAAGATAGTGTAGGATATCCCATACATCTCAGAGACAGGTATTGTTCCTGTTCTTTCATTTATTCACTTTTACTCACTTTATCCTGTTGAGGGTCGCTGTGGGTCCTGAGACCACTGACTGTAAGGTGGGGACACACCCAGTCCATCACACTTTGGCACTAGGCACACCTAATCTAGGGGCAGTTTATCTTAGTCAATCCACCCACTGTTTTTGGGAGATGGGAAGAAACTGGAGAACCAGGAGGAAACCTACACAGACATGGAGAGAACAAGCAGAGAATCTCCACACAATCACACTAACTCAAGAACCTGCACCACCATGATATCTGTTTGTTTAAAGTATTCTGATTCTGATATTTTGTTTGCTTGTATACATGACTATTTATTTAACCCAATGTTTGTTATTTATATCACTTTGACACATTTATTATTATTATTATTATTATTATTATTATTATTATTCATTCATTCATTCATTGTCTACCGCTTATCCGAACTATTCTTGGGTCACTGGGAGCCTGTGCCTATCTCAGGCATCATTGGGCATCAAGGCAGGATACACCCTGAACAGAGTGCCAACCCATCACAGGGTACACACACACACTCTCATTCACTCACGCAATCACACACTATGGACAATTTATACATGCCAATCAACCTACCATGCATGTCTTTGGCCCGGAGGAAACCCCCGAGGCAAGGGGAGAACATGCAAACTCCACACACACATGGCGGAGGCGGGAATCGAACCCCCAACCCTGGAGGTGTGAGGCAAACGTGCTAACCACTAAGCCACCGTGCTCCCCCTATTATTATTATTATTATTATTATTATTATTATTATTATTATTATTATTATTATTATTATTATTATTATTATTATTATTATTATTATTATTTATTATCATTATCATTATCATTATCATTATCATTATCATTATTATTATTATTATTAAGGGCCTCCTCACTTAACCATTCCTTTTCTTTCAACATTAATGGAACAGAAACATGTTGAAGCTCATGATGTTATCTGTCTGGAGTCAGGGGTATTAATTAAGTCCATTTGATGTGCCTTGACAGACAATGGCTTCCCTCACAGACTCCTGGCCCTGTGCTGTTAGAGCGTTTCCGTCACAAAGCCACCATTGTTTTGTACAAATGTGCTGTTATTTCCCAATCCAAGCCTTCAACCACAAAGCATCCTGCATCCATTTCATACTTGTGTCTCATCTAAATCCCCTTGTATACCTTTACATCCTATGGGTTTGAATTTGTTCTGTTTTGTGTCTCTACAGAATGAGTGTGGGAGATTAATGATGGGGAGTTTAGACGTGGCATATTGTTAATACTCCTGTCAGATTTTGATGCTGTGAGCATGTGTGGGCCAGGCAGTGTGCCCGATGAAAGGGCAGGGGTGTGTTTGTGAGAGCGTGTGTTTGCGTGAGGGGTCTGCAGGGTCTGGCAGGCCAGCTGGAAGCTTTTTCAGCCCTGGGAGCAAGTCTATCTCCTGGGGCATCAGGCTTGGCACAGGGCTGGGTGGAGCAAAACTTGCAGCTCTGCGATGCCATCCTAGATCGAGCAGCTCTGCATCAACCACCGAGTGAGACTTTTCAGCAAGCAGATAACCAGGGACATGGATGATTACGCCTTATGTTTTGTTTTTAGTTTCTGTTTTTTTTTTGTTGTTGTTTGTTTTTTCAGGGATGAGAGGAGGTGAATGAGGATCAAGGCTACATAATTCACTAGAGACTCAGTGATGTTATAATCATTTCTGTTTTAAGGATCTTTTTTTAAAAAATACATTTAAAGTCCATCAGTGTTTTTCTAGTCAAATAAATTCAAATAATGATCACGCCTTCATATAGATTTACCTGCGTAGACAATTAACAATAATTAGCCGAAAAATATATCCTCATGCTAGCACAAATAGGCCATGCTCTGAGAAAATCATAAAGCTAAAAGGGAGTTTTAGCAAAGAAAACCTTTTTTTTTTTTCAGTTGTTCAGGCAGCCAGGGAAAGTTCATTATACCACCTTGGTGTCAGGACAGAGAACAGCCTTCATACATCTGCTTTATGTCTTGAAGGATGGAGGGTCATGTCGAGCTAGCTTGTGGCTTAAAGGGAATTTGATGCATGGTTCAGTGTTTTCAAGAACATTGGATCTTATCTGGGAGCTTGTTCATGTTTGTAAGCAAGCATAAGTGCTTAAAATCTTATTTGAGCAGCTATTGGAAACTGGATAGGAGTTGGAATGCAGCAGTGAGGTGATGTGGGAAAACTTGGTTGAGCTCAGCAACAACATGACATGTAGCCAGTGGCTCAGTGGTTAAAGCTCTGTGTTAATGAACAGACGACTGATGATTCAAGCCCCTGCACTGTCAAGCTTACACTGTTGGGCCCTTGAGTAAGGCCCTTAACCCTGTCTGCCCCAGAGTGCTGTATCACGGCTGACCCTGTGCTCTGACCTCCAACTTCCTAACAAGCTGGAATATGCGAAGAAAAGGCTTGTGCTGTACTGTATATGTGAATACAGTTCACATATATCGCCTTCGTTCTGGATCAGCGCTGGAACAGATGGGATGCCAGGAGTAAGTCCAGTAGTCCAATCTTCAAACTACAAGCAACTGAACAAGCACCTGGCTGGCCTCTGTGAAACGAAAAAGTCTAGATCCTCCAGAGAAACCTAGACTCTGTTCGATGTCAGTTATAATCAAAACCATAGAGCTAACAATTCTTTCTTTCTGAAGCAAAAAAATAATATAAGAAGCAAACTCCTTAATTTTATCACTGTTATTCTGCCCAGTTTTACATTTACAGCTTCTTATTTACTATATTACATATTATTTATAACCATGAATATATGGCCAAAAGCACTTCATTTGAGAGTCTGCCCCAGACAACCAGGTTTGGAAATTATTACCCACATACGTACATGTAATATTCATGTGTATTGTACAATGACTGTACAATAAAGATAAGCAGTGCAATAGTTGCAGCATGCTGTGCAGCATAGAGCCCTCTGTAATGAGCGTACAGTGATTCTTGTGTGGACGCGGTGGACGATATATATACAGTGGTGTGAAAAAGTGTTGGCCCCCTTCCTTATTTCTTACTTTTTTGCATGCTTGTCACACTTTAATGTTTCAGATAATCAAACACATTTAAATATTAGTCAAAGATAACACAAGTAAACACATCATGCAGTTTTTAAATAAAGGTTTTTATTATTAAGGGAAAACAAAATCCAAAACTACATGGCCCTGTGTGAAAAAGTGTTTGCCCCCCCCTGTTAAAACATAACTGTGATTTATCACACCTGAGTTCAATTTCTCTAGCCACACCCAGGCCTGATTACTGCCACACCTGTTCGCAATCAAGAACTCACTTAAATAGGACCTGCCTGACAAAGTGAAGTAGACCAAAAGATCCTCAAAAGCTTGACATCATGCCGAGATCCAAAGAAATTCAAAAACAAATGAGAAAGAAAGTAATTGAGATCTATCAGTCTGGAAAAGGTTATAAAGCCATTTCTAAAGCTTTGGGACTGCTGCGAACCACAGTGAGAGCCATTATCTACAAATGGTGAAAACATGGAACAGTGGAGAACCTTCCCAGGAGTGGCCGGCCGACCAAAATTACCCCAAGAGCGCAGCAACAACTCATCCAGGAGGTCACAAAATACCCCACAACAACATCCAAAGAACTGCAGGCCTCACTTGCCTCAGTTAAGGTGAGTGTTCATGACTCTACCATAAGAAAGAGACAAAATGGGCAAAAATGGTTTGCATGGCAGAGTTCCAAGACGAAAACCGCTGCTGAGCAAAAAGAACATAAAGGCTCGTCTCAGTTTTACCAGAAAACATCTTGATGATCCCCAAGACTTTTGGGAAAATACTCTGTGGACTGACGAGACAAAAAGTGAACTTTTCGGAAGGTCTGTGTCCCATTACGTCTGGCGTAAAAGTAACACCGCATTTCAGAAAAAGATCATCATACCAACAGTAAAATATGGTGGTGGTAGTGTGATGGCCTGGGGCTGTTTTGCTGCTTCAGGACCTGGAAGACTTGCTGTGATAAATGGAACCATGAATTCTGCTGTCTACCAAAAAATCCTGAAGGAGAATGTCCGGCCATCTGTTTGTGACCTCAAGCTGAAGTGAACTTGGAATCTGCAGCAGGACAATGATCCAAAACACACCAGCAAGTCCACCTCTGAATGGCTGAAGAAAAACAAAATGAAGACTTTGGAGTGGCCTAGTCAAAGTCCTGACCTCAATCCCATTGAGATGCTGTGGCATGACCTTAAAAAGGTGGTTCATGCTGGAAAACCCTCCAGTGTGGCTGAATTACAACAATTCTGCAAAGATGAGTGGGCCAAAATTCCTCCACAGCGCTGTAACAGACTCATTGCAAGTTATCGAAAACGCTTGATTGCAGTTGTTGCTGCTAAGTGTGGCCCAATCAGTTATTAGGCTTAGGGGGCAAACACTTTTTCACACAGGGCCACGTAGTTTTGGATTTTGTTTTCTCTTAATAATAAAAACCTTCATTTAAAAACTGCATGATGTGTTTACTTGTGTTATCTTTACTAATATTTAAATGTGTTTGATTATCTGAAACACGTGTGACAAGCATGCAAAAAAATAAGAAATCAGGAAGGGGGCCAACACTTTCACACCACTGTATGTAGCTGTCAGTTCTCATGCAATAGAGCGGCTGTGATGTAAAGTAAATTTCAGAAGAATCTAAAAGATAAAGTCTGTATCGTATCATATCAGATAGCATTTTAAATATGTCCATTGAGCATAGACCCATTGAGCTGTTCTGGCTATTTCTGGGATTATTACTGAAATGCTCACCAACCTGTGGTTTGGATTAAGCCCGTTCCATTAAAACGTTCAGTCAAATACTATTAACTCCTCTCCAAAAGCATTTTATCTTAATGGTATTCTTAGTGCTAGAACGATGATGTGTTTTTTCTGGAGACTATAAAAGCAAGGCAGGGCAAGGCAAAAGCCCAATAGCACACTTGTTTAACTTGTCAGCTATTATTTCTGTGAAATTGTGTTATACACATAGCAAAGAGAATACTCCAAAGTGTTTTGAAAGCTCACTCTGCTTTGCTATTAACACACTTTTGAAGCAGAACTGGAACAGAGAGGTCACAAGACCAGCGATAAACACTGGAGGAAGCATTAGACTTCTCCTCCCACTTTCTCTCTAGCGCCCGCCCACTTTGTCTCTCGACATTCATTATGGGTCAAAGGAGCACTCATCATTTTTATCATGTCTCTCTTTGGCTCTGAGTCATGCAGCAGGCCTTTATCTGTCTGACATCACTGATGTGTTCTGCAGCACCAGGTACCTCCCTCTCTCTGCCCCTCTAATGGGACTGATGGCTGTTGGTGTCAGCTGCTATATTGCCCTACCTCATCATAATTACTGCTACTGCTGCCTCTAAACGCATGATAGCAGAGTAGTTTGTAGGATTCACAATGATTAATCACTTGCCAAACTGATTGCTTCTCTCCCTGCAGCAGCACAACAGGCCTAGCTTTAATCAGAACGCCGTGCTAGGTATTGTGGCCAGTGGGGAGGTAGGTGTGGAAAGAGTTCACGTAAGTAATTTATCTGCTGGACCATTTACTAACAACTTGTGATACACACGTTTCCATCGGTGCAGTGTAAGAAATTTGCTTACATGCCTTTTAGGACTGTAAACACAATGACACTATCTGTGTTCGGAGTTAACCGCAAGGTTTCTATGGACTAAACCTTTTTAATGCTTACTTCTTTAATTAAATATGAACCTTACCACTATGTTTCTGGAAACACATTTTTAAAAAATGGTAGACATGTCAGCACAGTCTGCGAAATCTGGCGCTGACAGTTCCTCAACTTCATCTGCATAACTCGATTGCACAATTGGTATCAATTACGGATGTTGTTTTGTTTGTTTGTTCGTTTGTTAACTTGCTTGCTTTTGTACCTGACTTTTCTATTTTCTATCTATTCTGATAAATTCTAATGAATTTATATGGTTATTTTCCCCCAAATATAAGAACTAGCTACAAATTTCCATTACTGCAACCCTGACTAAAGATGAATGATGTTCCACATCCATGGTCTCAACCAGATGACCTTTGAACTTTTCTGTAAGGTTTCTCTAAATCATTCAATCAACAAAGTCTTCCTCCTCTTCATATCTGTATTTGAACCTGTTTAGAATCTCTTCATTTGGAATAATGTACTCTAATTCCACTTACTTCTCTAATTCTTCTCTATTAATACTGTTTGTATTCCAGCAGGTCTCAATTATCCAACTATCAGAGACATCTTTCTCTGTCCTGAATTACAGAATAACTTGTGTTATCTATAAAATTCAGAGGAAACACCTCAGACTAACCTTCATTTCTATCAGATCACTCCCCCGCCACTGCTTTCCCTTTCACCCACCCCAACTCCCTCTGGATCTGAAGAAGGGAAAAAAGGCATTTCACGTTTTCTTTTTCTTCAGCTGTCTAGCTCTTAGCAGAGAGAGTTAAATGAGAGTTAAAACAAGTCCAAACTCAGAGACATTCCCTCCATTCTCCAAGGAGCATGTTTTCCTCAAAAAGTTGGTCTATATATCTTCCAGGCAGCCGCTCGCTGACCCGAGTCTTCCTGGTGGGCTGTCTCACAGGGCTTTCTGAGCAAACCTGCACACCAACACCGTCTATATTTCTTAAGATGGAAAAAAGACACGGCTTGTCTTCAGATGGTGACTGTCTCTTCAATGCTGGCTTGGGTTTGTCTCAGATCAATCTTGAACTTGTGAGTGTGTTTGTGAAAGCTGCAGTGAGTCTTGCTTCGAGCTGCAGTGCACCATCCTGCAGTATTTACTGACAGATAAGCCAAAAGTTCATGTTTAGAGATTCCTATTTTCTCAGCACACATGGTGTACCTGCAGAGCGTGATTTACGAGGCCTTGCTCCTCCGAGGCTTGGAGGACACAGCTGGAGGAGTGGGTGTTCATCTGTTCATGCTACTGCCATGTGTGTGTGTGTGTGTGTATGTGTGTGTATGTGTGTGTATGTGTGTGTGTGTGTGTGTGTTTGTGTGGGTTGGTGGGTGGGTGGGTGGTTTTGATTGGTATCCAGCTTCTTGCCTTTGGCTCAACAATCCAGATCGTTGCTTTCCAGCTGTCCTGAGGCTCACGCAAGAGCCTTGATATAAGATCACAGTATTTTGCATACAGGTGCACCTGAATACTTTCCATACCAGGGTTTGTGTGTGTGTGTAACCTTCAATATTTGAAGGTTTTCACCTACTGGGGACATTTATTTCCCTTCTGGCTATCTATAAGATAACCATCTAAAAATCCAAAAGGTTTTTTTTTGTTTGTTTCTGATGTTAGATTTTGGGTTAGATTTAGGAGTAGGCATGGCATCAATGAGCTGCATTAATAATTATGTCAAGGATATTAAGAGAAGTGTGTTTGTGTGTGTGTGTGTGTGTGTGTGTGTGTGTGTGTGTGTGTGTGTGTTGTGACATACATTTTAATTCAATCTGATTTGTGAAACCTAACAAAATTTTGTTTCTATAACATTGCTTTATTTGTTGTAAAGCTGTATATTTGTTTTCTTCTAAAGAATATTTGTGCTACATTTTGTAACTACCTAAAAGAACCAAAACGATTTCCTTTTGGTTTCTGATGTTACATTTTGGGTTAGATTTGGGAGTAGGCATGGCATCAAAGAACTGCATTAATGATTATGTCATGGATATTAAGCAAAGTGTTGTGTGTGTGTGTGTGTATGCACTTGCTTATTTGGAAGTTATGCAATTATTCATAATGGAAGCAGGCTGCCAAGGCCTTCTGTATTTTTTATGTTTTGTTTTTACTAAATGCTTTGGCATGAACCAGGGAGTTATGTAAGACTAATGGTTTTCGCAGAGGGCTTTTGGTGTGCATTGCAATGCATTAATGCAAAGAGCAGACCATCATATCAATTTGCCCATAACCCTCTATGTCCTAGTGGAACCTAATTTCCTTCTAGCATCACTTTTGCAGCCTGGGCCTGTATTTGTGAAGTCAACTTGCTGGAAAAAACTGAGGAAATGCATCAGACAACGTTGGTTTATTTGACAGCTCCTGAGTTATGCTTGTCATAAAATGTATAACATGCCTCAATAATGCATGCATGATGAAAGGCTCCGTGGTGTACCATACAAAATAGTAAATGTTTCTGTAATTTGTGAGATTTGCCCAAAGCATAATGACCTGGGCCTCTTAGTTCACAGCTGAAATATTAAAGGGACAGCAGATAGCTGCTTTCACACAGAGACTGCACAAGGAACTCTCAGAAAGAAGCGACAGTTAACCCTGGCCTACCCACAAACGCTCCATTGTTCTCATAATTAACCCACTCACAACACACAACACACATGGGCAGAAGACAGAAACTGCACTTCAATTTCACTTTCACACACACCCACATAAGTTGTGACAATAGTAATGCATGCTAAAAGCTTCTCGCTTGTGATATTGTTCTGTCAAAAGGCTGTTTTTCTTATGGATTTGCTCCGCATTGTGTTCTCATCAGAGGCCACTCCGCTTGCCTGATTCAGCATTAGCGCTACTGACTCGCCACACACAACCCTGGCACCACGCCATCACTCCCGGCAATGCCAGTCAAGCACTGTGTCATTCAGCCAGTGTTTATTATGTGCAATAAAAATGGCACTGACAGCATCATAATTACATGAGAGGATCTTTTCAGATACTGATAAACACGAACACAGAGGATCTAATCTCTTACATAAATTCTCCTTGAGTATCGAGCCGTCATTTCAAAAGGTCTGATTAGAATATTATTTAAAAACGCACTATGAATTAAGGAGCATATAAAAAATATATATATATATATATATATCAGAACTGTGTAGATAGCATGAAGACATGAGGAATTTGATGAACAGAGCTGAGGTTCTTCCAAACCTTCATCTTTGATGAAGCTTTACTTTGTTCAAACAGTAGCGAAATCTTAAGACTGTAGTAGCATAATCATTTTGGTTGTTAAGCTGAGGACAGTTTACACTTCAACTTGGATTTTCATTTTCTTCATTTTAATTTAGCGAACAATATTATGTATTATTTGAATGGGGGTTCAGTTTGCTTTGCACTTTTTTTTGTCACATATACATTACAGCACAGTGAAATTCTTTCTTAGCATATCCCAGCTTTGGAAGTTGGGGTCAGAACACGGGGTCAGCAATGATACACTTTGCCAGGTACAGGGTCAGCCATGATACACCTTAACTCTCACTACCCCTGAGCAAGGCCCTGAGTAGAGAGAGTTAAGGGCCTTGCTCAGGGGCGGTGAGAGTTAAGGTGTATCATGGCTGACTGACCCCTGAAGTGAGCAGTGAGATTTAAGGGCCTTGCTCAGGGGCCCAACAGTGGCAGGTTGGCAGTGCTGGGGCTTGAACCCTGATCTTACATTCAAAAACCCAGAACTTTAACCACTCGAGCCACTCCATCCTGTGTGTACAGAGCTCTCCCTGTGCTTCGGGGTTTCCTCTGGTGCTCCGGTTTTCTCCCCAAGACAGTTATCGGCAGATTGGCATCTCCAAAATATCCACAGTGTGTGTGTGTGTGTGTGTGTGCGTGTGCGTGTGCGTGTGTGTGTGTGTGTGTGTGTGTGATGTGAATGTATGCAATTTTGTAACATGTTTTATTGTATTTGTTATTTTGTCTTGCGCTTCTCGGCTACCGTACCTCTGTCTTCTGCCACGAGTCCCCTGGGCTAGACTCCAGGCTCCTTGTGATCCTAGATCCTTGTGTATAGATGTATGCTTTTACTATTTTAATATAAATTAAAGTCAAATGAATTAGCTGTCAGATGAATATTATGCTTTACTTTGAAAAATAGGTGAATGTTTCATTCCTCAGTAACCCTTCATAACACTGGGAACAAAGCAGTAGAATTCATGCCAGATGGACAAAGGTGAAATCTGTGTGCCTTTATTTATTAATATCAAAATTGTATTTAGAATTGCTCCTGAGTGGCACAACAGAAACGTGTCTCCTTATAATCAGTAAGTTATATCTGTGGCAAGGGGACAATGGTGCAAAACTTGGCTATATTCTCTCCCCTGTCATTCCCAGTGACACTAGCCAATTGTGGGCATGTGAGCTCATGTATGCGGAAAGAGAGTAGATAGCACTTTCTTTCCATTGTCACACAGCATGAGCAGCAGTTTGGGGGAAAAATGTGTTTGGGTGGCTTCAAGTGCCTCAGGAAGCATGTTAGCCTTTACCCTCCCGGGCTGTCGAATGATAGGGCAGAGCTGGCTTTGAGTGGGAAATGGCAGCTGACCAAATTGCGGAGAAATTGGTGAGTATATTTAGCCAGATTTTACATTTCTTAGGTGGCCTATATCTATCTATATAAAAGTGCCTCCTTCACACATACAAGCTGAATATAAAAATTATATACAGTAAACAATATATACATGGTATATATTTATTATATGTCTGGCTAAACTACTGCAAAAAAAACAACAAAAAAAAAAAACACTTTTCCCAATCTCCAGCCAGCGAACTATAAAAACCATCATCAAACTTTCAAGCATCCTTTTCTCATTCACATTCACATATACATTACCTCAGAGTGAAATTCTGCATAGTCCAGCTTGTTAGAAAGCTGAGGTCAGGTCAGGATACAGTTACTCTTGAGCAGAGAGGGTTAAGGACCTTGCTCAAGGGCCCAACAGTGGCAACTTGGCTTGGTATCAGTAACCCAGCGCCTTAATCATTGATCCACTTTCCATTCACCTGATTACTGATTACACACCTCACTTCTCGATCTCCCAAACCCACTGACTCATTGTCACGTCTCACTCCAGAAACCCTGCCACATTATCGATCCTTTTCATGCTTTTTGGATTGTCAGCTTGCTTGCTTTTCACATTTACCCTGTTTAGTCTTGCCCTGTTTTTATCTGTTTGGCCTGACTCTGATTCTTTGCCTGCTGACAGAAAATAAAATGGGCTTTAAAATATGTAAACATACAGAGCCTTTGAGATGACGGTGTGGTTGTTTCCAAAAATGTATATATGTCGAGACCACTAGATAATACATCGCAGCCATGTATGTATATTTTGAGACCACAAAATAAATGAGTATGAGATACCAAAGTCATGGCCAGGAATTGTTTAACTTGAGATCATGAATTTATTAATATATTAATTAATATTAATTAATATATTTTGTTTTGGATTCTCCTGATTATTACAGTTTTTAGGCAGGAACTGGGAAAAAATTCATTTAAGAGGATGCAGGTTAATGGCTTCTCCCTATCACAATACCTATTTTATTCATATCCATCATTCCAAGACTGATGTGTAATATTACTAGTGTTCTCTTCACTCCATTTTCTGCCACCACAACAGTCTTTAAAACCAAGTTCAAGCATTTCTGCATGAATGCAACAATCAAAGTTGATATTTGAGCTACAATTCTCGAATATACAATGAAAATGAAAGGTCTGTTTCAACCCTGTTGAAATGAGTCTATGGTATTAATCATGTCAGATATTTCTACACCTTTAATTCAATTCAATTTATTTGTATAACACCTTTTACAATGGACATTGTCTCAAAGCAGCTTTACAAAAGTAGAGAAACAGAGAAAGGAGAAAAAAGAATTATTAAATTAAATTATCAAACAATTTTTATTCCTATTTTATCCCTCATGAGCAAGCCTGCAGCGACGGTGGCAAGAAAAAACTCCCTGTGATGATATGAGGAAGAAACCTTGAGAGGAACCAGGCTCAGAAGGGAAGCCATCCTCATTTGGGTGACACTGGACAGTAAATAATATAAATGTAAATAATGTCCTTTCTACAACAGCAACCATGGGCCCATGAGGAACTACTAGGTCAATGTAGTTTCTGAGTTCGTTATAGACACTAATTCTTTGCTGTCAGAAGCTGACAGTTGTAATGGCAGATCCGTGACGGTGTTATAGTCCCCAAGTGGCTCTGTCCATGGCTGTCTCCTGGTCACAGGTTGTCCACACAGATCCATCCACACCATCAGTGAGCACCACCAAGCGACGAGACTCCGACCATGGGTAGAGCCAGTGGTCACACTGGAGCTCAGAACACCGGTAGCTTTGGAGTGGGATGTATAGCTCGACAATGTGATTACAGCACCAGCAAAATACAAGTGCAAACCAAATAGCATTTTAGGGAGGAAAACAAACAGAAAAGTAGGAGGTGTGGTGCATGTGAAGGGGTTAATCAGAATCACTTCAGTTATAATACAGTGTATTATAATTACTTTTGAACATGAGTTTGAATGTGATTGGTTCATCCTGAGCAGTCACATGCCCTATTATTAAAATCTTTTGCACATTTATAAAGCCTGGCTTTTTTTTTTCATCTTAAACAATTCTTGAGATTTTAGGTTGCTGTATCACACTTCCTCAAAAGTTGGGAGGAAAAAATCAGAAGTTATTTCTTTTTTTTTGTCACAAAAAAAGCCTGCACGGTTAACAGGCATGTGCAAACGTTTTATAAGCACTACAATGATTGTACACTAAGTACTCAGGAAGACATGAATACTATGAGCAAAACATAATTATTGTTTAACTTAATTAATTAATCTTGTCTAATGAATTAATTCAAATACATAAATAATAAAATCTTAAAATAGCTAAAGATTTTCATTTGCTATCAATTATTTATCTATTGTTTATTTTTTTGTTTATTAATTAACATGCTGTTTAAGCCTTAACACATTTTGCATAAATTAAATATGTCTAATATTTTAATTATTAATACTGTAAATATTTTAATTTGCTAACAACTAAATGTATGTATTTATTTATTTATTGTTTATTATTTTTTATTTATTTATGTTCAATTTATTTATTTATTTCTGTTTATTATTTATTTATGTTTTTAAGTTTTCAGACTTAGCATATTTTGCTTCTTTCTCTTTTTTTTTATCACTGTGATGAAATGATGAGGTTCAGCTTTCCCAGGAAGACTGCAAGTACGGACACGTGATAAGAGACAGACTTACTACCCTCAGAGTAAAAATAGGGGGGTAAATAAATAAATAATAAAGTGAGGTATTACATTTAGAAATCTGTTCACCGAAGTTTTAACCACTGTCTGCTAAAGCTAGGGCTAATGGTCATTTCAAATGACCACTACTCACGTGGAACAAGTAAAGAAATTTCAGGCTGAAGTGTCTTTTTTATGTGACCGTAACCATATGACTGTCTACAATGTAAAGAATGTGCATGTCTGCAGTGTGAGCAGGCCTCGGATCTGAAGCAGCTAGCTGACAGTGAGGAAGAATGAGAGGTGTCAGTGTTAGATCTGAGGATTCCTAGCTGATGGGGCATCTATCCAGCTGCCTGTTGATGTTCAGCAGCTGGGAAATGTAAGCGGAAGCATGGGGGGGGGATTCGGATGGGTGAAGAAAGATGCTTGCTGATCTAATCTCACCCTGTGAAGGGTGCATTAACGTCTTCCCTGTGTGTCATGAAAGAGAGGCACCAAAGTGTGTGTGTTTGTGTGTGTGTGTAACGTGTTAACATCACACTCCTCTGTGTCTTTTGAACTAAATTATAGGTTAGACTGCAGTCTTTTGTTTTCCTCTATGCTTGCAAATTGTGATATGTAGTTTTCTGTACATATCTATACAAGAACCATATAGTGAAATAGTTCTTAAATAAATGTAACACACAATATACTGTATATAAAGATCAGTAATATTACAATACTCACTATACAAGCTACTTCTTACTCTATAGAAAATGCAGTATATGTCAGAAGTATAATTATTACATGATGATACACAAAGATACCTCTGTGTCTTTTACTCTTTAAAGAAAATGCAGCATGTTCTCGTCTTCAGACTTCCTCCATAGACTTTTTAATCGCCCTGCTACGTACAGTATGTCAAACGTAAAGGCTCTTTTGCTAGCTTTTAGCTAAGAAAGTCTCACTTCACCTCTAAAATATACTCCAATTCCCTAGTCCAAATCTGTACCGAATAAATTGTGTCGGAATACAAATGAAGGGGTGCAGAAGTCAAGAGCTCTGCTTTTTTTAATGAGGACAAAAACCTATCAGCACATCTAACCCTTTCCGCTTCATTTACTGCCTCTGTCTCCCTGAAGACACTGAAATCTTGTGTTTTCTTTTTTCTTTTTTTGCCTCACTGAAATCTCTCTCGCGGTCTTTCACCATCGCCCTTCCCTTTCTACATCTTCCAGAATTTAAACCTTCATGTTGCAGAGAGCCGGCTTTCCACTATGGAAAGGTCACTTAAATAAATAAAGAAACAAGGAGGTATCTAGCCACCCCATACCCTCACTCATGCTTTGAAAGCTTGTGCTCTGCTTTTTTTTTTTTTTTTTTTTTTAAAGATTCATTCGCTCAGAGGACATTGGGGAGAGTTAAAAAAGAGGAGTAGAACTTTACACTTCACTCCTACTCAGTGACCATGCCGGCATTAGTCACGGAATAGTGGTTCGATTCCCTAAATGCCTCCGGCTCTGTAACATCTGAGCTCACTCTCTGGGGTGAGCAGACTCTGAACATCTTATCTGTTGGAAGCTGGAAATAGATACAGTGTTGTAAAGAAAATTAGTATTCACTTATTGAATGGAGGGCAAAATGAAAAATGAAATCACAAGATATCATGGCATTTGTTTTGAAGGCATGTTTCATAATACGGTTTTATTCATCTGTATATGCAACAGGGTCAAATACCAAATAATCCCAGAAATACAATATCCAAATAGATTCCTTTTATATTAGCTTATTCCTAATTCCTAGGATAAGCTCATAAAAATTCCTTCCACATTTAATTATTTAAAATACAGTCAAGTGATAAAGGTTGCATCCTTCACGGAGACTCTACGTAAGAAATAGGTGAATAAGTAAACTTGAGAAATATTCTTGACATTTTACTTATTAGAAAAAAATCTGGAAAAGTACAATCTGAATAGCTCTAATTAGGCATTTATAGCACAGAACATATACTGTGTATTTATCTTACTAACACTGCCTAAAAGACAAATCTAGGCTTGCAGCAACTTGCAATTTTACCAAACAAGTGCTTTACATTCAAATTTATTCACTAAACACTCATTTAGAGCCTCATTAGTATCTGAGAGAGATGACATTGAAGAAGGCTTTATTTGACTGAGCAGTATACAAACACACAGACGTGTTTATTATTTTATATAAATCCAAAAATATTTTTTTAATCTTTCCAAAATATTTCTTTTTCAGGTCTAGAGGTCTGGTGCATGAAAGTGTCATTGTAAGACATCCTTTCAAACAATAGCTCTTTCATCTCATCTTCTGGATTACAGTAGATGAACATGACATATTAATGTGTGTGTGTGTGTGTGTGTGTGTGTGTGTGTGTGTGTGTGTGTGTGTGTGTGTGTGTGTGTGTGTACATCTTTGAGCTGATCTTAATTTCTTTGCTTTTCATACATTTTAATTCAATCTGATAAAGGACGTTTGGAAACCTAACAATATTTTTGTTTAAATAACATTGCTTCATTGCTTCTCCTAAAGCGATGTTACCTTTTGCACTTCACTTGTATTCCATTTCTTTCCTGTTTTATACAGATGAAAACACCTAAATAATACCTACATAATGGTTTTAAAAAACCCTAATATCTTACACCTTAGATCTCGCCATGAATGCATGACCCCTGTTGTTGAATTTCAGTGTTAATGTATCAGTTTGTTGAGGTTTTCCCATAAGGGTGTGTTTTGGCTATGGGATTGTCTCACTGCATTCTCTCCTGTACCTGCTCCCTATCACTGCACCCAGGATTCTCTGGGAATGCAACATGTTACATCATCTCTTGTGGCCTTATCGGGCCATGAATCAGGGTTTGCTAGAGGACTCTCAAAGGCTGTTTTGTCTCTTGCTGATCTAAGAACTCTCTGCACCCGTGATGCACCTCCTTCAGACAAGAGTATTTATTTACAGCGGCCCAAATTTTAGGCTTTTTATCGCAGGTTGCTACGCTGTCTGGAAAAGGAAGTGCTTTAGCACAGGACTGCTTATCTGAAGCAGGGAACAAAAGCAAATCCTGTAGGTAATCCACCTCTCCAACAACCAGCTGCTATGGTCCAATCAGTCACTGTCCAGCACTTCAAAAAAAAAAAAAAAAAAAAAGATTCTTCAGCAGAAGTGAAAGCTGTGATTAGGTATGATTGATAATGATCATTAATAAGTCATTATAATGGGATTTAATGTCCAGCTCCAGCCAGCAGGGTGGCTGTAGAGTAAATGAGCAGCAGATAGCAAGGGAGTGATGTAGACAAATCTTCTGGTATATTTATGAGGAAATAAACGTTTTTATTCAATTATTCATTAAGAGTCTTCTCTAATTAGTGCCATGTGCATCATCAGTGCTTTCTTAACACTGACCAAATTGATTGTTGCACAACTTCTCATGCCGCTGCTTAGAAGGTAAAAAAAAAGAACTTTTAAGAATTGTTTCGTTTGACGATGAATAAATAAATCTTTTTTTTTTATTACATATAATTTATATGCAGGTGTCAAGGGGGCACAGCAGTGATATCGTCCCCAGTTTGGGTTACCAGTGTGATCCTGAATTGAGTTTCTGTGAGTTACACATGCATGCATTTCTGCATGGGTTTCCTCCCACCTCCTTCCAAAAAACCTGCATGTAGGTGGGTTCAGTTCTGCTAACTCACCCTAGGTGTGTGTGTGTGTGTGTGTGTGTGTGTGTGTGTGTGTGTGTGTGTGTGTGTGTGTGTGTGTGTGTGTGTTATTCAGGTTGTATTTGTATCTTGCAGCCAGTTCTCCATGGACATTCTTAGACTCCACAGTAAACCCAGATTCAAGATTCAGACTCAAGATGACTGAATGGGTAGTTTTAATGGTTTTGTTGGCTTTGCTTGCACTTGGTTTGCACACAAACCTAAACAGCATGTGAAGCATCTACAATGTAAAGCATCTAACATGTAAAAAAATATCTTGGATTTGTTGTGACGGTGTATTTTTGCAAGCCTTTTGTGTGTCTTCTCATTGTGTCATGGAGTTTTAAGTAACATCCTTTTAAACCTGCTGTAGTTCAGTAAGTACAGCCTTTACAGATTTTACTGAATTGATACGATGTGAAGTTAACATTTTAATTATTAGCGTTTTTATTTTTTCTCTATATTTTTGTATATTTATAGTGTTTGGTGAGAGTAGGCTTAGCTCAAGCATTGCTATAACTCTAGTACGAGACTCGTTACGTACTTTACGTATCACGTCTATTACACTAACTGCATTCCGGTAATGAATGGGTGCGCTGGAAGCGCCGCCTTTTCCGGTGGTCACACGGTCCAATGAGAGCGCACAATGCAGCGCAATGGGACGTAACGTAATCCGCCGTCGTGTCGGGATTGGAATGTAAGAGAGTAACAATCGGAACAACTGAGCAAATGGTGATTAGGAAGGAAGACGGGACCGAACAACTCGGTTCATGTTATTTTCTGGACGATCCGCCAGCGATACGAGACGCGCAAACCGCTCTGGCTGTTTTTAATTATTATCATCATCATCATCATCATCACCACTCTGCCTCGGTCCTGCTGTCCACATGAAAGGATTTACTTCTTGCGCTTGACGGTCGGACGGACGCGAGGAAAGGAATAAGAGTATAATGCAGGGATTCGTGAGGTTAGTGTGGTTAGGATGAAGTGACCTCCACCTTGCATAGAGTCTGTGAAGGAATTAATGGAGTTGAAGTGAGCGGAGGTGAGAGGAGAGCTGGAGTAACACAGAAAGCGATTAATCCTCTTTCGGTGTTTTAGTGGACTTCACATCATCACCATCATCATCATCATCATCATCATCATCAGTCTCTCTAATTCACTCGGATTAAAAGTAGCCTTTCGAATGGAAGTTGAAAGATAACGAAAAACAGAGTGTGAGATTTTAATGGACGAAGTAAATCCGTGAGTAATACACCAGGTTTGTTTTCCAGCCCAGTCAGATATGGGGCGCTTTAAAATGCTCCAACTAGACAGCCGAGGGAGAGTGAGGGAATAGCCGGTAAAGTCGCCCACATGCGCTGGAACAGCGGCTCGGCACGGGATCGGTATCCGAAGCAGAGGGAAGCTCAGGCGGCTCGGGAATCCTGGCAGGCTGGAAGATGGCGGAGCGGCGTGGCAGTAGCCGGAGGCGGTGAGAGCCAAACTTCGAGATTTGTTCGCAGACGTTCGCAGGGCCCGGCTCTCAGGACCCATGCAGGCCAAAAAGCGCTACCTGGTTTCGCTGTTCACCAGCGCCTTCCTGCTCCTGCTCTTTTACTTGGCGGGCGTCCCGGTGTCCACGGGCGGAAAGAGCCGGCATGAGCGCAGCCGCCACGGCCACCGGCGCTCCGAGCAGCCGTGGCCACACTTCTCCGACCCCTTAAACTCCTTCAGTCCGTGGGACCAAACCGACCCGGAGGAGTACAACATCCACACGTCTCCCAGGCAAAAGCGGGAGGTGCACGCCAGCGTGTATAAGGGCAAGCGCTGCCGCATGGACTCGTGCTTCGACTTCTCGTTATGTCGCCCGAACGGCTTCAAGGTGTACGTGTACCCGCAGCAGAAAGGCGAGAAGATCTCCGAGAGCTACCAGAACATTTTGGCCACTATCGAGACCTCCCGCTTTTACACGTCCGACCCGAGCCAGGCGTGTATCTTCGTGCTGAGTTTGGACACGTTAGACCGGGACCAGCTCTCCCCGCATTATGTGCACAACCTGCGCGCAAAGGTGCAGAGCCTGCCGCTGTGGAACGACGGCAGGAACCACCTGATCTTCAACTTGTACTCGGGCACTTGGCCAGACTACACGGAGGACCTGGGTTTTGACATCGGCCAGGCCATGTTAGCCAAGGCCAGCATCAGCACAGAGACCTTTCGGCCACGCTTTGACGTGTCCATCCCACTTTTCCCCAAGGAGCATCCAAAAACTGGTGGTGAGAGGGGATTCCTCAAGTACAACACTATTCCACCCTTTAGGAAGTATATGCTTGTGTTCAAAGGCAAGCGCTATCTCACTGGGATTGGCTCGGACACAAGGAACGCTTTGTATCATGTTCATAATGCAGAAGATGTGGTTCTGCTGACCACATGTAAACATGGGAAAGACTGGCAGAAGCACAAGGACGCACGCTGTGATCGGGACAACGCAGAGTATGACAAGTAAGTTTTGGAATTTTACTTGTAGTCAGACTGCAGGAGGCATTTAGCAGATTCTCAAAATTTCCTTTTTTTTTGGAGGCCATTTTGCATCACTTGAAAATGCAAAGTATTTAGCCCAGGCCCTGAGGGGCCCCTCTACCTATGACCAGTTCAAGTCATTTTGAATGTCTACTAGTAATAGATCACAGCATGTGGAATTTCTTCCCAAAGGTTTTTTGATAGTTTTAGTCGTAATACAAGTTTCAGTTCTATCGGAAAAAACTTCTACTCATCTAAACATCAGATGATTGAAGGAATCCCTTTTATGACAAGTCCAGTCCAGAGCTTATTGAATAAACATCCATTAGCAAGTGAATGCACTGGTACATTACACATTATGTCCTGTTAAACATCTCAACCCCAGCACTATTTGAAACGGTAATTCTGACCACTATAAAACCATGAGCTTTCCCACAAAATGGAATTCACTTTTAGTGGCTATTGACACGGTGGGAAATAGTGCTTGAATGCCGGGCTAGATGCTTTAAGGACCCTCAGTCTGTTACTTATTCGAAAGTGTTCGGGCTAAATCACTAGGACCTCTTTCTCCCAGCTTTTCACTCTTTCCAGTGAAGGAATTTCTCCTCTCATATTTCACTCTCGTCTCCTGGCTCATGATGCGGCAACTTAAGTCGGATATGCTTGGGCATGTTTCATTCATTATCTTATGGAGGGAGAACTCGCATTTACAGTTTTTTAGACTCATTCGCTTAATACAGTTCACCAAAACTTGTCTCTGTGTCTGTCTGTGTGTGTGTGTCTGTGTATGTGTGTATTGCATGAAGCTTTCATAACTGTCAAGCAAATTGTATCTCTTCTGGTAAAAATTTACTGCAGGTTAGGGATGTGCGCATGTGTCACTTTAGCAGGTTTACCATGAAGCAAGGTTGCAGTCTAGCCATCAAAGTTATTGTCTGGAACTCCTGTTTAAGCTCATTACGTGTGTGTGTGTGTGTGTGTGTGTAGCCCTTTTAACTGCTAA
>JAUCMX010000024.1:14113499-14134271 GCA_033459395.1 Hemibagrus guttatus | reverse complement strand
GGAGGGAGAGAGGTAGAGGTAGAGGGAGGGAGGGAGAGGGGGAGAGAGGTAGAGGTAGAGGGAGGGAGGGAGAGAGGGAGAGAGGTAGAGGTAGGGGGAGGGGGGGAGGGAGGGAGAGAGGTAGAGGTAAGGGAGGGGGGGAGGGAGGGAGGGAGGGAGGAGAGAGGTAGAGGTAGAGGGAGGGAGGGAGGGAGGGAGGGAGGGAGAGAGGTAGAGGTAGGGGGAGGGAGGGAGGGAGGGAGAGAGGTAGAGGTAGAGGGAGGGAGGGAGGTAGAGGGAGGGAGGGAGAGAGGTAGAGGTAGAGGGAGGGAGGGAGGGAGGTAGAGGGAGAGGGAGGGAGGGAGGGAGGGGGGGAGAGAGGTAGAGGTAGAGGGAGGGAGGGAGGGAGGGAGAGAGGTAGAGGTAGAGGGAGGGAGGGAGGGAGGGAGGGAGGGGGGGAGGGAGGGAGGGAGAGAGGTGGAGGGGGAGGGGGGGAGGGGGAGGGAGAGAGGTGGAGGGGGAGGGAGGGAGAGGGAGGGAGAGAGGTGGAGGGGGAGGGAGAGAGGTGGAGGGGGAGGGAGAGAGGTGGGGGGGGAGGGAGAGAGGTGGAGGGGGGGGGAGAGAGGTGGAGGGGGGGGGAGAGAGGTGGAGGGGGAGGGAGAGAGGTGGTGGGGGGGGAGGGAGAGAGGTGGAGGGGGAGGGAGGGAGAGGGTGGGGGGGGAGGGAGGTGGAGGGAGAGGGAGAGGGAGAGGGGGGGGGAGAGACAGACACAGAGAGGAATCTATGTAGATGTTTAACGTTCTATGTTTTTAATTCTATAGAAATTTTTAAATGGCTTCAGTAACAAACTATATCTAAAAAGATTGTTGCATACACTAAATGTCTTATGTTGTGTAACTACAACCATATTTTGTGTGTGTGCATGCACATGCATGTGAGTCTTCGTTGTGACGTTTCTGCATGTTCTGCCTGTCCTGTTCACCTGCATCCAAGGGGATTATGGTATTGACATTCCCCTCAGGCAAAAATAATAAGAACAAAATCCCTAACTTAGTGCTCGCATGGCTGCAGAAATGCATTTTGCTTCGTTTTGCATTTTATTTCCTTAATCCCATCAGAGTTATCATGTAACTACTTGATACCTGATGTAAGTACCGACTAGCACTGTAATCCTTTAGATTAGATTAGATTAAGAAAGCACCGGTTTGTTGTCCTGGCCTGTCGTTCACCACCACATATGTGGAATATAAAGTGCTAAAAGTCATTCTGAAGCAAAAGGCAGACAGGCAATTGGCTTTTTCCCTTTGAAAAGTCCTTTACAATGCCAGACTGTTGATTGGCTTCCGGTTGAGGACTCTTCTGAGAGGAGTTTTCTTGCTGTGTCTTTGAGATCAAAGGACTTGTGGGGACATTTGTGTGGAAATTGTTTGTGCCACGTTACTTGAAAGCCGCGTGTCAAGAGGGAGCACTGGGCTCACCGAAATGCTGTTTTCTTAAATACTCGTGTCAAGATGGGGAAAGTGTTTACTGAAATAAACCGAGATAATAGGACTTTTAATTATAAAGTCTTGACATGGTTCGATTTGATTCTTGATGCTGGCTTCACAATCTTTATTTGATTTGATTCACAGAATATTTTAGAATTTAAAAGATGATGACTTTTTTAAAAAGCCTACTTTTTTTTTTATTTTGAGTCATACACGATGCAAAACAATGTTTGTTTGTTTTTTTTTTTTGTTTTTTTTTTCCCCTGTATAAATTTAATTGCTACAAACAGAGGTTGATCTAAACAATTGTTTAATAAATCAAATACGTTTATAAATTCTCCAAAGAATTTCGATTGAATTAACAATGGGTTTGTCCTGTGCACTTTTTAAATGCTAAGCTGAAGCATAAGCATAAATAGAGCTCCAAAGTTGGCTAAACCAGCTGATTTCTGCAGCCTTTTGTGTTGTTTGAAAGCTACAGAAAAGCTATTTTTAATATAGTTCTAATGTCGTTATGTAACCGTACAATCTATAACCTATAATGCATGTTGGCTTTTTCTTATCCAGAGTTATCAGACTTCACATGTTCAGCTCTCAAAAGCTCTCCAGGACAGAACAGGATCACATGACCAGTTTATTCTCAACATATTTTAACTCCATGGGTTGTGGTATCTGGACAGCACAACTGCATTCAGTGCATAATTATTAAAATTTTGATTTCTCAGCTGATTTCCTAGAAGCACATGACAGTCTGTCACAATGTCACATTCGGAGTGTTTAAAAATCTAGTCTTGTTTAGGAAGCATAAATCATAGCATTAGATATGAAGAAGACATCCTATGTACCTCCTAAAAGCCATTTAACACAGAATAATAATTTCGAGTGGACCTGACGAGTCTTCCCGTGACCTCAGACTTGCAAAAGTTTCATCCTCCAGTTGAACTTTTTGTGCAGCTTCAGATTCTTACACCTTGTATATAAGATCTTGGAAGATCTATCTAAACTAAGATGAACCATCAGAATTTAAGCTTTGCTGATGTCAAGGAGCTGTACGTGTTCATTTTTTTTCTTAAGAGGTGCTTAGTGTTTGACGGATTTGGGGGATTATGAGGGTTGAGAGATATAGGATGTAGAAAGTAAACAGCTCTTGTGCTTGCTCTCGGTGAGGTTTTTGTTTGGCTTTAGTGGGTTGGAATCGAGATTTGGGATACATACGAGTTAAGCTTGATTGTACCCCGTCTTTGTGATGTGTGTGTGTGTGTGTGTATTTTTCTCACACTCATTAGATGACCCTGAATTCTGGCCTGACTCATGGGCAGGGGGCATGGTCTACTTTTGCTCAGGAACAAGACTACACGTCTGGCTCATGCTTGGTGTAAACAGCCTAAGAGGGTTCCTTCTTTTTATTTTTTTGGTGTCCATTTCACTACTTCACTGAGTTTCCTCTCCTGTCTATTGCTGTCAGTTCCTGAGCTCTCTGATATTGCGAGAACAATAAAGTCAGTGTAGTGCTGGATTATTTTGGTTCCAAATGAAAGGCTGTTATTGCTCCTCACACCCAGGTCCATGTAATTACAGCGAGTTTTTAAAGTATTATTGAGTGAAGAACGTGAGCGTATATTTGTGTAAGCTGGGGAGGGGGGTTGTCTCTGTTAAAAAGAGCGTTTTGTTTAAGTGCTAGCTAACCTAATGGCTTGTGCTATTTTATGACTTGATTTGACTTCCTCTCCAGTGAAATGTCTCTCTCTCTCTCTCTCTCTCTCTCTCCCTCCCTCTCCCTCTCCCTCTCCCTCTCGCTCTCGCTCTCCCTCCCTCTCCTCTCTCTCTCCCCTCTCTCTCTCTCTCCCCTCTCTCTCTCTCTCTCCTCTCTCTCTCTCTCTCTCTCTCTCTCCTTCTATTCCCCGGCGCTGAGAGGCTCCTTTGTGCCAAAGTTTGCTCAGATTCTTTTGGAGCCTGTGCCTTGTTGACACCGTGCCCCCCCTTGTTTCTCAATCCCAGCACCCACCTCGCCTTTCAAAGCTCAAAGAGAAGCTATTACGGCCCTTCCCTCCTGCCCGAATTTCCCACATACCCTTCAGAGCTTCTTTTGCTTATCTCCCAGCCAGAGACCAAATTCTGATCTCTGTTTACTTCTGAACCCTTGACGCAATTCCACTGATCCTCATTTAACAGATTCCGCCCCATTTACCGCTTCAGTGTCTGGCTGGTAGAAGGGGATTTTTGGCAGTCTGTTTGGGTGCTGGTGGTCATATAGGGGACCCCAGATAGATATTATTTTAATCCCCCCCCCAATCTTCAGCATTGACCAGCTTCCCCAGAACATGCGGAAGTGGTTGGTGGGGAATATGAGAACAGATGGCTGATAGCATGTTGGCAGATGAGGGTCTGTCTTTTCCCAACATAATGCACATATTTTAAGATAGGATGTATTTAGATGATCTGGGAACTTTGCAAATTCTAGAAATGGATCAAGTTTAGTTTTTAAGATCAAAGTAGGGATGAACAACCCTTTAGGTTAGGGTTGTATTTATCTTGCCTTCCCACTTTATTTACTTTTTTTAAAGACCTCCAAAAGATTTAGATTTTTTTTTCCCCCTCCCAAATAAGAGTTACTGTTTATTGTTGTTTACTTCTGCTAAATAAGAATACACTCCCATATGTTTGTGACTGAAACGTTTCTCAGAATACCTTGGTGTAAAAGGGCATCATCAAGAAACGGCTGTGTTTCATCTGTGTAAGTTTTTATGATTCCATCATATTGAGGTCGTATGAGCTTGCAGTTCAATGGTCACATGACTCTTGTTTTCGAATTAGCTAATTTAACATTAAACAACCTAGCATACCTTTAAGCTACTATACTGGGTGTTTGGTTATCTAGCCTAAGAGAATTTCTTTTGTTTTTTTACTGACTTGTAAATCCTTGTGATTGATGTTGACCTTTTGCTCTAATTTTATGGTTTGAGCAAAGATCAGTTTTAAGCACAGAAGTTTTACAGCCAGGATTTTAGCATCTCTGCACAAACTGGAAGATGTACTCGGATGCAGTGAGATCTGAAGCTGCTCAGTACCAGGTTTGTTTTTCTCACTCACAAAATTAGTTTCCCTAGATTCCCCCAGGAGTTTGAGTTGTTTTCTGACTGCTGCAGATAAAAATGCCTGATTTTGCAGCTGCTTTTTTCAGCATTTGCGATGCAACATGCAGTTGTTGTTTTTTTTTTTTTTTTTTTTCTTCCCCAGAAATCTGCTTGAATTTGGCTCAATCACAAGCACGGGATTCTAGAGCTGTACTCATGGTCCACACCCATGAATTGAAGAGGGCATTAGCTGGATATGTGTTGTGATGTCATACGACACGCCTCAGCCCAAATCTGCGGAAAATCTGGTGTCATTTTGAAAAATTGCAAGCTCCTCCGAATATCGCTCTTGGCTTGATTTTGTGTTCATTTCTGCAATTTTTCTTAAGATTCTGTCTTTGATTTTTCTATCAGTTTCAGCCCTCTGTTCCTCTGAGTCAGTTAGAGATTCAGTGTTTTATCTGCTCCCACATTTTCTATATGATTGAGGTCTGAGTTCTTTTTTCTTTATTTCTTTCGTTCTTTGCCTTTTTTCTTTCCTTCTATCTTTGTCTTTCGTTGTTTCTTAGTCTTTCCTTCTTTTCCTTCTGTCTTTCTTACTTTCCGTCTTTCCTTCTCTTTCCGCACCTCTTTCCTTCCTCTCTCTCTCTCTCTCTCTCTCTCTCTCTCTCTCTCCTCTCTCTCTCTCTCTCTCTCTCTGGGCAGTCTTAATATCTGAGTTTCATCAAGATAATCAGACCATGTGGTCTGTGCATGTGGGAATGTCAGGGTGCGAGTGTTGTGTTCTTCCTGGGTATCGTACACACAAAGCAGACTCGTGGTCTGGCTCAGAAATGATGATCCTCTTTTATATTGTTACATTTCTGCAGAGGCGTAACCTTGCGCAGTGATGCTGCATTCAATGTGAAGCTGCAACTTGTAATTTCTCTTCAGTAAAATTTCGAGTTGAAGTATCATCTCTACTTCCTTCATTGTTTCTGGAGTGACGTCAGATCAACACGATCGCTCGCTCTATAAACAGTGTATAATCCACCCTTTCTAAGAGTGCATCAGCTTTCTATCAGACACTTGGTTAATCTATAACGTCATGCTAATCATCAATATTACAGTCATCGCCAACACTAGCTGGCTAACACTACACAAGATTATCCCATGACTAGCTTGTTGCTCAGCTTCCTGCTGCTGTTGCTTGAATTGTCTATTTTCGGTTGTTGAACATGTCTTTACCTTGAACGCAGCATAAGGTGCTGAAGTTATTTATCTTTTTTTTTTTTTTTTTTTTTTTTTTTTTTTTTTTTTATAAATATAAGATAATCATTATTTTTAAATACTTGAGAAATTCAGCTATTATAATCGATTATATTTTCTATTATTTTATTGCGATTTTATTTCCCCCTGACCTTCTTGCCACTGTTCCGACTGCTTAAATCCCGTTGTTTTCTCGTCGCTCTCCATCCCCTAGCCGCTCCGCAGGAATCCGCTGCGCTCCAGTAGTTCGCTTTCCCGGTGCTTCTTGTTTGGCCAAGTGCTAGAGCTACTTTAAATGTAACCAGTGATGTGGAACGCTGGCAGCAAAGCAGCTGAATTATTCAACAGCTGTGTTTTTATTCATTTATACTTGCAATTTTGTACAGCGTGTCCACTCGTATAGTCAGGCGTACGGGTAAACCGCTTTGCGGCTTCGGCGTCCGGATTTCAGGCTCAGGATCGTGCTATTAGGAGTCAGAGTTGAGTTTGTTGAGTTGGACTTGTTGCTATTTATTTTAATTTAAGGAAGGATATGAGTTTTGAGAAAGCTCTGGATTCTCTCGTAGATCTTCCAGATTAGAGCACATGAAATGTACATCTCTCTTTTTTTCCCTTCCTCAGCTCACTGTTAGACTCCAAAACATGTCTCTGAGCTCATTTAATGGTTTACTGACCCTATTAAACAAGTGACATCTGCAAATGAGAGACGGTTACTGATTAATTAAGCAAAGGTACACTAATGAATCTGCAAATCCAGCCATCATTATGTGTTACATTAACCTCTTTGTGTGTTTTCTTTAAGAACGCTTTCTTTCTGATTCTCATTATGACTTTTAAACCCTCTGAGCTTCACAAGGTCATTTGTAGCGATCATTTACCTCAGCACACAGAACAATGTCATATTTATTAGCCGTACTGTCTGTTGGGGAAATGCTGCTTGATGAATGCAGATTGTTTAGGTCGTCCCGGCCGTGTCTCGCTGCTTTTTAGCTCCTCGTGAGTGTGTCCTAGGGTTGAACAAATAAATTCATTAGGTAGTCCAGACAAATAAGAGCTACAGTGTGCTTGCCCAGTCTCTTGTTTCGGTTGTCTGGAAACATAGCACTGAAAAGAAAAATAAACCATCCAGTGATTCAGTAAATATGACACAAACCAATCTGTGATGATATTTATTATAATAATAATTACTTAAACATTTTACGAATGAATTTACTGTACAAAAGTAATTCAAAGTGTGAAAAGTGTAGCCTGTATATTACTTCCTGGATTAAATGTCCTATTATTTTGCAAGAGCCCACAAAACTAGAAAAAAAAAAAAGGAGTAAGGTTTAACTGAATACTAATATGGGGGCGTGGCTTATTAACTCAATATAAATATACATTTGCATCTTTTGAACTTTAAACGGATTTCATTCACTTTTCTAGCATTTGTCACACTCTTAATCAGAGCAACTTATATTTTATACAAATGAGTGTTAAGGGCCTTGCTCAAGGTCCAGCATTGGCAGCTTGCTGGACTTCAGATTTGATCTTACAACCTTCTGATAAGTAATCCCACACCTTAACCACTAAGCCACCACATCCCACATACCTGGTTATTTATGAATGGTTGTGTGTGTGGAAGGACGTTAGGTACTAAGGTACACTTGTTAGGTTTTGCAAAAGTACATCTTCTGTTTAGAAGTATTTCAGCATCTTGGTAGTAATGCTAGTTCGCCGCCTGCTGTACTGTGAAGTCCTCAGTAGTCGTTGCCATAGTAGTAATGTTTAGTCATGAGTGAAACATTCATTCATTGTCTACCGCTTATCCGATCTACACTCGGGTCACGGGGAGCCTGTGCCTATCTCAGGCGTCATTGGGCATCAAGGCAGGGTACACCCTGGACGGAGTGCCAACCCATCGCAGGGCACACACACACTCTCATTCACTCACACAATCGCACACTACGGACAATTTTTTAGAGATGCCAATCAACCTACAATGCATGTCTTTGGACTGGGGGAGGAAACCGGAGTACCCGGAGGAAACCCCCGAGGCACGGGGAGAACATGCAAACTCCACACACACACACGGCGGAGGCGGGAATCGAACCCCCAACCCTGGAGGTGTGAGGCAAATGTGCTAACCACTAAGCCACCGTGCCCCCCTCATGAGTGAAACAAATCACATTAAAATTAAATATTCTGGAGAGATGGATTTGGTGTTTGTGTATTATATTCCCTGCACCATATCTATTCGCATAATATGTATACAATATGTACGCTAATATCATACCATGTGCAGCATCATCTTAATTCTCAAGCACCTTTTTTGTACATTTTGCATACAGTGGTGTGAAAAAGTGTTGGCCCCCTTCCTGATTTCTTATTTTTTTTGCATGTATGTCACACTTTAATGTTTTCAGATAATCAAACACATTTAAATATTAGTCAAAGCTAACACAAGTAAACACATCATGCAGTTTTTAAATGAAGGTTTTTATTATTAAGGGAAAGCAAAATCCAAAACTACATGGCCTTGTGTGAAAAAGTATTTGCCCCCTAAGCCTAATAACTGGTTGGGCCATCTGGATCATTGTCCTGCTGCAGAACCAAAGTTCGCTTCAGCTTGAGGTCACAAACAGATGGAATTCATGGTTCCATTTATCACAGCAAGTCTTCCAGGTCCTGAAGCAGCAAAACAGCCCCAGACCATCACACTACCACCACCATATTTTACTGTTGGTATGATGTTCTTTTTCTGAAATGCGCTGTTACATTTACGCCAGACGTAATGGGACACAGACCTTCCAAAAAGTTCAATTTTTGTCTCGTCAGTCCACAGAGTATTTTCCCAAAAGTCTTGGGGATCATCAAGATGTTTTCTGGCAAAACTGAGACGAGCCTTTATGTTCTTTTTGCTCAGCAGCGGTTTTCGTCTTGGAACTCTGCCATGCAAACCATTTTTGCCCAGTCTCTTTCTTATGGTGGAGTCATGAACACTCACCTTAACTGAGGCAAGTGAGGCCTGCAGTTCTTTGGATGTTGTTGTGGGGTCTTTTGTGACCTCCTGGATGAGTTGTCGCTGCACACTTGGGGTAATTTTGGTCGGCCGGCCACTCCTGGGAAGGTTCTCCACTGTTCCATGTTTTCACCATTTGTAGATAATGGCTCTCACTGTGGTTCGCAGCAGTCCCAAAGCTTTAGAAATGGCTTTATAACCTTTTCCAGACTGATAGATCTCAATTACTTTCTTTCTCATTTGTTTTTGAATTTCTTTGGATCTCGCCATTCGGTGTGGCTAGAGAAATTGAACTCAGGTGTGATAAACCACAGTTAAGTTATGTTTTAACAGGGGGGCAAACACTTTTTCACACAGGGCCATGTAGTTTTGGATTTTGTTTTCCCTTAATAATAAAAACCTTCATTTAAAAACTGCATGATGTGTTTACTTGTGTTATCTTTGACTAATATTTAAATGTGTTTGATTATCTGAAACATTAAAGTGTGACAAGCATGCAAAAAATAAGGAAGGGGGCCAACACTTTTTCACACCACTGTATGTAGCATATTTCATTTATATTTATTTCTCTTGTGTACTCTGAAGTGTCTCTGCCAAAAACATTTCTTTAGGATTAATAAAGCTCAAACCTATCTTGTAAATTTTCAGTTTTCTCAGCTTCGTTGCATCGCTGGACACGCCCACACCTGTTCACCAACGCTCGCTGTCGCTCATGTCGCAATGAAATATGCGACATGAAATACAATGAAAAATAAACTCCTGGCTCTTTATGTGGCCTACTGATGCCAAATGGTCTGCAAAATCTATTTACTTGTTTTATTTGTGCAAAAGGTAACCATTTAACTCACTTTACAATAAAATGGACTAATTAAAGCAAGAAAACTGCTTTATTTTGAGTTATTTTTTTTAGTGTCATCTTTGGTGCCTTAAAATATAATTAATTCAATGAATTCACTTTTCTGAACACTGTGTAATTGCCTTAGCTCTTTCTTTTAGCTTGTGTTTTATTAATGTAATAAAGTAGGTTGGCTCATTAAGTGTACTAATATTGACTGAGGATGATGGGGATGAGGCATGAGCCTGGCTCCTGGTTCTGCAGGTAATATCTTTTGAGAAGAACAGTTCTGTCAGGTGGATGGTCTCTCAGCTGATGTTTGTAGTGCAACTGATGGTTGGGACTCGTGCTAGTGTTTCAGCACCGAGGTTCAAGTGTGTTCCGTTTAAACACGCTAAATTTTGTTTTCCTGTAGCGAATAAGCCGTTTTTTTATTTCTGCTTGTTGAACCCGTTTGTCCTCTAAATTAAAAGCTAATAGCCGAGACAGGAACTCTGCTCACCACGGACTTACAGGCTTGTGACTTTTCCACACCAGTGTGTTTGTAATAAGCTCTAGGAGACAAAAAAGAGGAAAGAACTTTCTTGTCATACAGCAAACGCCAAATATGATCACTTTCTTTTTCTGTACGTTGAGATACTACAGTGAAGCTGTGCTTCATATTTGCACTTTTTTTTTTTCCACAGCTTTTAAATGAAAAGTTTGGAAAGCCTTTCCCTGATTTGCTCACTTTTTTTTTAATGTATCCATCCATATCTCTAGCCAATGTAATTCACTATAAGAATAAGCTTGTTCTGTAGTGTAGGGTTCATATATGTATATCTCCGGAAGCTTTTTTAAGCATCGCTTACAGCTTTCCCGTAGTCGCTTTTGCAGCTGCCGTCTCCTGTCTGCTGGTGATTGACAGGCTGTATGTGCGCTTATCATAAGTGTGTTCAGTCACCCAGACAGCTTGTTGACGGTGTCGGCAGCTACAGATGCTGATCTCGAATCAGTCTCGGCTTCATCTCCCTGAATATCCCTAGATGACTGAAGTAAAATCCAAGTTTCGGGGAAAATGTCCTGAAGATATTGTTCCGTTGGATTTAAGTGCAGCGATACAGAGTCATCTCGATCTTAAACAGTATAATTTACCACTTGCAGATTGTGATCTGTACGAGGGGAATGAACAGCAGGAGAATAGGAAACACTTCATCTTAATCAAGCCGGTATTCTCTTCCATAGTAATTTGTGCTGCAGCTTATCTGCCTAGCAGAGGACTGCTCTTGATTGCTGATGGTGGTGGAATCTTGGAGCTTCGGGTCATAGTCTATATTGGTGTTTAAAGGTAAGCTTAAAAAAAGGGGGAGGGCTCTAAACCTTCCATCTTCCTGTAGGTCAATTACTGCAGTTATGGCCTGGGCTAAATGACATTCAGGTTTAAACACCTCCAATGCTTATATTTACCTCTTAAGGCATTTTCACACTAGCATTTTTACCTCCACTTTGCTTTCTACATGTATAAAAGAGGTCTAAAACGGTCAGAATGAGGCTTTAAAACAAATGGCCCTTGCACTATCCTTTCACCTTTCTTTGACAGACCAGAATGCTTTCAGAACTTTTCTAAAAGCTCCAAGCACTTTACCATCCAACATAGTCAAAGTATGAAGACACCTAATCATTACACATGTATGTGCTTCTTCTGTGAAGGTTTTCCACTAGATGTTGGAGTGTGGCTCTACAAGAGCATTAGTGAGATCAGACACTGATGTTGTAAGAGTGAGGAAGTCTGGGGTTCAGTCAGTGTTCCAGTTCATTCCAAAAGGTGTTCAGTGGGGTTGAGTCAGGGCTCAGTGCAGGACACTCCAGTTCTTCCACTCCAAACTTCTCAACCCATGTCTTCATGGAGCTCTGTGCTTTGTGTACAGGGGCATTGTCATGCTGGAACAGGGTTTGAGTTCCAGTGAAGGGAAATTGTAAAGTCACAGAATACAAAGACACAATTATAATTGTGTGCTTCCAGTTTTTGAGGAAGAACCAGATATGGGTGTGATGATCAGGTGGTAATGTAATGATCTGGTGTCCATTCATTCATTGTCTACCGCTTATCCGAACTATTCTCAGATCACGGGGAGCCTGTGCCTATCTCAGGCGTCATTGGGCATCAAGGCAGGATACACCCTGGACGGAGTGCGAACCCATTGCAGGGCACACACACACCCTCATTCACTCATGCAATCGCACACTACGGACAATTTAGAGATGCCAATCAACCTACCACGCATGTCTTTGGACCGGGGGAGGAAACCCCCGAGGCACCGGGAGAACATGCAAACTCCACACATATATGGCGGAGGCAGGAATCGAACCCCCAACCCTGGAGGTGTGAGGCAAACGTGCTAACCACTAAGCCACCGTGCCCCCCATCTGGTTTGTTTATCTATTTGGCATCTATTTGTTTACTTGAAGTAAAACCTTGCTTGATGTATTGATTGATTGGGGGTTTTTTTTCTTTACATTTTTATAAGCATTAGAAACCGAAATAAATTGATACAGTTTATGCGACCGTTTATAAAATTAAAAAAAAAAGCTAAAGAATCCAGCGCTTGTTTTCCTTTTTTCCTCTTTTTCCCCCTCATGGCAGTATTCCCTGAGCTACCGATTTAGTGAGGATTTTTCATTTCATCCGTTGTCAAGGTTGGTTCTCGACATAAAGCAGTTAATCAGCACAAAAAGGAGACCATCTTGACCACATGCCAGCATGTCACGTTCCATTGAGTCTACACACCTGAGACGAGGCTTAGGTCTCCCTGTCTCGTTCTTCGGCGTAGAAGAGGTACTTAATTATGAGGTGAGCTGTGAGCCAAGGGAATGTACTCGATGACCCGCAGACCTTCATTATGGGAGGCACGAGAGACTTGCTGGAGTTCGACACCCTGCCCTTTAATGCCATTGTCAAGCTCGACTCCTGTTCTGTCATCTTCTTACTGTCTCGCACTAGTTTTCTCTTAAACTCCTTTTCACTATGGAGGCTGAATGAGGTGGTGTAGCTGAAAGGACCTGCTGCTCCCACAGAAAGGCTGAATGTGGGAAGAAACTGCCAGGCACTGTGCTTGAGGGACACCATTCGATGCTGTAATTTAGCACATATGCGAATCACACGTCGCCTGACTGTAGGCGTATTCAGACTGCTGGCTCTCGAGCAGCTGTCGCTGTTTCCTGCTCCAAGTCTGCTGGATATGAAGCCATGTGGCCTGGGATATGTTTGACTGGACACTTCCTTAGAGACCCGTGCAGCACTCTGTCGGGTATTGCGTTTATCCAGCGCGTCTCGCTAGTGGAAACGGGAGCATCAGCAGAAACGAAGAAAAGGGAACCTGCTCCTAAAATAAACAGGCAGGAGAGCATTAGGTATCTAGAGAAGCAGCTGCCGAGCGAACAGACTTATTCAAGTCAAACGACTCACTTCGCTTCCCCCTCTCTCACACGTTCTTTAGATCATGTAGCTTTTTTGACCAGGGCCTCCCGAAGACCCATCTGCATGTCATCTGTGCAAATTGCTCTCTCCTCTCGTCTCCTCTCCTTTCTCAGCTCAGAAACCTTGGGAGATGGCCAGCGGCCCGGTTGCCAAATTGCTCCCAATACCCTGCTCTCCGAAATGTGTCATTAAAGACTTTTTCGCTATGAGGTAATGCTCCTTTAGCTCACTTTAACTGCAAAGCTAAGATGATCACCTCTCTCTCTCTCTCTCTCTTTCTCTCTCTCACTCCTGGGCGGAATCGGTCACTGCCAAGACGTTCGAAAACGAGAATTAGCCTGGTGATTTTTTTTTTTTTTTTTTTTTTTTTTTTTTTTTTTTTTTTGTAGCTGTGGGCAAGTGGCTGTGTAATTACACACTGGCTTCATTAGCAGCTCAGACCGGGGGCTTTAATGAAAGGAAGCGAAAGGCTCAGGCAGGCGAGCTGGCGCGGTTATTGTGCCGGAGCATCGGGTACAGCGAGGGAACGCTACAGCACAATGGCATCCATCATGGCTCTGAAGCAGATTTTCCATGCCAAGCCACTGCCATTATGCCCTCCTACCGGATTGCGGCACAAAAGCTGTCTAGCTGCAGGAAAAAGGGGAAAAAAGGCACGGCGAAGGCCTTTCTTAGCCCCTATGCACTTTATTTGTTGCATTGTGCTCTGAAGAGCACTTGGCAGGCTCTTGCTTCATTGCTGAGGTTGTGGGAGGGCTGCAAAGTCTAGCTTTTTTCTGTTTTTTTTTCTTCCCTCCTTCTGCACACTGCTAATCCAACCCTTCTCAGAGTGGCCACCAATAGCACCATCAACTGATTTGAAAAAGCCGAGCCTGTCCGTCACTCTGCTGGAAAATCTATTCTCTGTGACAGGAAATGAAAGTGGTGTCACAGGCTTGGCGCAGCAGCGGCAGCGTATAGTTTAGGCCAGTGCCAGTCAGGGTGGTACAGCGCTTCCTAATTCTGCCTGTCTTCTGGGAAAAGTAGCGTCTCTTCCACCTTCTGCACACTCGTTTATTCAGTCTAGCGCTTGCCTAGGGTTAATCTTGACTTGAATTATTAAATGGCTAGTACTTATTTAGATTTCCTGTCTGTTTGACTTGATTTGCTGTAGGCTGTGCAGATTTCACTTTGTATTATACACGTACTGTATACGAGCCTGGGTAACATTAAAGCCAGCACAGGAGCCAGCTTTTTTTTTTTTTTTTTTTTTTTTTTAAAGTTGAAAACCTGTCAGCTCATTTTAATTTCAATTAAAAAAAACCCCTTCTTTTTGTTATATCTTCAGTTTTCTATTTGCTTCTGTAGTTTTATGAGATTTCTGCATTTCTATTTTTAGGCCATTTTCTTTAAAAATATTTAGTTCAAACGAATTCATTGTTCCCAAAGCCTCATGGGGCAGTGGTTAAGGCTCTAGGTTGTTGATGGGAGGATCAGGGTTCAAGCTCCAGCGCCACCAAGCTCCGCTGCTGGTCAATTGAGCAAGGCCCTTAACCCTCTCTGCTCCAGGGGCACTGTTTCATAGCTGCCTCTGCGCTCTGACCCCAACTTCCTCAGCTGTGATATGCAAAGAAAAGATTTCTACTGTGCTGTAATATACACTGATCAGGCATAACATTATGAGCAGTGAAGTGAATAAGACTGGTTATCTCCTCATCATGGCACCTGTTAGTGGGTGGGATATATTAGGCAGCAAGTGAACATTTTGTCCTCAAAGTTGATGTTAGAAGCAGGAAAAATGGGCAAGCGTAAGGATTTGAGCGAGTTTGACAAGGGCCAAATTGTGATGGCTAGACCACTGGATCAGAGCATCTCCAAAACTGCAGCTCTTGTGGGGTGTTCCCGGTCTGCAGTGGTCAGTATCTATCAAAAGTATCCTTTAGGTCCTGTAAGTATCTTTTTAAGTCCTTGCAACTTACAGGATTTAAAGGATCTGCTGCTAAATTCTTGGTGCCAGATACCACAGCACACCTCCAGAGATCTAGTGGAGTCAATGCTTTGATGGGTAAGGGCTGTTTTGGCAGCAAAAGGGGGACCAACACAATTTTAGGCAGGTGGTCATAATGTTATGCCTGATCGGTGTATGTGCGGCTTCTTGCCCTCAGTTCTAATAAATGAAATCATCATGATCTGCAGCTAATGCTTAAAAAAAAAAAAAAGAAATTTCATTAATGATTTTTACAGTAATAAAATTTCTCCACAATTTTAAAAAGATATCTCACTCGCTCAAGACAGATTAAAATGCACTTCACTGTACAGACTGAACTATTTCATTCAATCAGACACGATCTGCATGCTTGTTATGCACGTTGCAGTGATCAGCATTCCTTTTCATGCAAGCTGAAGGGGAAGCCGCACCACATCGCACGCAAACCACAACTGATTTTTACCGCTTTGCTGACTCCCCGTGTGCTGCTCCACACCGTGCAGCATTCATGACTCGCGTGTGTAAACAAAAGCACCAGTGTAGAAACACCACTCGGGCGTTCATTCCCACACACACAGATCTAGCACTTCACCAGTTGATTATGTTGCCTAGGAGCTGCTGTGAATCATTATGGGATGTGACACTCGCACATCATTCTGCTCAGGCAAAAAAAAAAAGGATTAATTTCATTCATGTTTCTATATCTTGTTAAATTTGATATTTGTCATTTTGAGAATCTGCTTCTAAATTCTTTTTTTTTTTTATAGTATATTTTTGTTTTTTCTTTCCACTTGCAGATATGTATAGATCCATGCACATTAGATGCTATTACTTTTTTTTATTAAGTTTTACACACTGCCTCATTATTTAAACATCATGGCAACTACACATGCGTAACACTCAAGGTGACCTCCTGGACAGTTACTATGGTACTTATATATATTTTAAAAACAGTTATAATAATTATATACTAAAAAAAAAACACAGTTGTCATGGCAATAAAAGTCTCCTGGTATGTAGCAATGTGTGTGAATGTACTCATTGAATATTTTATGCAGTAGGTGTTTGTAATGATTTATTTTTTCTTTCCTCAGGTAGAATTCAGGGTCATAAGACTGCAATTCTTTTCTTATTCCAACTCAAAATCATTAGTTTCTTGAAAGAAGTGAAATGATTACTGGAAAGTTTCTGAGTATTGTACAGGAAATGAAAGTGAATGCTGATGCTACTGACAGAATCTGATGCACGGGGTGCGTTTTCTTTCTCACACACACACACACACATACTAACTATTATTCTGTAACACTTTTTCCCAGAGGCCAAAAATTGTCACAGTCTACAGTGGTTAGTGGCTCATATGAAAGTAGACACTTTAAGAATTTGCAGTTTTTCATAAGTATTTCTATTTATACATAACCTACTAGAGACAATATTTTCATAGAAAAGTTCTCAAGAAGTGGGAACAAGTGGTTAGTTTTTTTCCACACAAATGTTTAAAGTAAATGTTGATATCAACCCCATTTCTGCTCTCTGAGATGCCCCAAGTGCTTGTTCATAAGCATCTAAAATGTGAAGGTGTTATCTTCAACCACAGTTGTATCAACAGAGGGCAAAACACACGTCTCACATTGAAAGCCAACAGAGTCCTGACTCATTTTATATCAGCATTAAAATTATTCATTTGTTTATACTGACTGTAAATGCTTCATAAGTCAATATCCATTCCACTGGTGTACTAGTAAAAAGGGTTAACATTTGCATTTCTTTAAGTGAGTTCTGCATCTCCTCAGGGTTCAGTCCTGGGTTCAGGGACACTGAAGAAGTTGCTTTCGGCTGCTCCCTGTCCGGGATGGCCACAGCGGACCAACTGGTTCGCAAAACAACTTGGCACAGGTTTTACACCAGATGCCCTTCCTGACGCAACCCTCCCAATTTTCTGGGCTTGGGACCGGCACTCCATCCAGTGGCTGAGGTTTGGACATTGGCTGGGAATTGACCCCGGGCCTTCCGCATGGCAGGTGGGAAACCTACCACTGAGCCACCAATGCCCTTTGTTCAGGGACACTGCAATCATTTAAATGTCCTCTATTCACCCTCAGGCCTAGATGTTCTGGCCAGAAAACTGTACCTCGACATCGACTGGATGTGTTTTGGTCACGTCTGATGTACTAACAGTAATCTGGAACTTGGTCAGTGTTTACTTCGCAAGTGTTTTCTGTGTGGCTTCAGCAGGAGCATTTCTGAGAAACAGCTGGCAGGCAGGGGGTTTATCAGCTCGGTCCATTCGCTGCTCTATTGCTTTCCTTCTCTACCTTCCTGGCAGGAGACATAGTGCATTAACTCTAGTGATTGATTTTGCTCGCTCCTGGTTACCTGCTTAAAACCTCCCATTTTGACAAGAGCCACTTATAGCCTAGCTTTTAAAATCAGGAGTTATGGAATTGGCATGTAATTTTCTCCGGTCTTTTTAGAATAATTTCCAGTTGTGTGTTACCGCTTTTCCACTGTGACTCGGATAAATGCTAATTCGCTCGGTTTCATGCCCTTTTCTTGTCTCAGAGGTTGTTAAAAAGAATGCGAAATTACAAGCGCACTGGTGTATCAGTGTGAATCTCTAGCTGAGGGTTTAGGGATCCTCGTTTATTTTAAAACCTCAAGGTTGGAATCTGTATCAGGGCTGATCCTGGCCTCGATCTGAAGAATGTATTAGCTGAGGTTTAACATCTACTTTGATTCGCTCCACTGACTTATTTGATGCCTTGATTATGTGTGAAGTTGATGCTACAACACTGAGTACATACAACTCACTCTGTTTTAAATAGCAGCAGCACCGCACCTCGGATATTTCTCCTCATTAGCCAACAGATTACAGAAGGCAAGTGTACTCTAAGCATACTTTGACACATGGAGCGTTTGTTCTGGTTGAATCCGACTCAGGTGAGAACACAGCAAACAAAAGGAGCGGTTCAATTCAAGTGATTCAGTCACACTGAGAAAAAGATTTGACTTGAATGTGGCATGATGGAAAGCAAGTGGGTGATGTTGACAAAATGCTATTTCTACAAGAGTGCTACACACACATGGCAGGTTTGTTTACCTGTCTCTTTCTATCTCTGTTTTTGAACCATAAAATTCTTCTGTCTTTTGGTTTGTTTAATTATTTCCAGTGTGAACAAACCTAAACCAAACAGCAAACAAACCAGAAAGATCAAATCAGCAAATGGACCAACATGTGTGACTTTAACTCTGTGTGCATGTCCTATGTGAAGATCACTGCTTCATGCTTCAACTCGACAACAGGATACAGCAGGCTGAGATGAGAACCTTCGTCACTGTCTCATTTCTCTTACACCAAAAACATCATGCAGACTGGGTTTATTCATGTCTAGCTGACAAACACTTCAGAAGCCTCTGACCTCTTGTATTAAAGGCCACATAAAGAGCAGAAGGTTTGTTATTGAGCGGCACCGAAATACATATTCAGACCGAGAGCGCGTGATCGATACTCTGTTGAACTGCCGAGTGCTGGGTTCTGGCCACAGCCAGAGTGCAGGCTTTTGTGTTCTTGTCAACTGCTGACCCTGCAGCTAGAGCCTACCATGATGCTGATTAGCCTCATTAGAGTCTGTGTAGCCTGGTGAAAGGGTCAGTCACACACCTGGTGTTCATCCATCCTTTTTGTGAGGGGTATGTGTGTGTTTAGACCCCACTTCATTCGGGTCTTTCTGGCTTCATTGAAATGAAACGGATCTGTTGTAGCACAAGCTAGTTTGGCCTCTTTTCTTCTCCCCTGTTCATCCACATTATTTTTTGCTTGTCTTCAGCCTCCTCTCCTGTGGCTTGTGTGGATGGAGGAAATCCAGGTGCTTTGTTGTACTTTGCACTGATGCTCTGATCAGCTGTCTTGCTGGCTCGGTGGGAAATTCCCAGCTGTACAGTCCTTCCTGCAGTATTTTTTGCTGCTGTACAACAGCCCCACATGTCAAGCAGGGCAGCAAAGAAAGAATTCCATCAGAGCGCGCACACACACACACACCCTCATCACCTTCGCAGTGACAGCTAAGCCGTAAACCTCATGACGTCTGACTGGATAAAGATGGCAGGCTTCCAGTAAAGTCAAGCCGACGTGCTTCACAATTTTTTTTAAGTACTTGTATTAGTTTTGTACAATGAGTTCTATACTCAACAAAAATTTGAGATTTTTTTTTATTTTGTTTTTCCTTTTTGTCTTGTGTTCTGTCTTGTTTTGTGTTCTCTTTTGATTTATGTTCGTTTTGTGTCTTGTTTTGATTTGCTGTTGTCTTGTGTTCTGTTTGTTTTTTTTTTGTTTTGCTCATTCACTTAATGGAGCTTTATCAATTTTATGGTTAATTGTAAATCCAATTAAAACCATCCAGCTCCTCTGGAAGCAATTCTGACTAATCCCACCCACTATATTCCCTCACTGTGAAGTACACAGTATAGACTCATTCATTTCCTTAAGTGAACAAGCTGCGGTTGCACGCCAGGATGTTGACTTTACATTTTCACGCTCCTCAACATGACACTAAACAAAATGAACTGTGATAGGTTGCGTTACATGTCAATCAGATGTCCTCTTGGCCAATAAAAGCAGCTATGGAGTTCCAGTTCTTCTGCCTTCAGTCTGAATCTCTGGCTATATCAGGCTGCAATGGGTATAAAAAAAAAGTTCCGTTGAATGTGACCTTTTCATTTCTAATTTGGACCGGTTTATTTATGCTACTGGAATCTGGCATGTATCTGATCTGCTGAGATGCCTCAGTCTAAACAGTCAGCTCTTTGTCAATCCACTTAGCGTCTTGGCTCTGAAATCTTGCCGAATGTCGCTGACAGAGGTAGCTGAAAGTCCCTTTCATTATCTTGTAAGTCTGGATGAATCCCATGCCTGTGAAAACCTCTGAATCATGGTCCCTCCACTGCCGGCTTTGGTCTCGCATCCAGACTCTTCATTTTCTCTCTCTTCAGACGGAGCTGCTTCGCCTCAACAGAATTGTTATAATCTTGACCCCTTTGTAGATTTTTCACTGCCGATTTGTCTGGGAATTCACGAGTCAGTCAGCATGGTAATGTCTAAATCAGCTTTGGGTTAATGTTCAGTAGTGCTGCTTTTGTTTATTTTTAAAATCTTTAATGATTATAGAAAGATTATGAGTATGCGGTAGCTTAGTAGTTAAAGTGTTGAACTACTGACCGGAAAGGTTCAAATCCCAGCATCCACAGCTGGGGCCTTAACTCTGATCCCTCAGTTGTATAAAATGTAAGGCTGTCTGGATAAGGGCGTCTGCTAAATGCTGTAAATGTATGGAAAGCAGGTCAGTATTTTAAAAAGCTTCTTGTTGTCTTTCATCCTTTCCCAAGCTTCTTCATTCAGGTGACTCAGGACTTTCTAACCAAATTTAGATTAGACGTCATGGCTTGGATCCGTTCCATGGCGTCGTTATTAAAGGCTGTATTTGACAGTGCTGACTGGACCCCACATGAGTCTGATGCAAATCAGCTTGAAACAGTACAGGTCGGTGAGATCTGTTAGGTATGCAAAGCATACCGTGCTTTCCATTTGTCCCCAGGAGACCGAGTGACTTGTGAATGGCTGAGCATTCGTCACTCCTGGTGCTTAATATCTGGCAGACGTCCCACTCAGCCTTTCTGCTCACTGGCCGTGTGTTACTGCAGTTTGGAGGGGGATGTGCCGTGGACGTAGACG